>JAPFRF010000005.1:17462768-17865268 GCA_029282475.1 Phrynocephalus forsythii
CACATGCAATATGTTATGAACAAAGAGTAAATAGCTCCATATTGACCTTCATAAATACTTGTATGAGCTACCTTGTGTCATGTTGTGGATTGAGTAATGGACCCCCGTTCAGCTATGAAAAGTCACTAGGGGTGTTGAACTACCAAAAACACTTCTGAAATATCATACTTACATTGAAAATTATGCTAGGGTTGCTATAAATTGGTTCCATCTTGAAGACTCATAACAACAAATGCTTTCATACTCAAAGATTAATCCTGAAGTCTAAAAAAAAGTAGTCTTATCTACTCAAAAATAAATTTGACCAAAGTAAGTGGGAATTACTCTTAGGTAAGTATGTGTGGCAAAGCTTGGTTAATTTTAGTTCAATAGACTCTGACTCACTATTTTTGTTAAGTACAGGCATATTGACAGGAATGTGACATTTATTCCAAATTAGCTTCTATTTTTATTTTTATTTTGTAGTCTTAACATTTTCCTCTTCTAAATTTTCTTAGCTGTCCCAGCACTCTGTCTATGAGGCCATAGGCTCAGCAGTGCATTGTTGAAAGTTATTTTATATGCTGTATTCTTGAAGGCTTTCAACAGCTATTTTATATGCTGTTTCCTCTGATATCTAAATGAAAGTGTGTTCTGTGGTTTAAGTTGACTCATTCCAATCCAGGACTGGAAAAGTCAATCAGCAGTCAGGATTAAAAAGCTAGTGTAGCAGAGAAGAGTAATCTGCTTACTACAGAATAAATTGCTGCCTCTTAATTGATTTTTTAAAAGTGTACTGCCCACTGTCTTTTTAGTAGTGTATAGGATTATGGAAGGAGAAAGCATGGGACTCACTCTCGCTATTTCAATTTTCAGTTTGTACAGAGAAATAATTTTTTTATAGTAAAGGTAAATGTTCCCCCTGATAAATAAGTCCATTTTTCTGACTCTAGGAGCCAATGGACATTTTTTTGTTTAGTAACCGAATAAGATTTTGTCCATAGGCATACAGGTATTTCTATGGACATGTGGCCAGCAAGACTGAACATGAAATGCCATTACATTCCCACATCTATAAATAAATAAAGCTATATAAATAAATAAATAATCTTGCTCTCCCACCTATCTGAACTTTTGAACCTGTCCATTAGAACCCAACTGATTGACACACTCAGGAGGAGTTTTTAATCCCTTCCTAGCTAAACAGGCTGTTTGCAAGGAGATTCTGTGTCTGGCTGTAAAACTCCTCCCTCTGTTTATAAGGAGTTGCCTGAGATATTTAAACCAAGACCAGCTGTAAGCAAAGCACAGAGGTACAACTCTTTATTCAAGAGGGGAAAGTGACTGCGAATCTAGCTGTTAACATGGCTGTCAGCTTACTGAAAAATGAGGCAACGGCAAAAAAAAGAAAGAAAGAAACATTCTCCCTGACAATTACTGTATATACTCAAGTATAAGCCTAGTTTTTCAGCCCTTATGTTTGGCTGGAAAAAATGCCCTAGGGTTATGCTCAAGTCAGTAAGTTTTTCCAGTTGGGGGGGGTAAAATTAGGTGCTCAGGCGGCTTGGGGAGGGTGGTGGAGGGCAAGTCCTGATTGGGCGAGCGATAACTTAGGGACACCCCCCTTTGGAGCTTCATAACTCAGCCCCCTTATCCCCAAATGTTTCCAAATTTCAGGGGATTCCCTAAAATCACTTTCCAAAGGTATCCCTGCTACGTTGGTGTCGCCAATGTAAGTAATTTTGAGTGCATGTTTTTTTAAAAAAAATGCACTCAAAAATTATTTTTAAAATATGCCATTAAAATTTACTTACCCTGGGACTCAAAGTAGCAGGGGTATGTTCAGAAACCGATTTTAGGGAACCCCCTGAAATTTGGAAACATTTGGGGATAAGGGGGCTGAGTTATGAAGGGGCTGAGGGTAGTATTGGCAACTGTGCAGGGACTGTGGAGGCAATCAGGGAGTTTACTCTATGGTATTAACTCCCTTATTGCCTCCACACTCTCAGCACACATTGCCAATTACTACCCCCAGCCCCTTTATATACTCAAGTATAACTAAAAAAACGCCCTCAGCTTATACTTGAGTCAATATGTTTTCCCAGGGTAAAATTAGGCCCTCATCTTATTTTCGGGATGGCTTATACTCGAGTATATATGGTAAGTCCAGTCATTTCTAACTCTAGGGATCAGCACTCATCTCCATTTATAAGCTAAAGAGCTGTTGTTTGTCTGTAGACCTATTTCCATGGTCATGTGGCTGGTATGATGAAATGTGCAAGTGCATGGAACACTGTTACCTTCCCATCAAAGTGGTACCTATTTATTTAGTCTCACTTTCTCCTTGCTGTCGAACTGCAAGGTTGGCATACACAAGGGAAGTTCACCCAGTCCTGTGAATTTGAACTGCTGACCTTTTGATCAACAGGCCCAGCAGCTTTGCAGTTTAACCCACCGTACTACCCACATCCCTGAAGATTGAGGCATGCACACTTAAACAGCATAAGGGACACCCAAATGCTATTCAGAACACATTTGAGAAAGCCATGTTAAGCAATTCTAGGCCAGGCCTGACATAACAATATTGCCCCCAGTAAACAGTGCTAGCTAGGGTCTTGCAAGTTTAAGTTGTGCATTCTTTTCCTGAGACAATCAATCTCATGTTAGTTCTTTCTACTGCCCCCCCCATCTCCCTATTAATGCTGTCTCTTCTAGTGACTTCTGTATTGTCATTGTATACATTATATATCTATATGTGTGATGGAGCCCTCATTAAAGTTTACCTGGCAACAACACAAATAGCTGATTGGATGAATGAACACCAGAGGACAGCCATTTAAGATTTGCTTTTAGAACCATATGGCAATGGAACCAATGCTGGTGGTGCTCAAGATAAATTTAGAGAACCATCTGGCAGATATATTATTTGAATTCCTGCATTGAGCAGGGGGTCTGAATCTATGGCCTTATAGGCCCCTTCCAACTTTATGGTTTTATGATCCTATGATTCATAAACTGGAGGTGTTTTTAATAATTGAATTCATATAGCAAGGCTCATTGCTATGAGTGCTTAGCTGGTTATGTATCCTTGTTAATTCCCCCATGTTTGTAAATACACATTAGTTGTTACTAGAAATGGGCATGAAAGACTTTTTTGTTTCATTTTTCATTTTTGTTTTGTTCCCTAATGAAATAATAAAATGAAATGACCCATCAAAGCAAAACGAAATGAACCAAAATGGAAATTTTCATCTCTTTCTATTTTGTTTTTCATTTTCCCATAGGAATAGCAATGCATTCCTATGGGGGAAAGCCAGTGGGTTGGATTGGGGAAAGCACAGGATTTTTAAATTTTTTTTTCCTGCCCCAGGCCCTGCATGCCAGCTGATTAGAGGTGGGGTGGCAAAAAAAAAAAAAAAGCGTGCCAACCAGCAGGACCCTGAGAACCAGCTGGTTGACACTAGTTTTTTTAAAAATGCCAACTCACCTCTGCATGCCAGCTAGTCTTCAGGAGAAAAAATGCCTGCTGACCAGCCTCCCGGGAGCCTCCTGTGCACGAGCTGGTTAGTGGGAGAATTAAAAAAAAAACACCACACACTGGCTTCCCACGAGCCAGCTGGTCAGCGGGAGAAAAATAAATTTTAAAAACTGCTGACCGGCCTCCCTTTCACCAGCTGGTTGGATGGGAGAGGTGGAAAAAAACACCAACCTGCCTTCCCGGGGCTTCCCACATGCCAACAGTTCAGCAGGGGGGGGGAATTAAAAACATTGACTGGCCTCCCACATGCCAGCTGGTTGGTGGGAGAAAAATAAATAAGAAAGCCCACCTCCCAGCCTCTCCAGGGCCTTCCTTGTACCAGCTGGTTGGCAGGAGAAAATATAAAATACAATAAAAACCATTGACCAGCCTCCCACGCACCAGCTGGTTGGCAGGGGAAAAAATAATTCACCACCGACCGTCCTCCCCAGGGCCTCCCACATGCTAACAGGTCAGTGGGAGAAAAAAAATTAAGTGCCAACCAGCCTCTTGCATGCCAGCTTGTCAGCATGAGAATTTTTTTTTAAAAAGCCCAAAGACCTCCCTGGGGCCTCCCATTGGCCAGCTGATAGATGGAATAATTTTTTAAAAAAATAAATGCCAGCTGGCTGCCTGAGCCCCAACATTGTAAAAAAAAAAAAAAAAAAAGAAAAACGAAATGAAATGAAATACAAAATGAAATATTTTTAAAAAATCATTTTGTAATATATGAAGCAAAATGGGAAAATAAACAAAAAATAAAACAAAATGCAAGTTTGGCATTTTGTGCCCATCTCTAGTTGTGACAGCTTTTTTCCTGCTAAATGCTTCTCAGCTTTATTACTTACATGACACACAGGAACAACAAGATGCTGTGCTGTACCTGTGTAACTGAAGGTTACTATAAAATGTGGTAAATGTTTATTTGTTTATTTTTGCAAAAAATAAAAATTAAAATTAAAAATGTGCAAATTTCTTTACATCTGGGATGGAAAGAACTTTGGGATTTTTTTGTTTTTGTTTCTTTTTCATTTTTTAAAATACTTATTGTCAGAAAGGTGAAACTCATAGATTCTCGTTCCCCTTTGGTTATAAACAAGATGTACCTCATTGTTGTAAATGTGAGTTGAAAGTACCAGTACATTTTTATGTATCCAACTGTGTACCTCTGGCATTGATGTGTTATGTAGTAATTGGTGGGTCATGTAGGTATTCATGTCCTATTATTTCTATCTTGTTCTGTCATTATTACTTTGCTTACCTTTTCAGGGTTTCAAATTAATGTTTGATCATCTCTAAAGCAACCTGGAAATACCTATATTGAAATGTGATTTATAAATACTAGAGATGGGCATGAAACGAACAATTTTTTGTTTCCATTTTCATTTTTTCATTTCATTATGCAACGAAATGACAAAACAATTTTGTCTCCAAAATGAAACGAAACGAACAGAAACACCGGAAATTTTGTCGTGTGTTTCGTTTTCATTACTGCAATACAGTGAACTGCTTTAAATGCTAAAAAAATCACAAAAATTGAAATAAATGGTAACGAAACGGTAACAAACGAACAAAAACAAAAATGATTTTTTTGCAAAAATTCACAAAAAACAGAAACGAACCAAAACGGACCCTCCAAACGACAAACAACAAATGAAACGTCTTTTTTTTATTTGTGCCCATCTCTAATAAATACCTTAGAAACACCATTATGACACTGCTAGGATAATCATAGCAGATCATTTTGGCCCAACCTAGATAGACAGATATAGTGACAGTTGATGTCCACCCTTGTCTGACATCTACTTCCTTCAGTTCTCTTTGAGGTTGTGTTGCTGTAGATCAAGGATGAGGACTATGGGGTTCTCAAGATATTGTGAGACTGCTGTTGCTGTCATCACACAGCAATGGCGAGAGTGAGTAAGGCTGTGGGAAGCTGCAACTTAATCACATCTGTTTTTTATATTCTTGTAAGTATCATATTCACTTACTTAAAGGATAAAATTTTAATTACTTTATATAATCATAACTCATGTATATTTTCTGAGTCTGATAGAATTGCCAAAGGTATTTTCCTCAAAACCTTTCAAGGCAGCTATTTCTCTTTCAAGGAAATAATTAGCAACAGCATAAAAATTCATCCACATTGTTCTCACACCAGATGGTTGGCTGAAGGTGCCAGAAACTGTGAAAAGTGCATTGAAGTATATAGTTCTTAGACTGAAATGTTTTGTGCTGTTAGTTTTGTGATTGGACTTTCTGCTAACATAAAATGAAAATGGGGTCACTAGACAATTCATTGAAAGACTAATGTACTAGCTCAGAAATCACCCATTGACTTTAGTATTTTATGTATTTATTTAGAAATGTATAATCTGACTTTCAGTATTTCAACTCCTGTGTTATTAACAAACAGGTATATCTATTGGTGTGGTGGCTCAGGGGGATGGAGCACTGAAAACTGTCGGCTACAAAGTTGGCAGCTCAGTGGTTCAAATCTCGGGTGCCATTCAGCGTAGTGAACTCCTGCTGATAACCCCAGCTCCTGCCAACCCAGCAGTTTGAAAGCATGTAAATGCAAGGAGATAAATAGGTACTGCCATAAAAAGTGGAATAGTAAAACAGTGTTTCCTTGCAGCCAAGCTAGCCTTGTGGCCATGGACTTGCACAACACTGGTTCTTCAGCTTGAATACAGAGATGAGCACCACCCCTAGAGTCGGATACAACTAGCAAATGTGTGGGGGGAACCTTTACTTTTTATTTCTCTTCAAGGGCAAGGTGATCTCACAGTTGCTGTATGGCTCCCCAATATTTGCATATGCAAATATACATTCCTTTGAATCTGTCCAGACCAAATTTTTGAGATCAATCCTGGGTGTGCCTCCTTGCACCCTTAACACAGCCCTATGCCTGGAGACTGGATTAGTTTCCATTAGAGCACGGGTAAAAGCCCTCATGATTAATTACTGGCTCAAACTTATGCTTCTTCCTGTCAGTCTGGCTCCCCTGACCCTCCTAGACACCTTCCAGTCAGATTGGAAATCTTTTGTAGTTAAAGAAACGCAACGGATAGGTCTCTCTATTAACACCCTTATAGCGATGGGCTACATTAATGCCAAAGTGACTGTCAAGCGTAGGATATGGGATATAGATTTCCAGGAACACCTGAGACAAATGGGCACCAATAGCATAGTCACATACAATGCTTTAAAGATCTTACCTCTCTAGCTCTATGTCTACAAAAATAATCCGGGCCTTCTCCTTAGCCAGACTGAATGTGCTCCCTTCCAAACCTTTGGATGGGAAATTTCAAAATATCCCTTACCCAGAGAGGCTATGTCCTTGCAATAATAGCCAAATTGAGTCTGTGACCCATGTTCTTTTATGCTGCTCCTTTTATCAAGAACTACGCAAGCAGCTTATACATCCTATTATTTGCAAACATCCTGGGAGACCTACCAACTACTACGCTAAGCTACTCCTCTCAGATAGGTCCCCTCAGATCACAAATTGTGTTGCCAGGTTTTGCTATGCTGCTATGATCAAACGTAGATGTATAACTGATAGAGGTTTGAGCTCTCCTAATTATATATAATGTTTTACCCATAAATTGTCATTTTTACAAGCTCTGTATTTTCCAGTAATATTTTTATACTGTTTTATCATATTATTTTATACTGTTTTATCATATTATTTACATTGTTTTATCATGTTATATTTTTATTGTATTACAATTTTTGTATTTGGTTAATAACCGTAAATAAACAATCATTTTACTTTTTATTTCCATTGCTAATTCTTTAAAAATTGTGGGGTCTGGAAAGTATGGAATTTATGCTCAGAGCACAATGCAGTAGGACTCTGATATTCATGGATATATACACTGTATATAACACATAAGGAAACAGAAGCCATCAGAGTGTGTGTGTATATTCTCCATAAGACTGTGGAAATGAAATCAAGGATAATGTTTTTATGGACAATAGGAATCCTCCCATATCCTCCATGCTAGCATTGACAGATATGTCCACAACTAGAAACAGTGGAAATGCTAAGTATTTATATTTTGTTAATTAATAGGAATTCTACATTTTGGCATCTTTACCTGTTTTGCACCAGTACACAAATAAATGAAAATAATATCGAAATGTCAGGGTTAGGCTGTTTCAAGAATTTAAGAAGATATCTACTGGATCAAAACAAAGGCTTATGTAGCCCACCATTCTGATACCAATTATATTCGCCCCTCCAAATCTTTTCAATGGTCACCGGCAGCAAGTGATCCCCCTGGGAAAGCAACTCATCACCTAAAGGTAAAGCTTCCCTGAGCACTGAATTGTATCCTCTGTCAGGCAAAACTGGCAGGGGCTGCATGCCCTCCCCTCAGGTACATAGCTAAAGGCAGTTGACTGGAAATAAGGTGCTGTCCATGTTCCACCTCCCCCAGCCCCTCCCACCTAGTGTGGTGCACCAATCTGCACCTGTTGAGAGGGCATGACAAGCCACCCAGTGGTAGGCGCGGTGGCAGCCGGTGGTTGTGGGGGCATCATAGGTCTCCATGGCCAAATCCCACCCTGTTTGGCATGTGTGGTGGCTGACTCACCTGGAACATTCACAGGCAGCACTGCTCTCACCTCAACATTCACACAGGCCATGCTCCAGCTGCCACATGCCACCGCTGGGGAAGCCACCGGCCCCTCTCGCCTGGCAATATCTGAATCCATGCCCTCTGACATTGTGTCACTCACTCCAGCTGATGGCTCCAGGGTCATACTTGATACTGCCATGCGTTCTTCCCCTTCCTGCATCACCGAATCTTGTGCTGCCACTGCTGCTTCCAATTTGCCCTCCTCTGCGGTAGGCCTGTTGGACTCCAAGACATCAAGGCAGGACATCATAGTGTTAACCATCTGCTTCATGTCTGCCAATTTTCTAGCCTTCAGTTCCCTGGCACCTCCTGCGCGATTGCCCTCTACCTCTCCAGGGCACTCAAACATTCCAAAATAAGACCAGCCAATCTTCTTCCTCTGAAGAAGAATTTGAAATGTAAGGTGGTGTAGAAACCTTTCTCTTTTCACGCGTCTTACCCTTCTTGTTGGTCAGCCCCTTCTTGGGTCCCATGCTGTCCCCTTTATTGCTATGTTGCTCCAGCCAGCCCATACCTGCCTGTTCACCCCTGGTAACCCCAACCCAGTAAATTTGTGTAATAACACTCCTCGAACATGCAACCCAACAACTGCCAATCCACTCCTGGGTACCAGCACTGCCAGGGCTACCTCCCCAACCTAACAACTGCCCCAATTTCCCTCCCTGCCACAAGCTCCTTCCCCTTGCTGTTCCTCTGTTTTTCTTTTCTTTTCTTCCCTACTGCCTCCCAACTGCCCAACTGTCTACTCTGTCTACAACCCACTCCCTCTGCTGTCACTCAAACCTTGGGAGTGCAGCTCATTGCACCCTCCACCACTGTTCCCCACAACTGCTCTCCAACCAGCCCCAGTGAGTCACACGGCAGCTGGAAAACAAAACTGCCAAGTCCCTGCTGTGAGGTCCAGGCACCGCAACAATCGATAGCGAAGAGGCAGGTGGGCTGTTAGGAGCCCCCCTTTAAAGGTGAGCTTCTATTTTGGCCTGGTGGGCCACCCTCCTGCCTCTTCATCTCCTTGCCTCCCCCTGTGGAGCAGGCAAAATGGCTCCCACACCACATTTTGCGACCACAGTACAGCATTTATTTGCTTTAACAGGTATATGTTCTCTGTTTAGATGTGTTCCATATCACAGGCCAATGAATTGTAGCATTTAAAAAAAGAACTGAAATGTTATTTATTTCTGAATAATGGCACAGCAGATTTACTTTTTTACAAACTGAAACCATACAAAGAACAAACAACTTGTGGGGTCCTCAGGCAACTAATAACCTTTTTAGAAGATTTTTTTCTAGTTTCTGCAGTCTTGACAGTGGAGGTTTCCCCTCTACTTCTTGATGGGCTCAGGACCTACAAAGAAGAGTATACCCTGAACCCATTCTCCTTCAATGGCTGAAATCCTATAGTAGGTCACAAGTAGAGGGGCCCTATTAAACCTATGACACTGACATCATCATCATCATCATCATCATCATCATCATCATCATCATCATCATCATCATCATCATCATTGCCTCAGAAATGCAGAGCTAGAAGGCACCCAATAGATCACTGAGTCCAGCCTCTGTCAAAAGAGGCACAGTGGAGAATCGTAATCCCAGCTTTTGGCTCTGAAGCCAGATAACTGAACCATTGAGCTATCCAGCAGTTCTTAGATGTTGACTCACCAAATCCCCACTGATCACTCTGACTATGACAGGCTACTGAATTTTATCTAAAGATTCTGCAGCAAAATTCTACCCCCCCCCCCGAGTACTACTTGCAGTTCTGGCTGACCTCCCCATGAGGATGTAATGGTTGAGAAGTAGTCTTGTTTTGTGGTTTAAAATTAGGATTGTTAATAAGTCTAACCCTCAGGTCCCTATGCAGAAAACCCATCAGGATGGTCAGTATGTCATTTATTGCTTTCTCTGTGGAAATAAATGACGCCCATTTCTGAGTACACATGGCTACAATTTCTGTTGAAGTGACTTAATGTTAGATTGCAATCAATGGATGATGTTAGTCATGACTTTGAGTATCTTTCAGTGAAATTTATGAGCAACTCAATTTGGATTCTATCCATTGATTTCAATGAGATATATATACAAGGAAGTCTCAAGAGCAGTTCCAAACATGGGCTATTTTAGGAAGAAATGTATGAACTAAAAAACAACAACAACAACCCTATAACTCCTCATGCTTAGGCTGCAAGGGAAATTGCTTTAGGATTAATCTGCCATGTATTGTTACAGTAGCAGTCCTAAACAAAGCTCCTATTCTTAAACAAGCAAATCTTTTTTCCCCAGCGTTTTCAGCTGCTGTTTCTTTTTATCAGCTCCAAAGTTTTGTTTTCTCAGGCTCTTGTGCAGTCAGATAACTCCCCAATGGTTTTGAATTAACACCCTGCCGTGTCTATATAGTGCCATGTATATTGTCCTGAAAGCCATGCCACACAATAGACAACCAGTGGTGGGTTTGGAAAGTATGAATTATTTCTCCCACCAGTAGCTGGTGACTGGAGCAGAAATGTGCTCCCAAGATATTTGCAATTCTGACTGTTTCTGTTTGATTTGTGCTGATTAATCCTGTTGTCATTGGGTGGGGGTGGGGGATTTCCACAAAGTAGGTTGCATACAAAGACTCCAGATTAACTGTGTAGATGGCTCTGCTTTCCATATAAGATTTTGGGCCTGTGATGGGGAAAAGGACAGAAGAGGAAGAGATAATACCCTCTAAGGCAAGGATGAGAACAGGCCACAATTTTATTCAGCACCCAAAATGACTTTTAATCTGAATGGTCATCTCTACAGTGCCGTAATATCTCTTTAGGGGAAACAAGTACAAGGCTGCTTCCTCTGCCTCCAAATCCTAAATTTATTTTCTTTTAAGGCATACAAACATTCCATGTTCCAGGACTGCACATTATGTCCTCCAGTGTTACACACATGAATGATAACATGTTGTTACACAGCTTTAGCCCTCTCCATAGGAGAGAACCCTGCAGACACAATTTTCCAGCACGCTGTGCCCTGCTGCATATGAATGGAGTTGCTTTTCCTTTATTTGAAGGCAGCAAGAGACAGCAGGGTAGATGATTGAAATGAGGAGAATGCTTGCTAATTTCCTCATTCTCATCAGTGTAGGCTTTTGTGGCATGATGAGACATCTCAGTGAGGAAATCTGAAACCTCATGAGATCCCTGACCTCCAGCTGACAGCAACAAAAAACCTCTCCCAACCCCCTGCCAAGACCTCTGTGGTTTGTGTGAAATGTATCTAGGATAAAACAAATCAAATACATGCTATCTCATACACATGCACACAGAGTGAGCACAAAGAAGCTGCCCCCCCTCATATTTATAGTTATTATTAATGAACACAAATTTTTGTCTGCAACTCACCCATATTTTTCTCACATTATTGCCCCCTTACTTTAGGAGAAATAACATATGCATAACAACCACAGGGAGTGGTGTGAATTACAGCATATAATTCATATGCACATACCTACATATAAGTTAAATCAAATACTCAAAAGATGAATGACAGGTGGGATGACCAAAAAATGACTAGCGGTAACAGGGACTAGAGATGGGCACGAAATGAGCAATTTTTTGTTTTCATTTTGTTTTTTGATTTCATTACGTAACGAAACGAAAAATGAATTTTGTCTCCAAAATGAAATGAAACAAAACAAAACAACAGAAATTTTGTCGTGTGTTTTGTTTTTTTGCGGCAAATACATTGAACTGTAATGAATGCTAACGAAACAGCAATTTTTTGTTTTCATTTTTGTTTTTTCATTTTGTTATGTAACGAAACAAAAATGAAATTTTTGCAAAAAATTCACAAAAAAGGAAAACGAACCGAAACGGACCCCTAAACGACAAACGACAAACGAAACACCATTTTTTTGAGTCGTGCCCATCTCTAACAGGGACTTCTAAAGAGCAAATTAATATGCCCTCAAGGGACAAATATATGTATGAGGCATTTTCAAGAATATAGATGAAATAATGAGATATTTTCTATATATCTGTAAAGTATTATTTACTTTTTAAAAAGGTACAAGCAACCCATCCAGGCTTCTGTCTCCTAGTTTGGGCAAATCTGTGAAATTCATGTGACTTATGTACTTTGAAAAGAACACTTATCCCACAAAGGGCAATTTTGACAATTTTGGGATAATGAGGTGTTAAAATAAACCCACATCCTTTCAAAATGAGAACTAGAGAGGGGCACGAAATGAATTAAAATTTGTTTCATTATTCATTATTTGTTTTGTTATGTAATGAAACAAACTGAATTACGAACCTCCCCCCAAAGAAAATCGAAATCAAACATAACGGAAATTGTCATTTTGTTTCATGTTGGGTTTTGTTCCCCCAATCAGCGTCTTCTATTAACTGTTGTTGCTGGACCAGGCACTCGCTGCTGCTGCTGACCAGCCCCCATGGGGAGGGCTTCCGAGACAGATAGGAGGCTTCCCTCCTGAAAAAAAAAGAAAAGAAGAAAAAAAAAAAAAAAAAAAAAAAAAGCCAATCAGCCCACACTACAGCTAATTGTACTTGATTAAAAAAAAACTAAACACTGATCTGGCATATAGGCCAGCTGATTGGCCCGATAAACCAAAAATAATAATTATAAAATGATTATTTTTTAAAAAGCACCGACCAGGCCCGTGGGCTAGCTGGTCAGCTTGATTACAATAAAATAAAATAAAATAAAAAGTGTCAATCCAGCCTGCAGGCCAGCAGGTTCATGCAAGGAAAAAAATTAAAAATTAAAAATTAAAAATTAAAAAAGGGCTGACCCAGCTCACGGGCCACCTGGATGGTGCTTGAACTAATAAATATTTTTATTTTTTTAAGCACCAACCCAGCCAGCGGGCCAGTTGGCCAGCACTTGTACAATTAAATAAAAATAAAAAAATGAAAAAAAAAGTGCTGACCTGGCCACTGGGTTAGCTGGTTGGCTCAAGATAAAATATATATATAAAAGTGCAGACCCAGCCCCCGGGCCACCTGGTCAGTGTGAGTTTAAAATATTTTTAAAAAAAAGAGGAAAAAAGAAACAAATTAAAAACATAACATTTTTTTAAAAAAATCATTTATTTTTAAACAAAGCAAAACAATAAAATATGAAAAATGAAACAAAACACCATTTTGGTGTTTTGCGCCCATCTCTATTGAGAACTATTCTAAGAGCACCAGGAGATATTTTTAAAACCATCTTTGCAAATGAGGATAATGTTGCAGTCCCTCCCTCACAAGTGCAAGAATGACAATGCAAGTGAGGTCACAATTACCTCATCCTGAGTAGCCAATGAGGTGCTTGGGAGAAAAATTACCTAATACCCTGCTGAGCAGCCTGGTAAAGTGAGATTGCAAAGATTGTCATTTGTTTGTTTGTTTGCTTGCTTGTTTTACTGCCCACCAAGCTACTAAGGCCACTCTGGCATAGGTGTCAAGTTGCCTCCAGTGCAGTCCGGGAAGGACTGTGCATACACAAAAACAAAAAGACACCTTCCCAAAGGAAGCACAGCCTCCCCACCACCCTGCATTGACTTGGCCACCGCCTTGCTGGTACCGAGCCGGAGCTCCCTGTCCCCCCGCCCACTGAGGCACCAGCAACACTCACATCAGGAGATCCCTGGGGGTCCATCACAGGAGAGCAGGAGGGAGGGAAGAGGATCTCCTGACATCAGATGGAAGTTGTCACAGGGCAGCTGGGCTGGCTGGCCAGAACCCTTGGCCTTGCTTTGGAGGGGGCCTCTCCTCCCAGTAGCATCCCCCTCCCCACTTTCCAGGCCTCCTGCTTGGCACTGTGGGATGCCTACATAGAGCCCCACCAGCATCCACAGACAGCTCAGCCCCAGGGAAAGTGGGAACATGTGCTCATGCGCGCACATGCACATACATGTGATGAGGGTGATGTGACATGCTGGGGAGAGTTAACTCTCTCTCTCTCTCTCTCTCTCTCTCTCTCTCTCTCTCTCTCTCTCTCCTCCTCCTCCTCCTCCTCCTCCTCCTCCTCCTCCTCCTCCTCCTCCTCCTCCTCCTCCTCCTGCACACTGAGCTGCCAAAGTTAGATGGAGGGGGAGAAGACAGCAAGCAAGCAAGCCTGTCCTGGGATATTTTTGGGGAAAATAAATGATACGTGAAGTGGGCAGGAAAAGGTTGAAAAAATGTGAGTTTCTGGGCCAAAACGGCTTGACAGGTATGCAATCTTGGAGGTTTGTAACAAAACAAGAAAATAATAATATTAAATTACATGACATACGCCAAATCAATAAAGACAATATAACTTCCATTTAAAAGTACAACAGAGAAAGCACTAAGATTAAGTCAAAAAAAGTTACATTGCTGACTGACTTTCTCCACAGCAGAAGCTTCACAGGCTATACACAATTCTCTTTAAACCTGCTCCCCTTCTTGATCTTAAAGGGGCTTCACCTTCTCACCCACCTCTTAAGCCACGGGGGACAAAAGGCAACCCTCTCAATATTGCATGTTGCAATTTTCATTTTCCACCATTCCTCGCCATTGCCTAGCATTGTTAACAATAGAAAGTAGAGATGGGCACAAAACAAACAATTTTCATTTCCGTTTTTGTTTTTTTGTTTCATTACACAATGAAACGACAAACGAATTTTGTCTCCAAGATGAAACGAAACGAACAGAAACACTGGAAATTTTGTCGTGTGTTTCATTTCTGTTACTGCAATACAGTGAACTGCTTTAAATGCTAAAATAAATCACAAAAAATTGAAATAACTGGTAACGAAATGGTAACGGAACGAATGAAAACAAAAACAATTTTTTTGCAAAACTTCGCAAAAAAGGAAACGAACTGAAACAAACCCTCCAAATGACAAACGACAAATGAAACATCATTTTTTTATTTGTGCCCATCTCTAATAGAAAGCACAAAGGAGGAAGCACAAAGGGTATGTCAGAGGCATCAGGCCAATGACCTCTGATGTCTGATTTTGTAATAGGACATGCATTGTCTTCAGATAGATGAATCAATGGGAAATCAATAGGATTTCTTGTGCACTTCCACAGTGTCCACAGGGTGCAACAAGGAATCTAAAGACATTAACGGGTTGGATTGACATCCCCCCTTCCCCCTAAAATCAAAGACAGCATTTAATTTTAGATTTACTGAAGAGAGATTGGAGGAAAGGGAGAAGAATGACACTGAGTTGTTGGCAATGGAGAAGGAGAGTTTGCTCTTTCCTTAGAAATTCTGTCTTCACCTTTCCTGTTGCTCTTTATTATTAGTATCAATGTTTTATAACTGCAGCACCACTTGTTTCAAATTGAGGAATGAAGAGGAAGAGAAAAGGAACTACATGTGTAGGAGGCCAAACTCTTTGTATTGCTCCTTTAAGAAAGAGTGAAATATGACTGTTTCTTATTATGCTTCCAAGTCTCTTGTCTTCCTCCTTCCCTTCTGGGTGAACGGTTAGGAAGCTGATGGGTGATACATTCATTCATTCATTCATTCATTCATTCATTCATTTATATACCACACAATCTGGCATAAAAGCCACTCTTTCTGCTGGGAGCTGGAATAAAATAAACAAAATTTAGACTAGAAGAAAGCACATAAGTCTACAGACTGCTGCTGGTTCCATTCTATCCTGTCTGCACCATTCAGTCTATAACATGAACTTGCTATTTACATTTCCCCCATCCAGAGGAAGGAGACATCCCCAAGAACCAGAAACATAATGTCCAATTGTGGAACCAGGTGATCACTGGATTGCTGACTCAGCCTTCCATCCTTCCGAGGTCAGTAAAATGAGTACCCAGATTGTTTTTTTTTTCGGGGGCAATGTATAGCCTTCATAATTAAATTGTAAATGCCCAGAGAGTGCTCGAAGTGCTATGTGGCAGTTTATAAGCAGAACACTTTTACTGTTGCCTTTTTTTAATACTTTTTATTTTTGACTTTTTGAAAATTTAACATAATACTATAACATAAACTACATTAAAGAAAAACATTTAAAGACAAAAAACAAGCAGACAAAAAGCAAAGGTCAATACATCATAAAATCATATAATACATCCATTATAAATTGCCTTATATTTACAATGTCAATAAAGGGCTTCCATATATCTATATAGATATCCTCTCGTAGTTGCTTTCTATATGATATTCGTTCAAATGAGGCTAGTTGTCGCAGATCTTCTGACCATTGTGTGAAGGGTGGAGGATGGTTATCCTTTGAGGCCTTTAATATAAGTCTTTTTGCCACCATGAGAGCTCTCAAAATTCAGTTTCGTTGACCTTTAGTTAGACCCCATACAGTGGGGATATAATTTAAGATAACATGAATATCCTCAAATAACAGAGATTTCCCCAAAACTTTATTAATTTAGGCAACAACTTCCATCCACAATAAGTATATTACTGGACATTTCCAAAGCATATGTATTAAGGAAGCATTTATACTATTGCATCTCCAGCATCTGTCTGAATTTATCAATTTCATTCTAAAGAGTCGTTGTGGGGTGCAATATATTCAAAATATTATTTTTTTGTTGGATTAGTCTCAATTTCAAATCCAAGGAAACATCTTTTATAGATTCCAATACAACTTTCCATTGTTTAATTTGTATTTCATTTTCCAATTCACTATTCCAAACATCTTTAAGTTTTTGAATATCTATTTTATAAAAATCTATTCAGTATTTATAGATTATAGTTATTGGTTTAGGTTTCTCATTTGATCCTCTAAAAGTCCTGGTGGTTCTGAAGCATTCATTGCAGATGGGCAAAAAACAGACATCAAAAGGTGTTGAAGCTGAAGATATTGCCATTGTGTATTTGCAGGTAGGTTATATTTAGAATGTAAAATGGCAAAAGGTAGAAAATAATCATCTATGCCTACTAATTGATCTAAGGTAAATATACCACATTCTGCCCACCTTTTCCACATAAAGGGCTTTTTCTCAATTCTTAATATTGGGTTGCCCCATATAGTTGTTTTTGCATGGGCATATGCATCAAATTGTAATTGGCGAGCTAATATTTTCCTCTTTTCCCTAGTAGCTAAAATTGAAGGGGGTATAATTCCTTTGCTCAAAGTGTATTTAGAATCTGAAGCAAACCATGCATACAGGGGTTTTAAATAAACTTAAAGTAAGTGTGGCACTATTGCAAGAGACACATCTTTTAGAAGAAGATAAAGATAGTTTGCTTAAAGAGTGGGTAGGGGATGTATACATTAGTGGATCTTCTAAGAACTCCAAAGGTGTAGCTATACTTATACATAAAAATGCTCCTTTGCTAGTTTTACAGGTAGTGGTTGATCCAAAGGGCTGATTCATTTGTTTACAGGTGAAAATTTCAAATATGATAATAATAATTGTGAATGTATATGGACCAAACATGGACTCTCCAGTAATGTTTCATGAGTGTATGGGTCACTTGATGAACATGACATATGATAATTTGATAATTGGAGGTGATTTTAATGAAATTCTAGATCCAATCATAGATAGAAGTACACCACCCCGGAAAACTCAAACATTAGTCAGGTCAACATTAAAGGGATATATGTTAAAATTTAGATTGATCGACTTTTGGTGTGTATTACACCCAACAGAACGAGATTATACTTTTGTTTCATCAGTGCATAAGAATTGTTTTCGGTTAGATTATTTTTTAATGTCATCTCTGTTGCAAAATGTGATAACATGTCAAGTCAAAACAATAGAAATTTCTGACCATGGTCCAGTGACTCTTAATATTCAGTTAATTAATATGGAAAGGACCCCTGGCACTTGGCGTTTAAATGTTGGGCTGCTGAACGATGAGGATTTTAAGAAGCAGATGCAAAATGAACTTCAAGAATATTTTGCTCAAAATGAGGGAACAGCTTCATCATGTTTTGTTGAATGGGATGCATGTAAAGCATATATGCAAGGTAAAATTATAGCATATGCTTCATATAAGAAGCGAAATAGAACAGGAAAAGATCTGGAAAAAACAGTAAAATCTCTTCTAAGCCAATTTGCTATATCCCATTTTCCAAATATTTATCAAAGTCTACAACGAGCTAAATATGAATTGAACAATTTACATCTTGGTAAAGTTGAATTTGCACTAAGAGGTACGCATCAGAGATACTGGGAAAGTGGGGAGAAAGCAGGTAAACTTTTGGCATCTCACTTAAAGCAACAAAAAAATCAAAATTACATTCCCACAATAAAAGGAGATCAAAATATATTGTACACAACACCTAAAGAAATAAATTTAGAATTTCAAAAATACTACAGCAAATTATATACAAAAAATAAAGACCCTAGTGCCGATGAAATATAATCTTTTTTTTTCACATGTGGTCCTTCCAAAATTAAATTCAGAAGGGAGAGCAGTGCTTTCAAGATCATTAGAAATAGAAGAGATTAAAAATGTTATCTTGGAAATTAAAGATGGGAAAACGCTGGGGCCCGATGGTTTTCCTATTGAATAGTACAAAACATATTTAGATATTTTAGCTCCTAGACTCCTCTTGGTATATCAGAAAGCCTTTGAATTAGACAAATTACCATGGTCTATGCATGATGCATATATATCAGTTATACCTAAACCTGGCAAAGATCATACAAATTCTGGAAACTATAGACCAATCTCTTTAATGAAGACAGATGTTAAAATATTATCTGCAGTTTTGGCTAATAGAATTCAGGCCATAATTTCAACTATAATACATACAAATTAAGTGGGATTTATTAAGCATAGACAAGGAGCAAATCATTTGCGATTAGTAACAAATTTGGTAGCTCTTAATAGGAAAAGATCAGATCCAGCTGCATTGCTTTCACTGGATGCAGAAAAAGCATTTGATAAAATATCTAGATAATTTATATTAGTAAATTTAGAAAAGTTCAGATTCCCACAAGAATTCAAAAAATGGGTTAAAATTCTATATCTTTGTCCTAAGTCACAAGTTAGAGTAAATGGACTTCTTTCTGACTCCTTTAATTTGCAGAGGGGTACAAGACAAGGCTGTCCTCTGTCCCCATTGCTATTTGATCTATGTTTGGAACCATTGGCATGCGCTATTAGACAAAATAGAATGATACATGGTTTTGTTCATAAACAAGTAGAATTTAAATTAGCTTTATATGCAGATGATTTATTATTATGTATTAATAAACCAAAAACATCTATACCAGAATTAATGAGACTTATTAAGCTTTTTGGAACAATTTCAGGATATACGATAAATTGGTCAAAATCTGAACTAATGCTGGTTGGTGATTATAAAGAATTGACATTGTATAATAAATGGCAGTTCTGTCAGTGTCCAGAGGTATTAACTTATTTAGGTATTCTAATCCCAAGGGATATTTCTCAGATGATTAAATTGAACTTAAATAAGTTCATTACCAATATCTCTAATGACTTAGAAAGATGGGCATTACTTAATTTAGTGTTTGGGGTAAAAATAACATACTAAAGATGAATATATTGTCATGTATTATATATGTAATACATGCTATTCCATTGTATATTCCTCAAATTTATTTAAAAAAATTAATAGATTATTTCAAAAGTTTATTTGGGTCAATTTTCCACCTCATATCTCAATTAAAAAATGCAATTGTCAATATCAGAGGGTGGTTTTAATCTTCCAGATATCAGTGCCTGTCATAAATCATATCTTTTAGCTCAGGTAAATTGTTGGCAAACTCTCATCACACCAAATACTCCAACTTGGGTTACTCTTGAAATGGCTTATTTAAAACCCCTTTTACTGTTACCTAAGGAGCCCAGGGTGGGCTACCTACAAAGGGCAGGCCTTTTAGTTCAACATGTACCAGTTAAAAGTTTGTTTAAAAAAAAAAACTCCCCATAGCGAACAGAACAAACTGATACCACTTTATTATGTTCTGAAATTTAATACTTTGGTTTTTTTAAAAAAGCTGAAACCCATAGGGATGATATTTCAATATGCTTCACTCATATACTTGTCTTGGCCTATATTGAATTGCTAACTAGTGTACACCCACTAAATCATCAATTGCTAGATGATAATTCAAAACTTGTGTTATTTCCACTGGTTTAATTGATCTACTTGGGTTAGGACTAGAGATGGGCACAAGTTAAAAAAAACACTGCAATATTCTTTTTAAAAATACTAATTAATTGATTTGTATTTGCATGAATCAATAAACCCTGACAAATACAAATCAATTGTTTTTTGTAATTTTTGATTTGTTGATTTGTCATACTATAAAACAACCCCCAAGTCACCTAAAGACAGCAAGATTGCAAGGATGCTTCCTTTGACTCTCCTCTGCAAGCCCCACAAGATTGGGGAAAATTGAATTTTGCACATCCAAATTTTAAATTCACAAATAACTCCCCTGGCAAAGTTTCCCACAGGCACCTATAGACACCAAAATCACAGAGCACCTTACTCTGGGTGTCCTCTACAATCTCTCAAACTTTGGTGAAGATTGGTTTTCCCCAAATCAGCTGTTAAAGGGCACTTTCCTGGGGGTGGCACTTTGTGGGTATGTAACTTAAATGTCTAAAATCTTCACCACATCTGGAAGAATTCTAGAATGGAATCCACTGCATGGTAAAACAAAATGCCATGTATCATTCTGCCATAAAGAACTGATAATGAAAAATGCAACAGGGCAGAATAGAATAAACTGATAATATTCTATGTGGCCTCCAGAAAAAAGTTTGCTAATATTTCAACTCTTCCATTTTTTTACACACAAGATTGGTAGGAAATTTGGAGGTTTATGTGCTCACCTCAGGTGGTATGTTGCGTACGGCACAACATTAAGGCTTGTGCCATTACCTGCCAGTATGTCTCTGAGAGATTACTGGATGTACTGATAGGTGTTTGATTTAATAAATCAGTTCATGTATACAGCAAAATATAGCCACAATTTGTGACTGTGACACCAGGAAATAATTCAATGTGCAGGAAAGATATGATGATGACAACCTAGGAAGCATTAAAATCATAGAAGACATGAGCACAGTGATATGAGTTGAAAGTCTGGTAGACTGTAAATATGGCAATATAATCTTATATGTCAAAAGAAGATGTATGGTGTTAACGGAATTTTAGATATTTTAAAGTCGTCATTCTGTTGCCAGACTTCATTAGTTAAAGTGCATGGAAGTGTAAATACAAATTTAATTTGTAAATATATTTTAATGGTTGCAACAGTATAAAAGGTGGCAATTACAAGGCTTAGGGCAGATTTTCTCTGAGAAAACTGTTACTTTGAATAACCACGTATGTCTGTCAGGAATATTATCATTATGCTTGTATGAAAAGACATACTTTGCATTTTGATACATTGATACCTAATAAAGTTAACTGAATTGGATTTTTTGCTGTATATACAGTGGTACCTCTTAAGAAGAAATTAATTCATTCTAAGGGTCCATTCATTTTATGAATATTTCATCTTAAGAAGCATTGCTTCCCATAGGAATGCATTGAGAACCAATTAATGCATTCCATGAGAACAGGTTATATTGGATTTCAATGCATTCCTATGGGAAAGCTGTCCCAACCCCCTCAATTAACCTGCAGCCTCCATGCAGCCCAACAGATAGCTGATTTTGACAGCTCTGAGCAGTCAAAATCAGCTGTCTGTCACGGGCTGTGTGGAGCAGCCTTCTGAAGATTGATTGAGGGGGCTTACCCCCAACTCAGCAAAGGAGGGAAGCTTTCCTCCCTTTTGCTGGCTACTCCAACCCAGCGTGGGGGAGGGAGGGAGCATTGGGTGACTTGACTGCTCATCCCCTTCCTTCATCACAGCAGTCAACCCCCTACACCCAGTCTCCACACTGAAACGGATCCAGGCAGAGACCTGGGCAAAGGGGAGCAGAGGTTTTGGGGCTCATTCATAAACCCTGGTTTACTCTCCACCACTCTTCTGTGGCCATCCCAAAAGCAACATAGATGGAGAGTAAACTGGGGCTACAAACAAGCCCATGAGCTGCTGCCACTCCCCCGGCTTTCCCAACTGTGTAGCACCCCATCTGCTTTTCTGCCCAGCCAGGGGCTGTGCCAGACAGATGGGGTGCTACATTTCAGGAAAGTGAATATCGAAGAGCAGGCTTTTGAATTTCCTGCAGCCACAGCTCCCTCACTGTGGCCGTGGGAAATTCAAAAGTCTGGTATGCTGCCCTGGTGCAGGAAGGGAACAAGCAGGCTCATCCCCCACCCCCCCCCCCCATCCCCCTACCTTGGAGAAGCTTCGGGTTTCCCAACACAGCAAAGGGGGAAAGCTTTTTCCCTTCTTTGCTGGGTTGGGGAAAAACTCCTCAACCAGCTGAATGCTGCTCCCAGCAGCTCAAGCTGTCAGAATCACCTGGGTGCCGGGGCTGTGTGGAACAGCCTTTGGTTCCAGTTGATTGAGGGGGTTTACTCCCAACCCAGCAAAGGGGGGAAGCTTTTCCTCCTCTTTGCTAGGTTTGGGGAAAAACTCCTTGATCAACCTGCAATAGAATGCTGCTCTGGCAGCCTGAGCTGCCAGAGTCACCTGGGTGTCAGGTTGCCGGAAGCAGCATTCGTCTTACAAGTTTTTCATCTTACAAGGCATTTGTAGTGTGAGGTATTACTGTAAGAGTATATGGATCAGGGCAATGTCTCAGAATGATTGGTACTTTTAAAATTATTGAATGCCCACTGTCTCATAGAGAAATTTAATTTTCCTTTGATTTGTGGACTCAATTTTCCTTTAGAGGGACAGTTTGAAGGAGACTGAATTAGACTGGGTTATTGTCCATATTAGGACTTTGGCAAAGAAGAAGGCATACTTTGAGAGAACTTCAAACTAAGACAATTTTCCTCAGGTGAGCACACTTACCAGAATATTGCAGCTTTGGCTGGTCTTGTTCAGGGTGGGGCTTTGTCCACTGAATGGACATGGAGTCTTCCACCTTCCAGCTTCCTGATCCAATCTTCTGGCTTCCCCCCAAAAATGTTCTCCTCCAGGGACTACAAAGTCCAGCAACACCCTGCCACGACTGTCTCGTGCTCCAAAGGGGGCACTTCCCCGGAGGGCTGGCATTCAGGCATGTGGGGTGGGCTCCTCGCTGTTCACACAAGCAGAGGTGGAGCACCTCCAAGGAGCCTCCCCGGGGCGGCAGATGGGGTGTGGGGTGGAAGTGCCGTGCCCCCCTCACTCACTCACTCTGCCCCGACCTGCCAGGCTCCAGCCAGCCAGCCAGCCAGCCAGCCAGCCAGCCAGCGCGCCCATGGGGCGGAGCCCCACCGCACCAACCGACCCGCTGAGCCACCCCAACTGGCCGGGAAAAGTGGTGATGGACAGCCCGTCATGCAGCAGCAGCAGCAGCAGTGCCTAGGAGGAGACGCTGCCACCAGGTGGGTGGCGAGTGACCAGGGACAACCCCACCACCACATACACCGGGATTGGCTGAGCCTCGCGGGGTAGCTGAGTCCCCCCTTCTCCCCTCTGCAAGCAGAGAGGTGAAGGAGGGTCTGAAAGGGATCTTCCCCGCGAGGGTCTGAAAGGGATCTTCCTCTCTCCCCCACTTCCCCCCCTCCTGGAGCCAGCACCCAGTAGCCGCTTGGTGCTAGCTTCGGGAGGGGAGAAGATTTAAAAAGCCCACTCTCTCCTCCCACCTGATGGGGTGGGGGAAGAGCGGGCTTTTTAAATCTCCCCCAGCCCTCCCGGGCACTGCCGGCACTGTCAAGCTGGCCAGGAGAGAGCTCCCATGGCTGTGGGACTTTTCTCCTGGCCGGCTTGCCGGCGGCTCCAGCAGCGCATGGCTCCCAGCAGCTGCAGGACGGCTCTCCCAGGAGGCTTGCCACCGGCTCTGGTGGGGTGGCGCCCGGCCCCGGGAGGACTCCCCGCGGCCACAGGAACGCTTTCCCACCGGGTGCTGAAAAACGACACCCAAAAAACGGAGCGGGCCCCTGGGGCCCGAAAAATGGAAATGACCCGAAGCGGGCCCCAGGGCCCGAATAATGAACATGAAATGCCATTTTGGCATTTCGTGCTCATCTCTCTTCATGACATATAATTTCTCCAGGATTTCACTTATTCTTCTAACAAACAAAACCCTAGCTGTTTGTTTTGTTATATATAGTTGTGAATGGGGCTCTGAACATTAGGAATTATTTCAGATATTCAAAAACATCAGATTCAGATTTGGATATACAGTAGCACCTCCTAAGACAAATGCCTCGTAAGACAGAAAACTAGTAGGAAGAAAAATATTCTGGGAATAGGCATGATTGCATGATAAAAAAATTCCCTGTAGGATACTTCTCAAGAAGAAAGACCATTCCACATGTACCCAGGGAAACTCCCCCTCCCCCCAGTTATTTTTGTCTTTATCCTAGTCTCTGGAACAGATTAATCCATTTTCAATTCATTCCTATGGGAAATCATATTTCGTGAGACAAAAAATTCATAAAATGAAGTGACCAATAGCCTCTGGAATGGATTAATCCATTTTCAATGCATTCCTATGGGAAACTGCATTTTGTAAGACAATTTTTTCTTAAAACATATCAACTCACAGATCAAATAAAATTTGTTTTAAGAGGTACCACTGTATTAGGTACTATCTGAATATGACATTATTCACTTAATTTTGAGTATTTCTGAATCTGAATGCATATCCCTGGAGTAAAAATAATCAACGAAAGGAGTAGATGAGTTATTTCATAACTCCACTTTATAGCCAGACTGAAGAATCTAGATGTTATAATTCTTTCCCTGTAATTGAAAAAACCATTATTAACTTCTAAAACTGGAACTGAAGATTCCGATCTCTCAATTCTGAAATAATGGGAAATGCACAAGGCTTTAGAGAAACTATACCAAAGTTACAGATTCTCCTAACCCACAGGGAGGTTCAAAAGAATTATTTAAGTTGTGATTCAGGATACCAAATGCTTTGCTAAATTATAGCATTACAAAGCTGTTGATTGCAGAGTATTTTTTTCAGAAGAAGGCATCAATCAGATGGTGATCTCACTCGTACCTTTCATATAACCTTTGGAGCATGCTTCAGATTGGATTTTTTTTTTTAGGCTCTTTGCTGAAGAGAATACGTATTAAAAGTGGAGGGTTATAATTTTCACAACCTGCGGTTAGTGACATTGTTTCTATTTGACTTCTTATTGTCTGCATTTCTAGAAATTGCTATGTGTCTATGCATATACAGTATGTGCATGTATAGTCAAACAAATACTAGTAGGGTTTTCCCTGCGGTTTTAACCTTTTAAAATGCTTCACACACACACACACACACACACACACACACACACACACACACACACACACACACACACACACACACACACACACACACACACACACACACACACACACACACACACACACACACACACACACACACACACACACGAAAGAAGAGAACTGCATAGAAAACCACAAAGTAGACGTGTCATTTTTCTCACAGCTAGCTAGGGTGCAGGGATAGCTGCAATGTGCACTTAATAAAAATATTAAAAGTTCCACCATTTCCAATTAGTCTCTTTTTGGGAAATTCTAATTAGTATCCTTTTCTGAACAAAAGGAAAAAGGACCCCAAAAGCTGCCTTCATTCTGTCATCACTAACCTTGATCTGTCCTAAAGATTAGATAAGATTTAAAGAAATGTTCCATACCATGCTCAGTTCATTCTTAATTGGCAGTCTTTAATAATAACTGAAAAGTGTTCACTAGTTTTAATGCTGCTTCACAATGGGAACTAATTCTGGAAAGTGGCCTTTTACATGCAAGAGGAACAGGAGTAATAATTCTTTTTGCCCTAAAATCTACAGGATTTGACCTTCCTCCTAGCTGTTGTTTCCACCCATGCAACTTTACAGGGTGCACACAACAGCAAGGAAGGGAAGAAGAATACTGCTGTATACCTTTAGGTTGGAATACACTATGTTACATTATACTGTAAGAAGATATAGTTGCTTGAGTACTGAAAATGTCACAAGTACAGCTTTTCTGTTTTCCTCTAGTTTGCAGGTTATTATGCTATGTTTTGAAACTCTGGAAAATGCAGTGGAAAAAAAAACAGGAAATTAGACATTTTCATTTGTACACAATTTTGTGCACCCATTCTTGTGTGTTTTTCAATTATCAGTGAAAAGACTGGATGCTTTGCTAGCTAGACTACATTTAACACTAGAAAGCATACCTTATCAATTTAGATTAGTACCCTGAGTTACGGATGCCCCGAGTTACAAAAAATTCAACTTGCGAATAGAAATCCATGGGTATAGGAAAAATTCAAGTTACAAAAAGCCTGATTTTTTGAGTTATGAAAGGGAAATGGAAAGGAAAGATTCCTTTTCAAATTGGCTCCTGTTTGTTTGCAATAGCAATACTGCCATCTTGTGGCCACTGGACTCCAGTGCTGAAATTAGGAAGAAGAAGGAGCCATTTTGAACAGGAAAGCTGAGAGCTGGGGCTTCTGTTTTTTGTTTTGTTTTTAATGACTTTTTCAAACTGCCCATTTTGGAAATATTTGGAACTGTTCTGGGGACTTTTGGGGACTTCATTGCTGGATTTTTTGTGGCCACCCAACTTTTTGGGACTTCTTTGCTGGATTTCTTGTGACCACCCAACTCCATTGCTGCAATTAGGAACAGGAAGGAGCCATTTTGAACAGGAAAGCTGAGAAATGGGGCTTCTTTTTTAATGTGACCTTTTCAAGCTGCCCCTTTTGGATATGGTTGGCACCATTTTGGGGACTTTTTGGAACTTTTTGTCAAGAGTCAAACAGGATAAGCACCAGGACCCAGTCCAGGAAAGGGTCCCAGAAGGGGCCTGCAGCAGGTCCAAGCAAACACCAAGTTAGAGGGTGAGGCAAAGAGTAGTCAAGCAGTTCAGGAGTCTAGGCCAGAGGGAGCAGTACCTGGAAGAGAATCCAAGGGGGTCTGGAGAGGCCGGTCCAGAACAGCAGGGTTGACAAGTCAAGTCAAGGCAGTAACAGCAAGCTGGCAGTCAGGAAGGTGACAGCAGAAAAACAACAGCAGGTCCTTTCTTTTCCTTGCCAACCCTTGCTGTTTCGGACCTGCCTCCCCAGACCCCCTTGGATCCAGCTCCCAGGTACCACTCCCTCCAGCCTTGACTGCTTGACTACTATTTGCCTCACCCTCTAACTTGGTGTTTGCTTGGACTTGCTGCAGGCCCCTTCTGGGGCCCTTTCCTAGGCTGGATCCTCATGTTTATCCTGCTGGAGTCTTGACAGTTTGCTGAGGCAAGACTCATGGGGAAAGGCTGCTCCTGAAATAGACCCAACTTGAGCTAGCACAGGTGCTGCTCTTGAAGGACTAGACATAGCTGCAGGGGAAGGACCTGGTGCTGCAAGCTTTCAGAACAGACTTCTCAACAGGATTGGGGCCAATCCAGCACACACTGGGGTCTGCAAGGAGCAGGCTCAGCTCTGATCCTGGCACTTTTGGGTGGATTTCTAAAGTGGCTGAAAGGTATGGAGCTGAGCTTCTGTTGTTTGCAAGCCTGTTAATGTTTTGTTTCCATTCTGGGGGTTGATTTCCCACTTGGAATGGATTAATCAATTTCCAATGCATGTCTATGGGAAACTCTTGTTTCGACTTAAGAAAATTTTGACCTAAGAAAATGCATTTGGGACAAATTAATTTTGAAACTAGAAGTACCACTGTAAATTATTTAAATACCACCTTTCTTTCCATAGGGAGAAGTATGTGGTTGATGATAGAAAGACAAAAGGGACGGAGACAACTCCTGATTCTGGAACTGAGCATCTTTATCTTTTGGAGAGCACCTCCTAAAGAAATGACAGATAAACAAATAATTAGCAAAACAAACAAATAAGTCCAGCCTGATTTCTGTGTCCAAAGTTGACCTAATGACCAAGTCTAATGCATACAACATGCACTGTTTAATTGGTTGTACCTTCATGAATTTCTAGATTAAGATGGACATAAATAATTTAATATATAAATTGAGCCAATATGCTTACCTGATAAACAAAGAATTGTGACTTTTCAGCAATGGAAGTTCTAGTAGAGATGTGACTACTTTTCAATTAGCATCTCTCTCTGAAAACCTAATTTCACAGTTTCACAATTTGGATTCTCATTTCTAATGCAGTTATCTTCTCTCCCCCTCACTCTCACTCCTTTTTTTTTTTTTTAATAAAGGAGCTTCTCAGAGTAGTAAATTGCATTTTAAATTTGAAAATGCTATATAAAAATCCATTTGTAGAGATAAAACTTGTGAGGAAAGGCATTATGTGCTGAAGAGAATATGGAAGTAAAGGACCCTAACAAAATTACTTCAGTAGTACAGACATATAGTTTTAATAGAAAGATAAAGCTGGCTGATTGGGTTGCAGGCAAATAATGCATTGGATTGATTTGGCCCTTATTAAAAAAGCTAATACCTAGCTGTCCATTACAAATAGCCCAAATGTAGAATGGTGTTCATGCTCTCAGTGTCACATAAATCATTAGCCTTTTCTTGAGAGGACCTCATTATGAACATGGAGGTAAAGGGACAACTACACATAAGTAGCTGAATGCATGGGACTGCTCTCCATTAACAGGATCCTTCCTTTAGCAAGGAAATCCCAGTCAAGGTTTCTGATCATATGGGCTGCGATTCTATTGCAGATTTATGGTTGCATAAGTGAAATAGCAAAACTTGTACTGGTAAATTTCCATTTATAAAGAGAATACCAGTTACATCCCCTAATCTGTCTTCAATCATGCAAACACGTATATACCGGGAATACAACCAGGACCAAGTTCATGAATGGCAATTTACCACTAACACATACATGATTTCCCTTATGTAGATGTGAGACAGC
This sequence comes from Phrynocephalus forsythii, assembly GCA_029282475.1. NCBI lineage: Eukaryota > Metazoa > Chordata > Lepidosauria > Squamata > Agamidae > Phrynocephalus > Phrynocephalus forsythii. The sequence continues at coordinate 17,491,743 of JAPFRF010000005.1, forward strand.
AATAATATTCTCATCATAATGTGCCCTCAATCATATATAGACAGCTGGGTGCATCAGAGTTCCCAATGTACCTATGGAGCTGATATACATAGATACTTATTTATAAATGCGGGTTTTATTCCTGGATATTTATTAATGAGTGACAGTTGGCTACCAAGATGTGTTCAATGTGCAGTTTCTGCAGTGTGCAATCTATCTTAATAATACAGAAGTGTATATTATAATTGCACTTACACAAGGGTAAATCACCAATAGGATTGTGGCTACCATATTTCGGGTGTCCTATTGAGGAGCACTCTGGGAAATATTTGAAGTTGCTTTATGTAAATAAATTTTAATAGATCATATGAATTACGAAATATGTTTATATGATCTAACTATGGAAAAGTTCCTTAGTCTTGATTCCAGTTCTAACACACTAAGGCAGTGTTTTTCAACCTTTTTTGGGCAAAGGCACACTTGTTTCATGAAAAAAATCACGAGGCACACCACCATTAGAAAATGTTAAAAAATTTAACTCTGTGCCTATATCAGTCTCTAAAAGGTTCGCCATTGCTGGTGTAGGGAGAAGCAGGACAGAGGGGCCACAGATTGAGGCAGCCCGCTCTCTAGCACCCAGTTCCCACTTACCTGTGTTGTTTTTTTAAAGACATTTTGCCCTACATGGACTTCTGTGTCCAGTGGAGACCTGAGAAGGGGCACTGACTCTCCAGGAACACAAATAAGACCCAAAAGCCCATCTTGCTCTCCACACTGTGGCCAAGGCAGATGCCTTCAGCAAGTCCAGCGACAGGAGGGGAGGAGGATGAAGGAAGGCAGGAAGGAAAGAAGGCAGAAAGTGTTCTGCTTGTATACTGCCCCATACCACTTCAAGGAGTCTCTGGGCGGTTTACAGTTTTAATTACAGTAGGCAGGCTGCTAGACATACACATATGCAGGCTAGAAATGAGCATGTTTCTATGAAGAGGGGAAAGGGTACGAATGGAAAGAGAGAGGTGGGGGGGAAAGAAAGAAAAGACAGAGAGAGAGAAGAGGGCGACCCAAGTAGGAAGAAAGGGGCAAGACTTCAAGGAACCCATCGCAGGGCCCCTCAGAGATGGCTCTTCCCCTCCCGGACCCTAAAGGCCGGCCGTCCAGCCATCCAGCCGTGCCAGTAGCCCCCCCGCCCGCCCGCCTCCTCAGCCCAGGCCTGGCAGAGGCCTCCTCCATCCCCTCCTCTTCGCAGCCCTGCCGTGGTGCTCATGGGGCAGCCGGGCGCCCCTCCTCCCCTTCCCCTCACCTGGTGGTTTGTTCTGGGCTGGGGCTCCCGGGCCGGCTCGTGTTGGCGGGCGGGCTGTCAGGTGGCTCAGTCCATTGGTAGCTCCCAGGAAAGGGGTGGTGGTGGTCCAGGGTAAAAAGAGGAGGGGGAGAGGGAAGCGAGCCAGTCGCGGCGGCGGTGGCAGGCACAGGGCAAACACTAAGAGAATGAGCGGGGCCAGGTCTGGCCGGGGAGGAAGTGACGCCAGCACCGCGGGCCTCGGGGGGGGAGCCAAGCTGGCCCTTGGACGCTATTTATAGCACCTCCCAGCTGTGGGCCGCCCACCGGCCCTGGGTTGAATTTTTTTAGAATTTTTCAATTTTTCCAATGGCACACCAGGCAGCATCTCGTGGCACACTAGTGTGCCGCGGAACAGTGGTTGAAAAACGCTGCACTAAGGAACTGGATTTTTTTGACTCTGATGCCTGTCAAGAGAGGGCCACAATTTCTGAGTCTCGGGTCTCAATGTGGTATCCCAAACTTCAGATCAACAATTTAAAGCCACTATATTATGAGACACTATCTTTTCCATAGCTTCGTAGAGTCTTCACTGAACTTAGATTTTCAACAGATGCCCTCCACTTATCTTGAAGGGAGATACAAAATAATTCCAGTTATGGAATGTAAATATGTCTATAGCTGCAATCAGATAGAAGACATAATTCACTATTTATTAATCTGCCCTCTCTACAAGAACTCTAGAGACAGATTTTTATTTCCTATCACCCAGATGTTCCACAATTTCCCCCACAAAGAAATAGTACTAAAGTTGCTTACTGACAACGAGCCATTCATTGCTTATACTGTAGCACTTTTTGCATTGGCAACTATGAAGTTGTGGTCTGGCTTTCTCAAGGATTTAAATGGCATCCAACAGAAAGGCCCTAAGTTCAGTGGGAGGTGTTGCTAAAACTTTTTAAACATGTATTGTGCATTCACTGATGTTTTTAAATGCTGCAATCTCTTTGGCACTATGCACTGTGTATTTGTAAAAGCCTAGGATCATAAATAGAAATAGAATCATAGAATCATAGAATCATAGAGTTGGAAGAGATGGGCACAAAATGGAAAGAAAACTGTTTTGTTTTGTTTCGTTAATCATTTGGGGAGGGGGGGCTGTTTTGTACAAAATGAATATATTTTTTTAAAAAATGGGTTTTTTTTGTGCAACATTTTTTGCCATCCCAAGCATTCATCAGCTGGTGTGCAGGGCTTTGGCTGGCGAAAAAAGATTTTAAAATCTTGCACTTTCCACCACCCCATCTGGGGGGAAGTGGGGAGGGGGTTGTCACCCAAAGCCCCACACACCAACTGATCGGTGCTTGGGGCGGCATATAGATAGATAGATAGATAGATAGATAGATAGATAGATAGATAGATAGATAGATAGATAGATAGATAGATAGATAGATAGATAGATATAGATATAAACAGCCTGCAGTTTTCCCCACCCAATCTGGCGTGGGGAAATCATGAGCTTTTTAACCTTTATTTATTCTTTATTTATTTATTCTTTTTTGAAAATGGTCAGGTGGGCAGTTCAGTGCAAGACCCCAGAACTGCCCACTCCACCATTTTCAGAGGGCTCCCGTTGAGCTGTTATCAGCAGGGCCCCTTTAAAAATGGCCCAGTCAGCACTGGGGTGGGGGGGTGGGGAGATCCCCTGGTGCCAACCAGGGGCCCAGCCAATGACAGCTCTGCAGAAGCCCTATGAAAATGGTTGGGTGGGCAGCGCAAGAGCTCAGAACTGCCCACTTGACCATTTTCAGAGGGCTCCAGCAGAGCTGTCATTGGCTGGGCCCCTTTAAAAATGGCCCACCTTTCCCTCCCAATGGGGTGCGTTAGGGGAAAGGTGTGAGTTTAAAATGTCTCAGTGGCTCAAAGATATTTTTAAAACCCTGTGCCATTCCCTCCCAATGGGGTGCGTTGGGGGAAAGATGCAGGTCTCTTTTCCTTTCCCCAAGCCCCGTGCATCAGCTGATCCAGGCTGGGGTGGAGAAAAAGTTTTGTGATCAGCTGGTGGCGGGGCTTGGGGGAGGTGGAAAAAATGTTTAAAAAGCCAGGTGAGGAAAACCGTGGGCTTTTAAAACTTTTTTTCCTGCTCAAGCACCAATCAGATTGTGCATGGGCCTTCAGGCAGGGGGAAAAGTGTAAAAAGCTCATCATTTTCTGCTCCTGATCATTTCCCCATGAAAATGCATTGCTTCAATGCATTCCCATGGGAAAATGAAAAAGGAAATGGAACGAAAGGAAAATTTCTCTTTCGTTTCATTTTGTTTTACTTTGATGGTTCACTTTGTTTTTCATTTCGTTAGGGAATGAAATGAAAAATGAAAAACAAAACTTTTTTTTTTCATTTCGTGCCCATCTCTAGTCATAAACAATAAAGTTTTGACTGACTGATCTCACACTCAATCAAACTGGTGGTGTGGAGAAGTCCATGCTCTTGCTCTTGACTGGGAGATTAGCCAAGGAGGTGGGAAAAGCAAATAAGTTGGCTCTGGCAAGTTGCTGATTGCCTGAGGAGGTTGGGATTGGTAACAGCAGCACGTGACCTTTAGAAACCAACATGAACTGGGATGAACCTGTTCATGTCCATCTCTACTATTTGAAAATACTTTCTAATTCCAGCAGCATTTGGTTCCCCACCCCCCAACAAGCATTTGTTGTCAAAATTCTTCAGCAAATCTATGGATGTACTATGGCCAATATGATTGGAACATCAGATTGGAAGGGGAGATATCTTGTTTTAACTCTCCCTATTTTTAACTAATGAGTTTATTATGTAAATTCAGGCCAGTCTCATTTTCACAGAATAATTCTAAGGTGGGAAATGGCAATTGCATTCATACATTTCAGAAGAAAGGTGAGACACAATTATTATATACTATTTGTTTATTAGCTGTACAGTGGTACCCCGACTTAAGAGCAGCTCGACTTAAGAGAAATTTGAATGAAGAGTGGAAAACTGTTGGTGTTTTAACTGCTGCCTTACAAATTTTAGATATGGTCTGCTTGACTTACAAATATATATTTTTTCTTTTTTAACTTATTTTTCAATGTTTTTGATAGGTAGCCCGACTTAAGAGTAGTTCAACTTAAGAGTATGCATTCGGAAGAGATTAAATTCATAAATTGAGGTACCACTGTACCTCTTTATTTTCAGTCCTAAGATCAGTGAGATGGAGAGCCTGACAGTGGGACTGGGAGTTCAAATCCCCATTGGATCTTCCAGGTGAGGGCCTGCCAAAATCCCTAAGTGTTACATGCCTGCCACCTGTGTGGCTTTGGGCAAACAGTATGGTCCCTGAGAGCATCCTGAAAGAGGGATTGGTATATTATGTTCAAGTGCTGTATATCTATAAAGTCAGAATCAACATAACAGCACATAAATATTTCCACTACTTCATAATAATAATAATGCTCAAGGGGGATTCCAGTCCTAAAACATAACAGAAATAACAGTAAAAACTAAAAACAAATAGAGCCATCAAATATAAACAAATGTGAGCACCAAAAACATTAAAATAAAACATTGGTTGCCAGTTAAAATAAAGCCAATATATTAGGTCCTATCATTGGGCAGCTTAAAAGATGTATCTTCACATCCTTCCTAAACACGGAGAGAAACAAATGGCTCACAACTCTAAGGAGAGTGCATTAAATATCTGAGAGCCATGTAGAAGGATAGTTGTAATCAGAATTTTTCAACCCCATTGGCCTGGGTCCAAGCTACCTCAAATATCATATGTCACAGTATGAACCACCTTGGGTGCTAACTTCATCAGGAGGGGCCTTTCTCTCCATCCCACCACCTTCACAGGTGTGCCTCAGAAGAACATATGAAAGGGGCTTCTCTGTTGCTGCTCCCAGATTTTGAAACTGCACCATCTCTGTTTTCTTTCCAGAAGCAGGCAAAGCTTTCCCTGAATGAGGGGCTTCGAGCAAGCTTTCCCTGAATGAGGGACTTCCTACTATGTAACTTTATATGGATTACCATACATGATTACTTTGGTTGATTTCATAAGAACACCAATGTTTTCATGTTACTTTCCACCCCTCATAATGGATTTTCTTTTCTTTTTGCATACTCTTTGTAGCTCTACTGTTACCTTTTAATGTTCTAAGATGCCTCTTCTAACTCCCTGTTCTTAACTTGAATATGTCTTCAGTGTTATAGACTGTTTATTGTCTCTCATTATTGTAATCCACCTTGGGTCCTTTTGCAAGGAGAAAGGTGGGGTAAAATATTCAAAATAATAATCAATCAATCAATCATAGACTTTCAGCTGTTTGCAATGAACAAATCAAATAAAAGCTATTAAAATAGCTCAGCACAATGAATTCTTTAATCCCCCCCAAAAAATTGAGCTGATTTTGAAGCCTGATTTGCAGTGGGCTTTAAATAATATTATTACAGTATGCATTCATCCATGTGCCTGTCAAGCTGCCTTCTTTAGATGTCAATATTTTTTAAGAGAGCCTTGCATAAAGATTTTAATGTCTGAACAAATTCATAATGAGACAGGCAGTTCTCCAGAATGCCAGCCCTAAACTGTTCAGGATTTTGAATGCAACCATCTTGAATTAGTCTGAATAAACAACTGTCAATCATTGCAGGCATTTCAGTGTGAAGGTCATGTAATCTGAATACCATGTATATGTTTACATCCAAGCTGCTGCGTACTGCAATAACAAAAAATTCTGGACTATCTTCAAGGGTAGCCACATGAAGTCTATTGCAGTAGACCAGATGTAACTGAACGATGGCATCAATGACTGTTGTCAAGTCAGGTCCACTCAGAAAAGTCCAGAGTTTTGTGCATTATCTCCAGCTGCAATAAGGCATCTCCCATCACTGCTGCCACACTTGAATCCAGAGACAGTACAGAAGCAAAGATTACTCCAAGACTATGAATTTCACTTACCAAAATATGTGCAGCTCCTTCCAAAATTCGTAGAATCCCATGTCTGACATTCTGCTGACCACTAGCACCTCCATTTTGTTAGGATTTCATAGATTCATAGAATCATTGTAGGGTTGGAAGGGACCTTGGAGGTCTTCTGATCCAACCACCTGCCCAAGGCTTGAGACCTCATACCATTCCAGACAGAGGGCTGTCCAATCTCTTCTTGAAAGCCTCCAGCAATGTGGCACCGACAACATCAGGACACACGCTGTTTCACTGTTTAATGGCTCTCACTGTCAGGAAATTTCTCCTTATTTCCAGGTTGGCTCTCCCTCTGAGTTTCCACCCATTGGTTCTTGTCATACCCTCAGGTGCAAATGAGAATAAATTCATGCCATCTTCCCTGTGGAAAACCTTCATTTCACCTTATCACAGATACATTCTTCTTTTGGTTATTGAGAAAGGCCGATAAACCTATTGGACTGTGAGCCTAAGAAAAGTTTACATTTAATGGCAAAGCTGAAGGAGGAATAAAAAATAACAAGCTTTCAGTAGCTTCTGTCTTGCTAGAGGCAATAGGTTCTTTTTGGATGTGAAAAAACAAATATTACATAAATGGGAAAAGAAACAAAACTTTAAGGGGAAAGAAAAAGAAAAAAGTTTTGATAAAATTAATGCATAATAGTTAATAAATAAGGAATAAAAGCAAGAAATGATATGATTTGCTTACAGGGAGCTCTAAAAAGCACCAGTGGGTTGTTCTGTGTGCCCATACCCAGTTGACTGGTTAAACTCATTAATAGCCAAATTTCTAGTGTTTTATTATTATTATTATTTACTTGTTGACCTCCCAACTTTCCCTCATATTTTAAGGTAAATATGATCACTAGCATTTGCATTCTGCCAGCTACACATTCTTTCTTTATTGGCAAACTGGAGAATAACTACTATAACATGGTTTCAAAGCACTTGGCTAATGAGCAAAAAAAATAACATTTAGTTTCCCAAATGTTGAGAACTGATTGGCCTTATCTGGCACAGGCAGGATAAGCAAATGCCAGATGGCAAACACATAACTTCACAATAAATAGAGGCTTTTTTGGGGGAATTAATTGTAAGGTCAAGTTATGAAACTAAAATTATATGAAATACAGGCCCAGTTGCAAAGCAGACTCAGACTACTAGTATGACCAATAAAGCACTATGGAAAGATGATCACATATACAAAAATTAGGAGGGGATATTGTTCTGTTACAAGAAACACATCAGAGAAAGCAGGCAGAAACACCCAATTTTAGATTATCAGGATGTAGCCAACAGAGCAAATAAAGCCAGAGGAGTGGTCATAACCCTCAGGAAAAAATAAAAACATATAAGTCCTACTCTAGAGCAGACCATATTTTTTTATTTAGACTCTTTAGGAAAGAATATATTTTGACACAATTATAACTTCTGACCATGCACCAATTAAAGTTTCTTGGATGAATAACGTATGAAGAAAACCAAGAATACGGAGATTAAGTTCACTAGTGGCGAGCAATTATTGGCTTCTCGCTCAATTAGAAATGATTATTTCCTAGGTGCACCCTCTTTGAAGTTTAATAACTCAGCCCCCCTGAACCCCAACACTCTCCAAATTTTGAGTGCTTACAGGAAAAAGTCAAAACTTGCTCAGCCATGATTTTGATGCCAAATCATGGCTGCAATCCATATATTTGAGTACATAATGTTTTGTTATGTTTATGTACTCAAAAATATGGTTTGCACCCATGTTTTGGCATGGAAATGGCAGGCTTAGCTTCCTAAAGCTCTTCCTTGTAAACACCTGAAATTTGGAGAGTTTTAGTGCTCACTATGCTGAGTTATTAAGCTCCAAAGGGGGTCCAAATAGTTAAATGAAAGTGTGTATATGATGTGTGCTACCAATTTAGGGGTTAAGCTGTTTAATAACCCGCATATTGCTGATGCATGACATATCAATTAAACTATAGTTTAAGAATGTTTAATTTGTTGAGTTACTTCGTATTATATGTATAACAAGTTATATTAGGTGGTATATGTTATTTTAAATGGATTGTCAATAAAACTATATTTTTTTAAAAAAGGATGATCACATGCATATAAGTTTATAGATGCAACTTTACTTGGGCATAGATGAAAAATTGGGGCACACCACACTAAACTTACTGTGCTTACAACAATCTTCCATGGTTTGGCAATGCACTCATTGACTTAAGATCTATGAAAGATATGCCAATGAAATTCACAAAACCTTCTGATCTTCATGCATGTGCAATCAAAGATACGGGTGTATGCGCCCATAGCACACAAGCCTAAATATCATCCATCAGCATAAAGATAGCTTCACTTCAGGCTACTAATGCTCCAACTGATATTCTCACATGAGGTTCCCTATACTTTTTCCCTTGAAGTTTGGTTACAGCATCTGTTACTTTTATTTGCAAACATAACATATCATTACATCCTGGAACTGCATAAAGGGACCGAGAAATGTTTGGTGTGGCCACCCAATTAGGAGAAGCAGCTGTTAATTTGCATACAGTTCACCATTTGCACTGAGAGACTACAACATAAGCAAACAAATCAAAGACAACAGGCAACCTCCCAACTGTAGATAGATGATTATCAGTATGTTGGTTGAGCCTTAGGAATAGTCAGGAAAAGCAGTGCAAGTGCAGGCAAAAACAACTGAATTTAGTAAACTTGTCTGGGAACATGGCATATAGGGATTTTTAAGCTAAAAACATGGGAACCTGATCATTGCCACAATACTTTAAGAACTTCTTAAAATAAGGGTGGTAGAAAAGGAAAATAAATAAGGACACATTTTATTTCTTATAACCTTGAGAGTTCAGCAATGTGCAAAAGAAGGAACAGACAATGGAACTCTTTCCTCCTCTTCCCTGCCTTTGTTACAAACATTCTGTGTCCATACATTAAAGTAGGCTGTTCCTTTCTAAACCATGTGTACTTTCCATATATTTAACCAACTGTACCAGTTACTATGAGAATGTGTGTAGTGTCATGCCATCTGGGAGCACTGGGGTGGAAAGAGACATCTGGCAACATCTATGATGCTCCCCTTGCATGTAATCAACAATGTGCCATGGTGTAGGGCCGTGAGCTAAGAAATGAAAGGGGCACAACTGAACTGTTGGCTTACTGCTGTGCACCCATATGGCACAGCTGGGACAACATCCCACAGGGACTGGCAGCAAAACCGAGAGAGTCTTGCCTGAGAGATTTTTCCAGTTCTCTATTGACCTACAGAACTATGAACTGAAAATGACAAGTATGCTCAGAAAATGACTGACAGTGATCACAAATGCATAATTTGAAAAATATGAGCAAACATGTTTTAATCAATGGGGGGAAAGAATGTGAACAAATGTGTATGGGGGAATACGTGAAGTTCTGTATAAACAGGAGGGATTCTACAAATGCAATGTGGAGCTGAGAAAAATGACAGCTCAATGAGGATTTTTGATAAATACAGGAAGGATGGATTTTCCCATCTCCAGGAATAGTTCTCAGCATCTTGAATTCTGTCACATTCCTCACTTATCCAAAATTCTGAACAAGGGAAAGCCATATTCTAGAACTGGAATCACTTGAGAGGGGCAGATTTTAGCTAGAGCCCTTCAACACATGTTGTTGGCCACAGTAGATAGGTACTCACAACATAAACAGATTAACATCCTGTTTTGGCTTCATCCATGATTGGTGGAGTCTTTGTTTTTGCTTTTGCTTTTTTGAAGGAAAAGAAGAGCTATGATGGATCAGGCCAAAGGCCCATCTAATCCAGCTTCCTGTATCTCACAGTGGCCCCACCAGATGTGTCTGGGAGTGCACAACACTAGATATCTGTCTCCTGATACCATTCCCCTGCATCTCGCCCTTGAAGTACCCCGGTTTTAAGCCTATAGATTACACATCTCCATCATGGTTTGTAACCTGTGATGGACTTCTCCTTCATGAATCTGTTCAATCCCCTTTTGAAGGCATCCAGGTCAGATGCCATCACCACATCCTGTGGCAGGGAGTTCCACAAACTAAAACATGCTGGGTGAAAAAATATTTTGTTTTGTCTGCTCTCACTCTCCCAGCCCTCAATTTGAGTGTTATGTCCCCTAATTCTGGTATTTTGTGAGAGGGAGGAGAGTGTCCCTCTATCCACTTTACTCATGCCCTGCATTATTTTGTACGTCTCAATCATTCTAGTATATTTGTATTGTTGCATAAGATGACATGGACATGAACTGCAGTTTGGCATCTTGGTGCATCATTAAGTAATATGCAAAATGCAGCTGTACTGTATTTACTCTGGCCATCCTGCTTGTGATGAATCCTTGATATGATTTTCCTCTTCTAATTAATGGATGCAGTCAAAGTACAATCCCACTGAAAGAGTTGGACTATGGAAAAATAGAATGTTAAATATAATATTTCTTTATCCATGGCACCAGAACAACTTCTCTTTCTGTCCCTTGAAATGTTCAGTGAAGTAAAGGCAATAATGAAATGCATCCATTGGGCTGACTTCAATCATCTATTTTATACATTCTGCCAAAGTGTAGGAAGAATCCATTCTGCCCTCTAGCTCGCCTGATGGGAGAAGGCAGTTTGTGCATTTAATGTGCTGCTATGATTTACTGCTTAAGTATAGTGGAGGACAGGTTTTATTCAGTAGAGTTTGAGTATGATGAAGCAGAAATGTAACTGTACATCACCTGGCCTCATAGACAAGGCAATCAAGTCCATAGCTTGCACTTAAGGAAACAATCTATTTAGTTTTTAATTTAAACAAGCATTTATATTTATCAGTGTCACTGGCTGCATTATGGCCTTGTTGTACCTGATTTTTCTTTCTCTTTTGAAAATTGTACATGATTCATACTGGACCCCCTCCCATGCTAATGCAGAAGTAAACTGAGTTTGATTCCTCTTCCTTACAGTACTATGATCTTTAGTTAAATACATTATTGAGTTTTTTCAGGTTTAAACCACTATTTTGAATGCAGCCCCAAATATACTAACAACCAGGTTACTTCTCCAGCACAGGGAATGTATCCATCATTTATTGAGTAGAATCCATTTAGTTTCTGAACTTCATAGCTGGATGATGGGAATAATGTTAGTGTTAGTTTATCAGTGGGAACACTGTTGTTTTTTTATTTAAAAATAAGAGACTGAAAGTCACATTAAAATGCTGTTTTTAAGACACTGGAATGATACTTTGAAAGTCTTTTTAGAGGATTAAACTTTTTTGGCTTATTCTGCTTAACACAAAAGCAATGATTTAATTATCACTTTGTTAAACCTATCGCTTTATTTCCAAAATTTCTTGGTAGCCCATATAAAACATGGATGAAGCACTTCAGACTACAACTGTGTATGTGTGGGTTATGTCCATTAAGTCAGAACCAATTTATAAAATCCCTAGTAGAACTTTCAAGGTGATTGAGATATTTAAGAGTTGGCTTTACAGCTGCTGTTCCCTTAGTCAATTTCCACAGCTGAGCAGGAACTCAAGTGTAGGTTTTCTGAGCCTACAGTGTGGTCATCGTTGTATTCACTATACCCACACCGGTTATAGGCCACAACTGTTATTTGAGAATTATCCTATAGGGCTGCTTGTGGAAATACACTGAGGCTGTAAATCTCATTCAGAACTCATGGTGCTAGATTTTAGAGCATTGGCTGAATTTTGCAGGGTATCTCTTTTAATTTTTGTGTTTTTCATGTTCTGGTCCTTTAATTGTACCACAAGAAGAAGGCATATTTCACATAGTTTCATATTATACAGCACTCTAAGAGCCCTAATGCATTTAACATAAACTACTCCAAAAAAGCAGAGGCAAGAAAACAGAGAATCAATGTGCTCCAAAAACAGGTTACAGTACAGCTAATAACAATAACCTCAGAAGAAGAGTCTGAGCTCCCCGCAAAATTGTCAGAGTATATGCTATTTAATCAGCCAGCAGAAGCAATACTCAATGAATAAATTGTTCGACTCAGGGACAGAGTTTTCTTAAAAACTAACACCTATATTACATATGTACAAAATATATCACAGCATCACAGAACTTCTACAAAGTTCAACAAGGCATAGAGGGGAAAATCACATTAGTATACTGATACAAATTTTAACAGCATAACAGCATAATGCAGTACACAGACAAAATATATAACAGAGAATACATTAATACAGTACATAGACAAAATATATAACAGAGAAACAAAGTGGGTGCCTTTACTCACTGAAGGCCCAATGAACAGTGATTTACAGAGCATTTTATACACACGTCTGTCCAATCATAAATTACATTACATTGTAGCTATTGCAACCTCTTGCATCAGCCGAAACTTATTATGTTAATTCTTTACACCTGTACTCCATTTGAAAAAACTATACACTGAGTCACTGTGACTTTGCACTTTTTACAGACTCCATCTTTAATCAATTAAATGCATATAAAATACATATAGAACATCCTGTCTAATCCATATTTCACTAACTAATACCTGACAAAAATATACTGCTTTTAAAAATCTGGAAGTTGAGTCATGGCTACTGGAATTCTTTTTTGAGAGATAGAAACGTTTCGCTGTTCATCCAAACAGCTTCATCGGTCTGAATACAGCTAGTGCAAAGACCGATGAAGCTGTTTGGATGAACAGCGAAACGTTTCTATCTCTCAAAAAAGAAGTCCAGTAGCCATGACTCAACTTCCAGATAAACTCACCTGGATGACTGAGAATCTTCACAGACATATTGCTTTTAAAAATGCACAACAAATTAAACAAAGAATATATATTTTAAAAAACAATAAAATGGGAACATGCAATTAAGCAAATAAAGACAAAAATACCATCAATACTCTTCCTCAAAACAAGAACTGGAGTAAGAGGAGTTTTTTTTAACCTCCCTACCCAGAGCGACAGGAGGACCTGGCATGCTCTGGTCCATGGGGTCACAAAGATTCAGACATGGCTTAATGACTGAACAACAACCACTCATTACCTTCTCTCTCTCTCTCTCTCTCTCTCTCTCTCTCTCTCTCTCTCTCTCTCTCTCTCTGAGTCCAGCAGACAGGCCAGTAAACAGCAACAATAATACAAAAAAGGATCAAAGAGGGCACCCCCCAAAAAAAAGGAAGCAGAAATAAAAAAACAAGTTATTGCAAACTTATTAAAAATAATAAGGAAGGAAGCATAGAACAGAAATAAAAGGGCTGTCTGGCAAACTTATTAAAAATAATAAGGAACAAACACAAGCCATAAGGAAATAAGAATTAAAAAATAAGTAGTATGGAACACAATAATGTATAGTTGTCCCCTGCCCTTTCATGGTTCATATACTGCAGACCCGGTATATCGCAGGTCCGCAGTATATGAAAAAAGGCCTCCTGGGGTATGGAGGAAAGGCCTTCCCAGGCCCATCAGAGGCCCCAAAAGTGCTTTCCCACAAACCAGAAGTGACTTTTTGTAAGCCAGAAGTGACCTCCAGATCACTAGAAAACACTTTTGGGGCCTCCGAGGGCCCAGGAAGCCCCTTGCAGGCCCATTCAGAGCAGCGCCAGGCCTGGGGTAAGTACCAGAGCCCAAAGGGAGCCCCCACAGTGTTGACCCAACCCAATATCCACATATTGCGGATTTTCAATTTTCAATTATCAATTATCAATTATCAATTATTTTCAATTATCAATTGAATTTTCAATTATCAATTATCAATTTTCAATTTTCAATTGAATTTTCAATTTTCAATTAATTTTCAATTTTCGTGTGTTGGGTTGGGTCCATAAACCCCGCAATAAGTTTCTAGTACAGTAAACCCCCGCAGGGGTTTACCGTAGTAGAAAATAATATTTCTCAACACCTGGATTCTATCAGAAAACACAAATCTCATTCTTATAAAAAGAACTGAAGAGGGGAGGAATGTATAGGAATAAGTGAGACTAGTTCTAATCATATATTTTTTTAAATGACTTGGAAAATATTTAAACACCCTGCCTTAAAACATTTTATTCATTATGTTAAAATAAAACATTCCATAATATTTTTCAATTTTTCCAATTGTTCAGAAAAAACAAAAACAAAAACAAAAAAATGTCTTCAGGAAAGAAAAAAAAACAGGAACAATTGCCCCCCCCCAAAAAAAATCCCAGCCTTCACATCTCTAGGTGAGGTCCATGTAATCCTCATGTTGAATTAGTCAAAGTCTAGAAACATTATTTATATAACACTCTGCAGTAGCCTAACCCATCTAGTTTTTTGCTTTGGGAACAAAACATTTACCAGGTATTTATGGCTTCATTTTCAGTGTTCAATGGAGAGAAATTATTTCTTCTGTGTTCTTTTCTATTCCCTTCCATATGGAGAGGCTGCATTTGGTTTTTCCATGTCTAAAATAAATGAATTTGCCAAGGCAATGGACAAGACCCTTTCCGTGGTGTTGACTACTCTGCAGAAGGCTCTCTAACAAAAACATCCACCTGACATATAACCAGTTAAAAAGTTTTAATGCTGGAAAGCAGTTCCTAGCCATTAAGCTCTTAACTTGATTGCACTTCCCTGAGCTCTTGTAATTTTATTTGGAATCCATATGGTTTGATGGTGGTAGTTTCATTTTCCCAAGTGAATGTGTTTAGGATGCCCACTGTTCTGTATTGTTCATCGCCAATTTTTAGTTATTTTATAGATTCTATTCTCACCATTGATTTATAGTGCCATAGGCAACACTGAGACAAAGCAAACTTTAGGAAATATCCTTTTTCTCCCTGAGGCATAGCCGATATTTGGGGCATTTTATCAGTGTGACAGTAAAGCGGACTAAGTGACCTGGTTTCTAAAAGCAGAAGCAGTAGCCCATCCCATTTCCCTTTGCCACATTGTGCTAAATTGATCCACTTACATCATTATAATCAAAGAGAGTCATTAGTGGTACTAAACAGATTGCCTTACTTGCTGTCTTACAGAGGCTTTTATCTGTTGATGTAGGGAGAAATGTAGTAATGGATGGCAAAACAATGAAAACAAAAGCAAATAGGGTTCTTTTGTGTTATGACTATTAAACAGGGTTGATACAGTGCCTTTTGAAGTTGGTGGAGAAAATCCTGAGCAGTGATTAAATAAGGCTGTTTGAAAATCACAGAGCACTTCTGACTGGCTTCTCTGTTCAGCCAGTCAATGTGGGTCATTAGTACAAAAGCATGTCGTAAATGAAATAATTTCATGTTGAGTACATTCACATGTTGTATTTGGGTTGATGAGATTTTATTAAAATAGTATAAATTCAATATTTGAATGTATTTAACACAATGGTTCCCAAACGTTTTCTCCCTGTAGACCACCTGCCATTTATTTTGTTTTCTGTAGAACCCCTGCCTGTCTAATATTGAATTTTCCTAAACTTATAAATTTCAAATGTGTCTTTGGGAGCTGACACAGTGCTACACACTTTGATAGGGGCTTTTGTAGCATGGACAATTGTAAAAAAAAGAAAAACATGTACAAATTTTATTCATACGTTTATTTAAAAGACACAAAATGCAAGTAAATATTTGGATTTGGAATGAAACAAATAAGAACCTAGTAAAATAGGGATGTTAAGAGAGCTGCCTAGATGCCCTAAGCATATATTATCTCACCTGATTTCGGAAGCTAAGCAGGGTCAGCCCTGGTTAGTACTTGGATGGGAGACCACCAGGGAATACCAGGTGCTGTAGGCACCTGCCAAGAAAACTCCATGGACATGGAGTCACACAGAGTCGGTCATAACTGTAACGACACAACACACACAAAAAAAATTCTTACATAAAATTAATACACAAATATTGGTGTTAATGGGAGGGATGAGCCTGATGGTCTGATAGAAACTGTTCAATATTCAGCTTCAAATTAGTGAGGTATCGTCTAAAATCTCCATGTTCAGTGATTTGCAATCAACTTCTTTTTATTTATTTCTTTTTTGTAAGAAGATTGGCAACCATGCTAAACCCCCTTTCCACAAGGTATGAAGATGGAAAAGCTATCAAAAATTTTCTTGCGATAATCCACAATGCAAGATAAGCAACAGATATATCTTTCTGAAGCCAGAACTGCTGATACCCCATTCTGAACTGCACTTTAAGTTCTTTGTTAGTGCTTATTCCAATCAGTTCTTCTTGTAATGTGACATCCGTTTCTTCAATGTCACCATATGGATTGATAATCCACTGTGGTATTTCCATATTCAAAACATCCTCAAATCTGTTTTTAAAGTCTGTGTGAAGGAAGAACTTAAATGTTGGACTTAGACCAAAGTGTCATCATCCTGGACATTTGTCAATCACCAGTTGGGGAACTGGGAAAATTCACACCATCCAATGTTTTGCTTCATTAGATTAATTCTGGCAAGAAAAGCTGCAATGATGGACTTTGTTTTTATTAAATCCAGACTGCCACCTTGTAGCTGCAAGTTAACCTCATTAAATTAAATCTGTTATATAAGCAATGTCTGGTTTTCATTTGATTAAATTTTCTTTCAAAATGGGCTTTAGCATCCAAAAACTCTAAAACCATCTCAAAAATTGACTTTTTTTTTTTTTGGTCAAACATAAGCCTTTCGAGAGCTAGTGTGCTTCAGTGTGTAGGAGTAATCAATGAAAGTCCTCGTCATTTACTTCAAGCAGCTGTGTAAATAACGTAGAATTCAACATGTTGATACAGATCTTGTTTACTGCATTTATGACTAAATGAAGAGATTGATGCAATCTGGCACTCTGATTTTTAGCTACTAAATGTTGTCAATGAATGACACAGTGAATTGCAAACACCCCAGGTACATTTTGTTTTAAATGGCTTATAAAACCACGATATCACCCAACATGGCTGGTGCTCCATCTGCTGCTGATATTATATTTCATAAAGGGATTGTTTTTTTCATGAAATAATCTTTCAAAACATTTAACATTGATTCGCTTTTAGTGTCTTTTGTCAAAGTTCTTGCAAAGGAATCCATTCTTCATGGATTTATTGGTCCATTAAAAAAAACGAACATATGCCAATAATAGTGCTTCATTATCAGGTAAAGTTGATTTATCCAGTTGAAGAGATAAATGGTTCATTTTCTGATAATTACACGAGAAGCTTTCAACATCACAACTCATTTCATCAATACATCTTTGAACTGAGTTGTTTCTCAAATGAATTCTTTTGAGTGAATCATATGCAGGTTTGTGTAGAACAGTTTTTAAAACCTCTTCACTGGCTGGTAAAATCAGCTCTTCCTCCATAGTATGAGGTTTTCTTGATTTTGCTGAGTTGTGAGATATTGTAAGACCCCCAGAAACCATCATAGTCTCCTTTTGATGTTGAAGCAAATATACTGTCCACTGTTGTCCTCTTCTGAAGTTTTTCTTTCAGTGTTTTAAAGTATGTCAAATCTTTATCTGTCTTATCAGCGTGACACCTTCTCAGATGATCCTCCAGTTTGGATGGTTTCATAGCATCATTGTTTAAAACTCTGTTGCACATTTATCAAACAGGAATGGAATGAAGCCAAACTTCAAATAATCAATGCTACACTGCCTACATTTCTTTTTAGCCTCAGTAGCCTTGAGTAGAAGTTGTCTATTGAAAAAAATAAAGCTATTTAAATATGATAAAATAGAGCAATTCAAAATGAATTCCTGCCCAGACAGCATACAAATATTTTAAAAACATTTTAAAATCATTTTTGGTAATATTGGAAATATTTTAAAAATATTTCTAAAAGTGTTGAAATCTCTGCAAAAATAGTGTATAGAAATATTTCTATAAAATAATTTGAAATACTGTGTGTTGTTTGGATGGAGGAAATCCTTAATTATATCTTTAGCTAGGTAGATATAGAGAGGAATCAGGATAAAGATGTTGCTTTTGTAATGGTACTCTGTAAGCATTGGTGGTACAATTTCAAAGGGTGAGGACTGAAATGACTGGGTCCTTGGTTCAATCTTGGCTATGCCATGTACCAATGAATCTTTTCTATAAAGATTTAAGTACATAATACTGATTGCTAAAACAGGAAAGGGAACTCCATTAGGGAAAACATGTGTACATTAGTACCTTAGTTAAATAGCATAATCCATTCCGGAAGCATGTTTGAAACCAAAACACTTGCATATCAAAGCAAATTTTCCCATGAGAAATAATGGAAACTCAGATTATTTGTTCCACAGCCCAAAAATGTAATATAATACAAGGTACTAAATAAAATACAAAACACATACTGTAGAAAGTACAAAATACAGTACAGTACAAAAAACAATAACCTGAATTTGAAAACCTTTGTGGCAGATGCCGAGGATGTGGGAAGCCTCCATGGAGGGGTCTGTTTTTAAAAAGAGTGATGGGAGGAATCCAAACCAGAGCAGAGGAGGGTGATAGCCTCTGTGGAGGGGGTTGTTTTAAAAATGGGGCAATGGGAGGTGGGTGTGTCCTGGTTGCAGTGGTGGTGGCAGGGATGGTGTTGAGAGGCCCCACAAAGGTAGCCTCTTTGGGAACTGGGGTTGTTGGGGGTGGCAACTGTTTTTACCTTTGCTGAACCTGTCACCCTTCCTTCAACTCTGCTGCTACTGTTGCCTAAAACAGAAACTGAAACAGACAATCACCCACTTCCAGCAGGAGGGGGGAGAGAAGGAGAGATGCCATTGACTTAGTTCACTTTTATGTGACACACATGAGAGTGCTGATATATCAAGACAGTGCTCATTAATAAAACAAAAATGTTCAGAAATTTTTGTTTTAGTAATCAAAATGCTCGTAAGCCAAGTTAATTGTTAACCAAAATATGACTATGATTATAGTTGATTTGAATTTCAAACAACTGATTTGGGTACACATCTATCATGTGGCTGCAAAACATGAGTCTCCAACCTTTGCAAAACGGACTTTAAAAACTTGCCCATAGTTCCGAAAAATGATACAATATCCCCACCTTGCACACACAATGCAAAATGGACTTTAAAGCTATGCACATCACAAGGATTAAGTCCCTACCTTTGCACCACTTGATGAATGCACTAAAAAAAAGTTTAAAATTTCCCAAAAGTTGCTGCAAAGTCTTACTAAGATGTCAGCAAAAATATTTGGTGTAAGACATTTACAAAATGCCTAAATGTTGATAATGATCTGCCTAAATGGGGTCCTCTCACATAGACCCCCATTTACATTTTGTGGACCCCCATTTTTTCTCACTGTCATAGATGCCCTGCAAGCTAAAAAAGACCCCTTTGGGACACACACACACACACACACACACACACACACACACACACACACACACACACACACACACACACACACACACACAAGGGAAAACTGATGATGCATTTAGATCCACATGTGGACATTCCAGTACGGGAAGGAGTGCCAGCAGCATGTCTTGTGAGCCATCTTGTTGTGCAGGCCTTAAAAAGAGTGGGGAGGGAATGTTATACCAGTAGCATAGGGCCTGTCTGGTAGTGGTGGGAAATCATCCAAGTATCATGCATACTACACAGATTGTAAGTCCTAGTGACAATGAAATAAACCACTGCAACCCCTCAATACCAAGGTGCTACCTGGTAAAAGACAAAAAGTGGGGATTCCTCTCATTCTGGATTGGGATGTTACCTATTTAGCTGTGGGCTGATGAGATTCTGGTTCCTTTTGTTCGTATGATCCCTGTTCCCCCCCTTTTTTACAGCCAATTGACACAGAAGCAGTTCTGTTTCTCCTCTAAAAATGTTCTGTGTCCTGCCTCTGCAACATTATAAGAGATTGCCCCAGTCTATATTTTTGGCCCTGAAATATCAGTTGGTAGAATACTGCTGGCCTCTATGCAATATTGTCCTGTTGTCAACTCTATATATTGTCTTGTTATACAATACAAGTTATTGCAAACTTATTAAAGTATCATTATATAATTATTAGGGATGGGCACCTTTTGAAAAATGACACACTGTTTCATATTTTGTAGGGTTTTGAAATGTTACAAAATGAAATGAAATGTGGACAGCATGTCATCCGAACTAAGAACAAAATGATGTTTTCACTTTGGTTCCTTTGAACCAGGACGTTGCCGCCAGATCTACCTTAAGGCAAGGGGCTGCGATCGGGTAGCTGTTTCCTTGTGCTCATCACCACCTCCCAGCTGATTTTGACAGTTCAAGCTGTCAAATTACCTCAGCTGGGAGGCAGTGGGGAATCCCCCAGCAGGGGGCTGACAGGGCAGAGCTGACATCAGTGTTACCCTCTCAGCCCCTGCTGGAGGATTCTCTTACCAGACAGACTCCACTGGTAAAGGAATCCCCTGGGTCATTTTAAACAGGATCCAGCCTAGCTGTCAGAGTCTGGAGCCTGTTTAAAATCCCCCCCCTGCGAGCCTCTCACTGTTTCTGGTGGGTGATTTAAAAAGTGCTCCGGTGGAGCCTTTTTAAAATCACCCACCAGAAACGGCAAGCCGCTCCAATGGCTGGAGCCTAGTTAAAATGTTCCTCCCCCCAACAGCGAGCTACTCACTGTGCTCCACTGGAGCCAAGGCTCTGATAGAACCTTCTTAAACCTGCCTGACAGAAACAGGAGCCAGGAGCCGCTGGAGCCTTTATAAATTGCCTCCCAAACAGCAAGAGGCCCTCTATTTCTGGTGGGCGATTTTAAAAAGACTCCAGTGAAACACTTCTTAAATCAACTGCCAGCAACAGTGAGAGGCTTGCTGTTGGGGGGGGGGTGCATTTTAACCAGGCTTCAGCCTTTAACACCTGGGCTGGAGCCTGGTTAAAATGCCCCCCCCAACAGCAAGCCTCTTGTTGTTTTGGGTAGGTAATTTTAAAAAGGGTGGTGTGCTGATGCGGTGGGGGATTCAAAAGCTTCCACACTGTCTCTGCTCCTTTCTCCTCTTCCCAGGGGGGTGTTTTGGACGGGGAGTGCTGTGGGCAGTAGGGTCTGCCCCGGCTGCCTACAGCACTCCCTGTGCACACACACACACACACACACACACACACACACACACACACACACACACACACACACACACACACACACACACACACACACACACACACACACGAGGAGGGGATGGCAGGGGTAAAAGGAGCAGTCAGGCAGGGAATTTACTTCTGCTTGTCTGCTCCATTCTCCCTAGCCACCGGCCTCCCAGCTGGGATTTTTTTTACAGCTTGAGGAGTCAAAATCAACTGAGAGGCAGTGGAGATGAGGCTTTTGAATTTCCCACCACACTATCTAGAGCGCTTGTTGGTGTAGGGGATTCATTTCATTTCCTTTTGTTTCTTAAGTAATATTTTTTTAAAAAACAATAGTTACAATACAAAACAAAATATGGGAGGTGTGAAACAGAACAAAACAAAACACTATTTTCCATTTCATGCCCATCCATAATTATTAAATAAGCTGTCTCAGAAGGCTTGGAATCCTAAAAGATGGGAAAATAATAGCTATTTATATATTTGAAATATATATCTACATCTATTTTTCTATTCTATTTTTATAGCATAGATATCTATACTGTAGCTAAATAAATAACAAAAAAGTTGTTTGTTTGTTTTAAAATGTCACATGTTAACCAGACTTTGGAGGACTAACAAGCAGACCCCCTGTTCTCTGAGCTTACTTCCTGTTTTATTTCCTTTTTGTCCTTGAATTTCATTCCATTGGGTCATCTGAGTGTGAAATTGGGACACAGCTGCAAGTGTCATCCCTGTCTTTGTTCTAGCTGTGGAGCTGAGATGGTTGGGAAGCAACAGGGTGACTAAACAAGAACTTGTTTTGTCAGCACACACACACAAAATGAGTGGAAGAGGAGGCACAGATTTTATGTGCTACTCAATGGGTACCTAGTAAAGATTTGAAGGCATGCATTTTATAGACAGTTATAAAACCTAGCTATGGTGGACATCATGAAGAAAGTAGTATACAGTATATGTATCATAACAGAAATGCATGCTGCATAAAAGAATAAAGGTCACTTTAAATTAACCAACTGGGATATATTGCCTAAGGGAAAGAATTCTCTCTCTCTCTCTCTCTCTCTCTCTCTCTCTCTCTCTCTCACACACACACACACACACACACACACACACACACACACACACACACACACACACACACACACACACACACACACACACACACACACACACACACACCAGCATCAGTGTTTTATCTCAGCATGCATCTACTGGACCCTAAAGACAGGCACTCATTTTTGAGATGGATGGTGACACATTTGGCTTTGGATTGCCCACAGTTGGATTTGTTACTTGCTGAACAGATTTGCAGACTCCATTCCCATTCCCATTCAATGTTATGTTAGGATCAGGCACTCAGTTGCAGTGGGTGTAAGAATAATAGAATCATAGAGTGTGAAGAGACCTTGAGGGCCATCTAGTTCCATCCCCTGCCATGCAGGAACCCCCATCACAGTACTCCCGACGGATGGTCACACAGCCTTTGCTTAAAACCTCCAAAGAAGGAGACTCACCACCCTCCATGGCAGCACATTCAACTGCCAAACAGCTCTAACCATCATGAAGTTCTTCCAAATGTTTAAACTTTTCCTAGAGTTTGAAACTAGAGATGGGCACGACTCAAAAAAATGGTGTTTCATTTGTCGTTTGGTCATTTAGGGGTCCATTTCGGTTCATTTTCATTTTCATGACTTTTTTGCAAAAAAATCGTTTTTGTTTCATTACGCAATGAAACAAAAAAACAAAATGAAAATGAAAAATTGCTGTATCGTTAGCATTCTTTTTAGTTCAATGCATCTGCTGCAATGAAAATGAAAAACACGGCAAATTTGGTCGTTTCATTTTTGTTTTTGTTTTGTTTTAAAAAAATTGTTTCATTTTCGTTGTGTAACAAAATGAAAAAATGAAAACAAAAATGAAAAATCGCTCGTTTCGTGCCCATTTCTATTTGAAACCATTGCTCCATGTTCTAGTCTCTGAAGCCACGGAAAACAAACCAGTCCCCTCTTCAATGTGACCTTTCAAATATTTAAACATGGCTATCATATCCCCTCTCAGCCTTCTTTTTGTAAGGCTAAACATTCCCGGCTCCCGAAGCCATTCCTCATAAGACATTTCTTCCAGATATTTAACCATCCTGGTCTTCCTCTGGATCTGTTCAAGGTTGTCAACATCCTTTTTTAATTTAGGTGCACAGAACTGAATACAGTATTCCAGGTGGGGGTCTGACCAGAGCAGAATTGAGTGGTACTATCACTTTCCTTGATCTAGACACTATGCTTCTGCTGATGCAACTAAGGCCGCTACCACACTTCAAACAGCAACCACTTTTTGTTTTGAATCGCCCTTTGCCCTTCCCTGGTCACGTAGTTGCTGAAGTGATTCAGCATTCTGCACTTGGGCATTTTCTCAAGAACTGGTTTCTCCATCCGCACTTTGCTAAACCACTTTTTGTTCCAATTTAGTCTGACATTTTCCCATTATCTGGTTCAATTTCGGAAATTTTTTTTAGGATAACATCATGCTGTTGTTCTTCCATTCAAAGTAATGTAGCTAATTTACTGGTTCTCCCTTTAGATTACTTACAACGTGGCACATTGATATCAATAGCCTACTTCCATGACCGGAAAAAAGCAAAATTGTACCCAAAAGAGGAAGTAGAAGGACCGGAGAAGTCGGAGGGAATGATTACACTGCAGGAGGATTTCTTTTTTGGCTTTTCTGACTGCAGGATAAGGCATACAGAGGGGGAAACCCAGAAAAAAATGGTGCACAGTGTCCACAGTTTGAGCCAAATGTTTCAAAAAACGGTCCAGAAATTGGTTTTAAAAAACACCACCCCTGGTGGCCATCGCAAGAAAAATCAACCCAGCGGCTGAAAAGGGGTGTGGCCAAGGGGGCTCTATGGAAAATGTGATTGGAAATGTGGTAAGTGATTTTTAAGGCGATTTGACTTTAAGCAAAAGGCGATTCAAAACCTAAGTGTGGTAGGGATCTTTCACTTTCTTGGACGCCACGTCACGCTGCTGATTCATGTTAAATTTGTGGTCCACTCAGACTCCGAGATCCGTTTCACATGTATTATTCTCCAGCCAGGTTTCTCACATCCTATATCTGTGCAATTCATATATACCTCCCACAAGACAGACACACACACCAACAAACTCCACAAACTGGAAAAACGCCAGAAGCCCAACCCCCCCCCCACAACAGCCCATGAAACAAACAGTTCACAACATATCAGACAGGACACTCACCATCGCAGAGACCAAAGTCCTTTCCAAAGGATTCAACTTTGCAGTCGCCCCCAGACACATCCCCACTGAAAACATCATATGCGGAGTGGAAGCCAGCCTAACCAAAATCAACCCAGATGAAGCCAACAAAATCAGACTCGAAGTCACCAATGTCCTCTGCTCCAGCAAACCACCCAGAAGCAATTTACACAAAGAAGAACAAAAAGCCCTCACCAACCTGAGGAAAGACAACAACATAATCATTCTCCCAGCAGACAAAGGCAATGCCACAGTGGTGATGAACACATCCGACTACCAAGCCAAACTATCCAACCTACTACAAGACCCTGCTTACATACCTTTGAACACAGACCCCACCACCTACCTGGAAAAAACCACCAAAGCCAAAATAAAAGCCTCTCCCTTAAGTGAAGAAATCAAGCCAAGCATCATCCCCAGAGAGAAATCATCCAGATGCCCCAAGCTCTACGGCCTCCCCAAGATTCACAAAGAAGGAACACCTCTCAGACCCATAGTCAGCTCCATAGGCTCACCTCTACAAAACCTCGCCAAATTTCTTGCCAAACAACTCCAGCCCTATGCAGAATCCATCACTTCATACGTACAAAACTCGTTCCACTTCATAGAAATTATAAAGAAACAAGACCTACAACCCAATGACCTACTCGTGAGCTTCGATGTTGTTTCGCTCTTCACACAAGTGCCCATTCAAGAAGCCTTGACAGCTATCCACAACAAATACAACCCCCAAGCACATCCTAGATCTGACCAACCACTGCCTAACCAACACATACTTCATCCACAATGGACAAAGATACAAACAGATAGAAGGAGCACCCATGGGATCACCCCTCTCACCGGTCATCGCAAACCTATATATGGAACACTTTGAAACCAACGCGTTACAGAAGTCCGAACATAAACCCAAACTCTGGCTCAGATATGTTGACGACACCTTTGTTATCTGGCCACACGGGAAAGATAAACTGAACAACTTCCTCACACATCTCAACAGCCTACACCCCAAAATACAATTCACTATGGAAATAGAAGCCAACAACCAACTTCCCTTCCTGGACGTCCTAATCTACAAAAAACCCGACGGCTCCTTAGGACATACCATCTACCAGAAAAAAACACATACAAACCGCTACTTAAATGCACAATCACACCACCACCCTGCACAGATCAACTCCGTAGCAAAAACCCTCATCTCCAGAACCAAACGCCTCGCTGACAAAGACCACCTAAAAACTGAATTACACACTCTCTCGAATGTTTTAATTGCGAACGGATTCCAAAAAAACACCATCACCAAACTAATCCAAAAGGAAACACCCCCAAGAACCAAGAAACAGAAGAGAACAACGGCACCGCCCTCCTCCCTTACATCAAAGGCACCACAGACAAAATCAGCAAAATTCTCCACAAACACAATATCAAGACAGCCTTTTGCACTGACCAAAAAATTGCCAACATTTTAAGAAACCCCAAAGACAAGATTGAGCTAGAAAACCAAGGAGTCTACGAAATACCATGCAAAGTCTGTCCAGCCACATACATCGGACAGACAAACAGGAGAATAAGCGCACGCATCGCAGAACACAAGAACGCAGTCAAAAAAGAAGAAAAATCTTCCTCTCTCTTCCAGCACATAAAAACAACAGGTCATGAAATTGACTTTGAAAGAACCAAACTCATCTCCAAAACTGAACACTTCAACAGTCGAATAATCATGGAAGCCATTGAAATAGAGAAACACCCAAACTACATGAATAAACGTGATGACACCTCCTGCTTGCCTGACATCTGGAAACTAGCCCTGGTCAACAGACGAGCCTCTGTCACAAAGACTGACACCAGGTCCAAAAGGACACAAGATGCCACCACCTTCCATCCACACCAAACACAAACCCAGACCCTTCCCACAGATGAAATGAAACCACCATCCAATAACAAAACCACGACTGCACCATCTACTGCGGCACCCCACTCCAGTCACCACATGGAGCACACTCACACACCCCAAAAAAACATTGGGAGACCACAGACACGTAGCCAGACCAAAATGAATTCACAAGACACAGGACCCCACTCCACCAACGCCCAGGATACTGCCAGAACCCACCAGCCATCTAACCCACCAGCATCTAAACAGCCATCTAAACAGCCACCAGCAGTTAATCCCTTAACGATCGCCTCAGCCACACAGCAGATCACAAAAGAACAAAGGAACAAAGGAACCTACAATCAGCAACAGAGCAAGCAAACCACACCCCCCCAGCAGTATTTATAGAAGGACTTCAACTGAGACCACGCTTTGCTTCAAGAAGAAAGAAGCCAGAACACCAGCCTGAAGATGACGAGTGAGACCTCGTCGAAACGTCGCCAAAACAACCAGATTTCTACACGGGAAGAAACCCGAATCCACCCTAACATGCATATATATATATATATATATAACCTAGATGCAGCACTCTACATTTCTCTCTGTTGAAACCCCTTCTTTTAGCTTTGGCCCAGCACTCTAATCTGTCAAGGTTGTTTTGAATGTTCATTCTATCCTCTAGGGAATTAGCAATCCCTCCCAATTTGGTATCAGCTGCAAATTTAATAGCATACTCTCTGTTTCTTCATCCAAGTCATTAATAAAGATATTGAATAGCACCGGACTCAGAATAGAACCCTGGGGCAACCCACTGGTCACGTTTCTCCGATTTATGATCATTTATGGGTGCAAATGTTTAGCCATTTATGATCACCCTTTGGGTGCGATCAGTCAACTAATTAAAAATTAAAAATTCACCTAACAGTAACACTATCTATTCCACATTCTACTAACTTCTTTGCAAGTATATCATGGGGAACCTTATCAAAGGCCTTACTAAAATCTAGATAAGCAATATCCACAGTGTTCCTCTCATCCACCAGGCCTGTAACTTTATCAAAGAAAGATATCAAATTACTCTGGCATGACTTGTTTTTAGAGAAACCCATGTTGCCTTCTAATAAAGACAGCACTGCTTGTTAAATAATTATAGACTGTCTGCGTAGTAATCTGCTCTAGGATCTTTCCAGGAATTGAAATCAAGCTGATGGAACAGTAATTATTTGGGTCATCTTTTTCCCCATTTTTGAAAATGGGGACATCTTCAAAACTGGCCAATGAGCATTACAAAGTATGGTGATAGCAGGGCTTGTCTGTAAAATAGTACAGTAGAATCACAAAAGACTGGGAGTATCCTTTGACAGATGGATGGACTCTCTGTGTTTTCTTTTTTAACCTAAGAGAATGATCCTGCTAGGGGAAAACCTTAGAGCAGTGGTGGCCAAACTTTGGCCCTCCAGATGTTTGGACCACAACTCCCTGAATCCCAAGCCTGTATTGTCAATGGCAAAGGACTATGGGAGTCTTGGTCCAAAACATCTGGAGGGCCGAAGTTTGGCCACCACTGACTTAGAGGCTTCCAAGAACTCGCCAAGGTGTCTTGCTGTTTAGGAGACATAGCTATAGTTCCTCTGGCCTTTCCCCAGTTTGACTGGTAGGAACAGAAAGTCAGATTTCAAGTTCCATTCACAAAATATACAACTACAAGATTTCAGCTTCATGTTCCTCAAAAAATGGATGTGGAAAGTTGGAGAGCCTTCCATAATAATATGACAGATGGTTTAGAGGGTTTCAAGGTAGGCTGCTAATAATTAAACCTTTCCTCTGCTTTCTGCAGAATGTTCACTCAATGATCCATTAAGATCATGTTTAGGTCTCTTTTAAATTGAGGGGTGGCCTTCACAAACTAAAACATGATGGAGGCAACACAAACTGATAAATATTTGCAAAAACAGCAGGTACAAATCAAATGGAAATCCAAATATAGAGATATGAAAAGACCAGTGGGATCATGCAAGTCTTCAGACTGATGTACCTGATAGGTTCTTTCCATTGCTTTTACTAAATTACCTGTCCATAGCATGGACAACAATATGTAAATTAAACACTAGCTTGAATACTTTAAGAATGCAATTAGCTTTCTGTTATCCAAATAATTCATCCGCTGTTCCATTATGATGAGCTTGATGAATTTCTTGGAAGATTCTGGAACACAAATGTAGATGTATTTGCTATTGATAAGCTGCAATTATTTAGTATAGTGTACTTGCCATTTTGGTTGTCCTGCAGCTAATACTTTAAAAGCATCCAATGTGACAAACAAAAGATATTCAATACCATCACAGACTCGGTCTGATTGCAAGAAAGTGTCAGCTGGATTAAGTATGTGATTACTTGCCTCTGCCCTGCAGCAAACTATTTGTAGATCTGATGACAGATAGCCCTGCCACTCAAGACTAATAATTTGTAGGCAATATCAGAGAATGATACAAGCAATGGGTCAAGTAACTATTTTCCACACTTTCTGAATTGAGCTCTGTTTCAGACAAGTGGTCAATCACAGCTGATTTCTCCAATAGTGTAGGCTGAAGAAAATAGTGTCTTCATGGGAAAACTTGATTTGATTATCCAGATACAGAAAATATCATCTCATACCAATATATTAATTAAAATACAGACTGTCTTAAGATGGAATTTTCGAAGATGTAGTTGCCTCTTTTTATAATTTGAATCAGTTTCAACAGATTGTGTGGAGGTGATGATGGTTTTTATCATAATATCTAGTATTGTCATCATCATCTCAGAATCTAGCTCCCTGAAAAATCTCATAGATAGACAACCGAGCATGTTTGGAGATGGGGACCTTGAGAACTTTTGAGGGTTGCCAGTAGACATGGGCACAACTTGACAAAATTCTTGTTTCCGTTTCCGTTACTCGTTTCCATTACGCAATGGAAACGGTAACGACAATTACTCCCCCAGAACTCGAACTCAACTGACAAAAGAAAAATTGGGTCTGATTTGTCATTGTCGTTCCTGGCATCGCAGCGATTGTGCGATGCCAAGTGGCACAGAAAAAAAGTTTTAGAAATAAAAAAACCCTGATTCCTGGCCAAAAAAGCAGGCAAAAATATGCCTCCCTGAGGGGACCTACCAGAGGGGTGGTTTCTGGGGTCCCCACTCCAGCCTTCCCCCCTCCTGTCCTGGGCTGCTGGTACTGGGCTGGGAGGGGGCATCCTCGGCGGCATCTCCATGCGCGGTGCGGGGGGATCCAAAATGGTGACCACAGTATTTTTTTTTGAAATCGTGGTCCAAAAACCCACCAAAGCACCACAGAAACATGCGAAAATTAGCTATTTTAAATGCTTGAATTTTTACAGTAGCAGCAGTGGGTTTTTCTTGCAACAAAACGTCTCCATTGATTTTATTTTATTTTATTTTATTTTTATTTTTTTACACCTGCGCACGCGCAATGATGGGCTGGCCATGGGATGGGACCATGAAAATTTTTGGAGCCATTCCACCAATCGCATGGCCAGGTTTTGCTGAGACTTGCTGGTACCAGGCTGGGAGGGGGCATCCTTGGCGTCTCCATTTGCCATGCGGTGCGGGGGGATCCAAAATGGCAACCACAATTTTTTTTTGAAATCGTGGTCCAAAAACCCACCAAAGCACCACAGAAAGATGCGAAAATTAGCTATTTTAAATGCTTGAATTTTTACAGTAGCAGCAGTGGGTTTTTCTTGCAATAAAACATCTCCATTTATTTTATTTTATTTTATTTTATTTTTATTTTTTTACACCTGCGCACGCGCAATGATGGGCTGGCCATGGGATGGGACCATGCAAATCTTTGGAGCCATTCCACCAATCGCATGGCCAGGTTTTGCTGAGACTTCTGGATGTGCCAGAGAGGGCATAAAAAGCCCACCAACCCTAACCCTAACCCTAACCCTAACCCTAACCCATACGCCAGTACACTGTGTTCTTTGTGGGCCAGAGGCACCCAGAGGTACAGCCCACTAACCCACCCTAACCTTAACCGTTACCCTAAGCCTAGCCCTTACCCCCTAACCCCATGCTCTGGGAAGTCAAGTCGTGCTAAATCACGGCGGTAATGACAAACGACAAATGACACGACGAAATGACAAATTTTTGAAAAATTTCGCAAAAAATGGAAACGACACGAAACGGACCCGTCCCGAAAAACGACAACTCAAAAAAATTTTTTCTGGTCGTGCCCATTTCTAGTTGCCAGGAATGGAAGATAAGATGACAAGAAGCTACATTTTAGTGGCTGATATCCTTTTCCATAAGTTACACCACATAAGGCTAATGACATCATCAGCCATATTCAATATTTTTGAAAAGAGGAAATATCAGATCCTCCACCAGAGGCCCCGAGGCTGTCATAGATTCTTTTTGGGGTTTGGGCAACTGTTGGGGCTGTGGAATTGTGAAATTGGAGTAAGTCTTTAATACTGAAAAGCCACCCTGATGGCATTTTTGAGAAATTACAATATTTTTCCATGTATAAAACTATATTTTTGTCTAAAATTGTTAGACTAAAAATTGAGGGGCATATTATACACAGAAGCAAGATGAACCACATGGCTGCAAAACTGTAATTTTAGGTTGGAAAAGTAGGGGTTGTATTCTACATGGGTGTGTCTTATAGACGGGGGAAATGTGGTAATTTCTCCCACACATATCCCCCAATATTGAAGGGGACTTTTTGGGAACCTTGGGAAAGTTGCCAGGAGGGATCAGAGCATTTTATTTCTGAAAACTCGCTTTAGCCAAGGACGTTGCCAGCCTTATGAAGCACAACTGAGCAAACAAGACGTCAGCCCCATGATTCTTGGTACATTCTGCCAATCTTGTCCTTTCTGACTAGCAATTGGCCACTCCGCTGCGACCCGGTTCGTGGGCGGGGCTTAATTTGCCCCAACGCCTTACCACATGGCACGCAAGTTCGTCCCCTGGGAGGCTGGCCAACGGAGGGCTTATGTGAGCCCTCCCCCTGCCACCACCGCCATTCCATAGCTGGAGGCGATTCCCCACCCTCCCTCCCTACTGTCAGGAGAATGAGACTAGCTGGTCGCTTCGGGGCCAGATGGAAATTTTTGGCAGATACCTGTATTGGCCAGGGGTACCTGCACGTTTTTGCCCATCCCATTCCCCTCACGGTGCAGGGGTGGTGTACTCCAAGTTACCTGGTCACAACCCCGGGCGGGTAGTACAGGAGGTACAGGTATTCAATTACAGCCTTCGTAAGTCACCCTAAGGTGCCACCCAGCCCTCAGAATAAAACCACCCTGGCTAGGGTTAGGATTAAGCATCAACAAAATAATAACAGGCCAATCCAATGGCTGTTCCCTGACTAGCAGATTCAATCAAGTCCAAGGGATGCTGAACAGGTGAGTGGCATCCTTTGGAAGACTGACTCTCACTGAATACACATCGGACGATGGCATACCTCTTGCTACTACGGGTTCAGGTCCCCTTGTTAGTTATCTAGTTATAATTGCTGTTATTCAATAAAGTTGTGGCCCTATTTCCCCCCAATATGAAGTTGTCTCGCCTCATTATTTACGGGTGGTTGGGGCAAAGGCCCTCCTGTTTTTCTGGCAGGATTCTTTCCTAAGACTGAAGAATCTTCATGTTTTGGAGATTCTTCTATTAAGTGCTAACTAGGAATGCTCATGCTTAATATTCAAATAGGAGGTGGTACATTTAAGGATGGTATGTATTTATTTAAAATATGTTTACCCCACCTTTCTCCTTAAAAGTGTGGAAGTGCAGATCAGGCAACTGTTCCTCCATTTGCCCTTTTGACCACAGTGATCTCTGGAAAGAGTCTATCTGTGCTGTTCTAGGTGAGATATATGAAGGAAGAAGAGAGCCATGGAGGGAAGATCACGAGGAAAACACCAATGTTCAGATTGTGAGAGTAAATGACAGACTGATGGAATTCAGAAACTCTCCAACTCAGCCAAAACATGAGACAAAACATATCATAACCTTCATACAACCACAGCAGATATATTAATCAGATCAGTGGGAACTCTTTCTGACATTGATTTTAAAGGAAATAAAAAGTGTTTGGAGACTTTCATTAATATCACAGCACATATAAAGTATTTTTAAGCCTTTTCATTCCACCTCCTCTGTGCTAATGAAAATTGCCCCCTTGAGGCTACTATTTGCTGTGAGAAGAAACTCCAATAGGCACACACAAATAATTTTCACTGGGATAATGAAAGGCAAGAAATAGTTTAATCACTCTTTTCAATGCTCTTTTACTCCCACACTTCTGTGCTTATTACTGTGACATTTCTATGTGAATATTTTCAATAATCCTGATATATATTTTGAGGCAAATCATGATCCTTCCAAGAAATGTCTGGCTTGTAGGACTGATATTTTCCCCTACATAATGTGGAAGAAGAAACTAGAGGATTAACTACCACAGACTTGATTCTAACTAAAAAGAGATACTTAGGTAGATGCCATAGCAGTAAGCGGGACTATAGGGGATAGTGACCAAGTTCCACTAGAGTTCTTGACCTTAAAAAAAGCAAACACATGTGTTTACTGGGTTTTAGGAAATACAACTTTTATAAAACTCAGGACAGAGATAAGTAATATCCATGACAGAAGATCCCAACAAGAAGATGAATCCAGGATGGCTGGAATTTCTTGAAAAGAAAATCCAAAAGATAAAAGTACACATAATTCAAACAAAGAAAAGAGGTAGAATTTTTAAGGGCCACTGTGGCTTTACAAAAAGTTTAGAGTGGACCTGAATATTTTTAAAGGCACAAAGAAACATAGACAAAACCTTTATTGGCATATGTAAAAGAGCACAACCATGTTAATTTGTTAGGTAACCACATTTACAGAAATCAAGAAGGCAGAGAGGTATTACACATTCTTGAACGGGCAACAGCTCATCTCCTAACAGAGTCAATGAAGTCTGTGACTCTTTCTACAGTATCAGACATCTCAGCCTCTGACCACCCTTTTAACTTTAATAAAATTGAGGCTTAAAGACACATATAGGAAGTGGAAGGAAGATCAGGCCACAAAGAAAAAATACTGACAGGTAGGAACCAATTATATGACTGATGGGAAGACAAAAGCTAAGAATGAGCTGAGGTCAGCAAAAAGCAATGAAAATAATTCTTCAGACTTTGTTTGTTTGTTTGCTTGCTAAATATGACCAAAAACATGTTTCAGGTGTTTTTCCACAAAAAAAAAAAACAGAAAAAAGAAATTATAGATGTTGTTTAGCAGAGGTAGAAAAATTGTAGAAGATGACAACAAAAAAACCCCAAAGTGCTCAGTTTTTAGCTCACCCCCCAAAAAACAATCCCCCCACTGTGACTCTCTAGGCAAAAGTGCAAGTGAAGACAGCCTGAGTGCAGCTTGATATTGATAAATACTCACATAATACATTGTTAGTTTGAATGACCTCTCAGAACCACTGTCTATTATTTTCTTGAATTAGGCATGTTCCAGATTATTGAAGGAGGGCTAATTTTGTTCCTCTGTTTAAAAATTGCTAAATGGAGGAACCTGGGGACTACAGACCCGTCAGCCTGATATCAGTCTCAGGGGAAATTCTAGAGCAAATCTCTCATGTTTGATCAGGTAACCTCCCTGTTGGACAGTGGGAATGCTTTACATAATATATCTTGACTTCAGCAAAACATTTGACAAAGTGCGGCAAGATATTCTGATTAGCAAGCAGACTGGGTGTGGGTTGGCTTAGAATGATCAAGTGGATAAACTGCAGGTTACAGAACTCACTTAAGAAGTGATTATATCAATGGCTCCTTTCAAACGAGGAGGAGATAACAAGTAGGGAACTACAAGGCTGAATGCTTGACCAGGGAATGCATATCAAATTTATGGATGATAAACATGGGTGAAATAGCTAATTCTCTGACAGATAGAAACAAAATTCAAGAAGAACTTGATAGGTTCAATCAATGGGCTGAAAACATAATAAAAGTCAACAAGATAAGTGTAAAGTCAATACCTAGGAAAAAGAAATCAAATGCACAATTACAAAATAAAGGATACTTGACTCAGTAATGCTACATGTTACTACTTGAAATTATTGTAGTTCACAAGCTAAATGTGACCCAACAGTGCAATGTGGCAGCAGAAACAGTAAATAGTATTTTAGGTCGCATTAATAGAAGTATAGTATCTAAATCCTGGCTAGGCCTCATCTTGAGTACAGTGTCCAGTTCTGGATAAAATACTTTTAGAAGGATGTAAGAAAACTGCAATAAGTTCAGAATAGGGCAATATGGATGATTGGGTAGTGGAAACCAAGCCCTATGAGGAAAAGCTGAAATAAATGGATGTGTTTAGCCTTGAGAAAAGGGGAGATGCAGAAAACTAACAACTATCTCTTTTAATCTTTGATCCTTTAATCCTTCAAAGAATGTCATAGAGAACCATCAAGATCTGTTTTCAATCATCCCAGAATGCAGGTGTCAGCTGTGAGCAAGCTTGATAATACGATATATAATCAATAATCATTATGTGAGCAAGCAATACACATGAACGTGCTTCCAGAAAGGGCAAATAAAATGTGACTTGGGCTGGGTAGCAAAGATACTTGGGCAGGGTGGCAGGGACACTGTGGTTTCCTGTTAACGGAAGCAGGTGTTGCAAGAAGAAGCTCCAAAGCCAGCTGAAGCAAAACCCGGAAGAAGCAAAGACTTATGTACCCTAAAATGTCTAGGTGGGACCCAGCAAGTAGAGGGTGGTGCTGAGGTGTGGCCATGCAGAAAAGGGGTCTGAAACTGTATAAAAACCGCTGGAAATGTGTGTTCGAGGTCTTCTCTCATTGTGAGGGAGACCCCTTTTGCGTCTTCTGCAAAAGGCTGTCTGATTCTGCACTTTGCTTTTGCTAAATAAACTCAGCGCTGAGAAATTCTCCTCTCTGTCTGACTTGGTCTCAATTCTTGGGAAATCTCAAACTTGCCTCATCTCAATCTATGACTTAGCCTCATCTCTGAGCTCTCCTGACTTAGGCTATTTTTGAGCACTAAGACCACAATCTCACACAGGACACATAATAATGGACTCGAGTTACAGAAAACTAGAATTTAGTTGATTATTGGGGAGGGGGGGGACCCTACCAGTTAGGGCAGTACAACAATGGAACCAATTATATCATCATCATTATGGAACTGTAGAGATGGAAAGGATCCTATGGACCATGCAGTCCTTCCCCTGTCAAGGAGGCACAGTGAGGAATCAAACTCCCAATCTCTGGCTTCGCAGCCAGGTACCTGAGCATCTCATTACCTTGGGAGATGGTACACACTCCAGTTCTGGTGCATTCAAGTGAAAATTAGACAACCATCTCTCAGAGCTACTTTGAATTGGCTCCCTGCATTGAGCAGGAGGTTGGATTCAAAAGCCTTGTAGGCATCTCCAAAGTCCATTCCCAACCCAGACCGAAATAATGAGACGAGACAAAGTTTTTGGGTTAAATATGGGCCACAATTTTATTAACAACCATATTTAAATATTAATCTTTAACTGTAAACTAAAGAGGACCTGTGCCGTAGCACAAGTGGTAAACCTCTGTAGGTGTTATAATGAACAAACAGCCCCTCCCTGTTTTAAGAGATTCGGAATGCATATGGAAAGATGCAGCCAAACTACTTAAGCATCCTTCCCCTACTGAATCTCCTTCTCCAATGGCAGCCCTCATTTACCTGACTGTAAATTATAGTTTAACCTATCTATTTCTAATTCCTGTTGTTATTTAGTTTTATATGAGGGCTGCCAAGCACCTTAAAGGTGCGATATAAAGGCGGGGCATAACTGAATTAATATACCACTTATGCTACCCGCCAATTGTGACCATTTAAGGAAATAGTTATGACACCCAACTGCACAATGAGGATGATGGGATGGGCGAAAACTCCCTATCACCCCTGACCAATCTGAGTGACAGCCAAAAATTCCCATCCGGCTCTGAAGCAACCAACAAAGCATCACCATCCACAATATAGGGCGGGAGGGTGGGGGCAAACGGACAGCAAAGGCAAGAGGGCTGGGAGCTTGCTGGAGCAGCCTTAAATAGGCTTGATCCTTGCCCACACAGCCACCGTAAAAGGCGCGAAAACTTTCATGCCTCATCGGTCAGGTGGGAAAGAAGCCCCGCCTGACAACGAGTCTTGAGCGGAGCCACCATTATCCTATCAGTCTATGATTTTATGAGTTTCCCAGAGACAGCAACTAACATTAGTTTTAAAAACCATCTGGCAATTCTGCTTCTAACTAACAGAAATATACATGTTTAATCTTCTTAAACCTTTGTTTCTGTCTTAACGGCTCGATGGTGTCATAGATCAAAATAGCTTTCGTTGTTGCCAAAACCTCACACTATAAAGAGTAGACCCCTGATCTCTAAGCCTTTCAGTGTTGCTGAGCATACTTTTAGATAGAATTAATGCCTTTTTAGAATAAAACCTAGTGACCGTAAATAATCAGCACTTGTTCTATTCTACCCATGGCTTCATCTGGGTCACTGGGTTGGCACGGGCAATCCAGCTGTCTTTGAATTCGAGCCAGCTCATTTGAATCCCTTTTGATATGGATGACAAAAAATATGCCACAGGTCTCACTAATGCTGCTTGTGGAACTCATCCAGCCCAAAGACTAAGGATCGCTTTCATATGTGTCCATTACTTTCATAAAAACCTTGTGCCATTTAAAATGAAGTACAGATGGCCAAGACATCCCAGTGTTGGAGACTTAATGACTTCTGCTTGAGGGTGTCTTAATTGAAGGTACAAATGGCTAGGAACCAAATTCTCCATAATGATCCTGTGTTCAAGGGAAGCAAACATAACTTGTTAACAATACATAATTAAATATCATTAAGTGGAGCATTTGACAGCAAAGTCCTCTCCTTCAATCAATTTGTTCACTTGGCTGGATTTAATCTTCTTCCTCTTCCAATGCTTTCAGCTCCAGTTAATTAATGCATGGCACACTATGTTCTCACAACCTAGGAGCTGTCAAACTAAGTTGTTTGCTATTGTTCAAGTGAGCATTTGCCTTTAATGGGAAGAGGACTTAAGAACAACCTAATATTCCTTCTTCTGCTTAGAATACAGATTAACCAAGCTAAAGTTTCCATGCAAGCAGAGTACAGCAG
This sequence comes from Phrynocephalus forsythii, assembly GCA_029282475.1. NCBI lineage: Eukaryota > Metazoa > Chordata > Lepidosauria > Squamata > Agamidae > Phrynocephalus > Phrynocephalus forsythii. The sequence continues at coordinate 17,529,306 of JAPFRF010000005.1, forward strand.
CTTGACCTCACAGAGAAATGTTGAAACTCTGCCGCAGATGGGTGCATACCAAAAAGCATGTGTCCAAATCAGTGGTATAAAATTAGCTTGGTACTTAGAAGACATGTTTATTCTGTTGGCTTATAGTGAAGTATATTTTAATATAAATTATACCCTTCCCATGAGTAAGTCTATTGCATTAGTCTTGAGGGATGATGGAAGGTATCAGTTGATGAGGCATAGCTGAAGGTGTAACAAGAAGAACTTCAAAGCACCCGTTTGTATTCAAAAATGAACTAGGAAGTTTGTTAAATAGGAGAAAGTAGAGATTACGAAATGTAGAGATTACGAAATAGTAGAGATTACGAAATGTAGAGATTACGAAATAGTAGAGATTACGAAATGTAGAGATTACGAAAGTAGAGATTACGAAATAGTAGAGAAAGTAGAGTTTACGAAATGAACCGTGGGAGCCCAGGTGGCATTCAGAACTGGAAGAATGCAATAATCCCATCCCTTACCTTGTGCTCAGCTCGTGTGTGTGTGTGGGGGGGTTAAACTCCAACAAGGAAGAAGCTTGTGAAGCCTCTGATGCATCATCTTTCCTTCTCCCTGGCACTGGGAGAACCTTTACAAACCACTTGAAAGGAAGCACAAGCCATTCTAAAACAAACAAAAATGTTTTTTAAGCATCAGTCTAATAGGGAACACACACACAAAGGAGAAAACATAGCTAAATCACACTGCACATTGATCCTCTCCCAAAATCTAAGAAAAAAGCCAAAAGAAGCAAAAACTACAGCCAAAGTTCAAGCAAAAAGAAGCAAAAACTACAGCCAAAGTTCCACCAGAAAACAAACCAAGTAAAATATGAGGAAATCTATTTCTCTTCACTATTCATTTTTTTTTAAAAAAATTCTTCCTTAACCCTAGCACTAGCATGGATCAGTTATCAATGATAATATCCAGGGGAAAGAGGGAAGGAAAAATAGTAGAAAGGAAGGAAAATCCCAAGAAGACAAGATGGCATCACAGGCAGGTTGTTTGTGAAAAGGTGGTAGTGGTGGAATCCCCCAAAGAAACAAGTAAGCAATGGCAGAAAGCAAAATCAAAATGGATGGCACCATGAAGCTCAGCATCACATAGAGCACACCCCCAAGAAAGGACTAAAACAAAAAGAAAATTCTTCACTCAGCTTTAACCAATCTGGTTTCTTCAACCACTCAAAATTCCCTTTGTCCACCATATACTCTGATTCACTGCTGACCGCAGCACTCCTGATGCTATTTGTTTAAACCATTTCTTGGCAATTTGGCAGACAAGAGGCTAAAAATAATAGAGGAAAGCCCAAAATAACATACTTTTACTACCATCTTTCTTACAATATCAAATCATCTGGACTTCAGAGGCTCTCTACTAGAAAGTAGGAAAATAATCCAAAAATGAAAGTAAGAGCTGCTTTTCTGGTGGTATATAATAATAATAATAATAATAATAATAATAATAATAATAATAATAATAATAATAATAATAATAATAATAATAATAATAATAATAATAATAGTAGTAGTAGTAGTAGTAGTAGTAGTAGTAGTAGTAGTAGTAGTAGTAGTAGCCGATTGGTTCTCTGGGGTCCTGGGGTGTGTGGTATGACACAGACAAATGGAGCAACCCAGCAGATCAGTTCCCTGAGTTCTTGCTGGGGATGGAATGTTGTGTGCTGGGGTGTCTAGGCTGGGCAGGTGGCTAGGGGGACAGACAGAGGCAGGGGGCAGGCAAACCACAACAATTTAAGTTGACGACTCCAGCCGGCATGGGGAGGTTCCGGCCAGTGGGGATTCATGACAGACTGAGCTGTCAGAGAGAAGAGGCTGTGGGGTGCTCAAAATTTGAAAACGGGCTGCATTTGGCCCCTGGGCCAGACATTGGACATGCCTGCCTTAAATGGTTTGGGACCTTCCTATCTTTCAGAGCAGCTCCTATCCCGGAGGTCTGCCCATGTCACTCATTCATTGCAGGCAGGTCATCTGAGGGTGCCAATACTGAGGAAGGCCTGCAAGTCAACAAAAAGGAACTGGGCCTTGGTGGTGGCTCCAAGACTTTGGAACCAACCCCCCTCAGAGATCTGCTAGGACCCCTCATTGCTGATCTTCAAGAGAAGATTGAAGACTTGGTTATCTCAACCTGCTTTCCCTGGTTATTAACTGTTACATTGCCTTTGTTATCTAATCTCATCCACCATTAGCTTATCTTATTTGACTTTGATTTTTATGAATGATGTTTTAGTTATGTTCTCATTTGTAATATTTTATTTTAAAATTATAGCTTGTATCTGTATTTTGTAACAGTTTGTTTAATGTTGTAAACCACCTAGAATGGGCAGCATATAAATTGAATTAATAATAATAATAATAATAATAATAATAATAATAATAATAATAATAATAATAATAATAATAATAATAATAATAATAATAATAATAATAATAATAATAGAATTTCAGGGACTCTGGCATAAACCGGTATAGGTGGTCCCAGTGGTAATTGGCACACTGGGTGCAGTGCCTAAAGAACTAAACAAGTATTTAGAAGAAATTGGAGTTGACAAAGTCACCATCGGTCAGCTGCAGAAAGCTACCTTACTGGGATCTGCTCACATAATTTGCCGATACATCACTGAGTCCTAAACGCTTGGGAAGCGTTTGACTAGTGATTTGTATTACAAAATCCAGCATAGTTAGCTGTGTGGTTAATTAATTAATTAATCAATCAATCAATCAATCAATTAATTATTATTATTATTATTATTATTATTATTATTATTATTATTATAATAATAATAATAATAATAATAATAATAATAATAATAATAATAATAATAATAATAATAATAATAATAATAATAATAAATTTAATTTATTTTATTTTATTGGTTAGCTTTAAAGTTCTACTCCCAGTGATTTGAAGTCCTCTCAGAATTCAAAAGCCAGATATGAGGAAATCACAGGTGTATGAACCTCAGTGATTTGATGGAAAGCCACATGTACTGTTTACTGACCATGGAAGAGAGTTAAACAGGAGATACAGAGAAACATACCTGGAACTGCACAGCATTGATTACTGAAGCTTCATAGACTAAGGAACAGAATGGAATGCCAGACATTAACAGTAGAGATGGGCACGGAACGAACAATTTTTTGCTTTCGTTGTTCATTTTTTGTTTCATTACGCAACGAAATGACAAACAAAATTTGTCCCTAAAATGAAACTAAACAAACAGAATCGCGGGATTTTTTGTCGTGCATTTCATTTCCGTTACTGCAATGAAGTGAGCGGCTTTAAATGCTAAAAAAATCATTAAAAATTGGAATAAATGGTAACGAAACGGTAACGAAACAGTAACGAAACGAAAATGATTTTTTTGAAAAATTTCACGAACAACGGAAACAAACCGAAACGGACCTCTAAATGACAAACGACAAACGAAACTCCATTTTTTCTATTTATGCCCATCTCTAATTAACAGGCATTAACATTAGTACAGCTGAGATAAGCAGCACACCATCAGGTAATTCTAAAAGGGTGGAACTCCAATCAAAATCTTACCTTAAAAATGGGTTTCAGATTAGCATCAAATCTGGCACAGTTGGAGCAAATGACTTTCAGTTACACCAGATCAGGAGCTTCTCAAATAAACTGAAATAAATTTATGTTTTTCTTTTCTTAATAGATTAATGCTTATTCCACCCTTTTTCATTGCTTTAAGAATAAATATATTCTGTAAGGGACTGAAACATTAGATGTTGATGGCACTTTTATCAAGGAAGCCTTATAATTTCTGAACATGTGCACTAGAAGAACACTGCCTTGACATTTCTTTGTGCCAGCTGCACATTTCTGAGAAAGAAAGAAGAACTGAGGTTTGGGGAATATGGTCACTGCACTCCCTTTATAACTGGCAGCATACCAATCCAGCTGAGTCAAGCCTCCTTGCTGCCCACCTGGCACCCTCCCACCTCCTTCCCTGGACTTCAAGGTTGGTGTCAGTCACTGTAGGGAGATGCTGGGGCTTTGCTTGATCACCTCAAAACTAATCACCAATAATAATTTCTTCGGCTCTTCCTGCAGCTCATTGGTAGCTTGGGAGTAGGCACCTGGAATGACATGGAGTCAACTGTGTTTGCATTTAATACTTTTACACACACACACACACACACACACACACACACACACACACACACACACACACACACACACACACACACACACACACATCCCCTAACTCCTCTCTGAGTACACACCTGCTATGGCCAGCATCATGGCACCAACAAATACTTGTAGACCTTTGAAAGAATGGCTATTAAAGCAGTGCAGAATGAAAAAGGTCCGTCTGGACTAACTTAAAGATAAAGAGCCACAGAAAGGCCTCCCTTATCAAAATCTAGATTACTTTCAGACAAAGCAGGTGTGTATATTGCCTAGCTAGGTCATAGTGCTTTGCATTATGGCAGATAGTACTATATTTCTACTTAAATTACCTTATTTTGGGGTAATTAGGCCTATGTGCCTATATTAGTTTAAATCTGCATATGCCTACAGCCATGATTCAATCTCTCTAATGTTAAGTCATCACATTTCCCTCAAACAATCTTGTTTTTTTCCTGGTAAATTCTGTCTTCTCATTATATGTCCAAAGCACAATAGCCTCAATGAATTTCTACTCTTGTAGAGAGTTAATGATTTACTTGCATGGTAATTTGTGCACAAATGCCTTTCTTTGAGGTAAAAATGACCTCCTTTTGGAACTCCTTGTCATAGAACCATAGAGAGGATCCATATGGCCAACTGAGTCCAACATCCTATTCAGTGCAGGAATCTCCAAGTTTCTCTTGGGGAGATAGCAGGAAAATATGAAGGCCGACTACAAGATGGACTGATTCTCTAAAGGAAGCAAGATGCTTGTGTCTGTAAAACCTGAGCAGGGTTTTTGAGGTCAGAACATTTTAGAGAGTGCTCATTCTCAGGGTGACCATACATTGGAGTTGTCTTGGCACATGAGAACAGCAAATATCTCCCTTCTTAAAAATGGTATATGCTCTAAATAAAGTTAGCATATTTTAAATTACATTGTTGTTCTGTGGGGTTGCCGTGAAACTAGTGGTAAAAGGATATGGCTTTTTGTTTGTTTGTTTTTGCACTGAAATGGATGGAACTGAATAGTATAGTGGGATTAGATTGTATCTAGAGGGAATTGGAACAGGCTCACGGATGATTATACCGACAAATAGGCACATGATTATGGCTCCAGTTCAAGTAAATTGGATTTATATATGTATTCATTTGTGGTTGGATGTAGACAATGAGAAAAACAATTATTTAAACCAAAAAGTACAGAGCACAATTTGGATAGTATATTTTCTAGTTTAGAAATAACACCTCAATATTTCATTTTGTGTAGCACCATTTCTGCATTGGCACTGATTATTATTAAGTTTTATTCCGTTCCTATTCTGCAGGAGGGGATGACTTCTTGCAATCCTGTTTAGATTATGTTCTTTTGATAGAATTCCTACAATCACATCTTTCCAATTGCATTTAATAGTAGTTTTTCTCCCCTCGGGAGTAAGATTATGCAATATGTTTCAGAGAAGCCACATGGCATTCTGCAGGAGCTTGTTTATTCATACGGCAATAACCCAAACAGGTTTTATTGTCAACTGCTGCATAAAATTCAGATGTGGTGCCTCTGCAAATTCTCTTTTTGTATGGAGAATGAAAATGAGTCTTTTTGAAAGATCATGACTCACTGGAAGTGGTAATTATGTTCCTCCCGACAAGCTAGTGTTAAAAATATGCTCCACTCCCTAAATGTACATAATTTTCATTTTCCCTCTCATTGTTGGAACAGAATCTTTCAGCATGTGGAAAAGAAATGATGAAATCACACGTCTGCTGAATTTGCAGATGCTGAGAAATATTCATAACACTTTGGCTTTTCCATTGACCAGAGTACATTTATACAGATAACAACTATCGCATTCGGGCTATACATCTGAAAGAACCCAATTCCATTTATTATTGCCTTTTTCTCATATCGTAGCATTGCAGTACATCAGGTTTTAGAATGATGTGACACAATATACACGTTTCTGTGCCTCATCAGAATTTTTGCAGATGCATTAGGAAAGGTCATTGGGAAAAAAGAAAAATCCATGCTGAGCTTGACTTATGGGCTTTATACTCCCCACTAGGCTCAGGTTATTTGCAGCCCATAATACTTCTAAATCTGCTTCTATTCCATTGCATCCATACCTTCAGTAAGCAATAACATCAAAAACCTTTAGTCTTCTAATCTAGCAATTTGAACCTGGATAGTGCTTCTAGTTAATGAAGCAATTCTGTCAACCTTACTGTTGTTCCCAATATATTTGGGAGATGGCTTTTCTGTATCTAATCCTATATTATTCAGATGCATTTGCATGCCCCCAGCAGCATCAGGAGAGAGAAAAAGCAGACAGTGTGGTAGACAACATGCACCCTGGACTTCACAACACACACATTTCCTACAGAAAGGACTAGGTAAGAATTTTCTATCAGTGTAGTCACACCCTAAGATGTTTCATTGGTGCTGCTTGATGTTTCTTGATGGGCATACATAATTTGTAACTTTCCCCATCTAAATTCTCCCTCAATATGCACCTCGGAAGGGATTTCCAAAAGGCATAACCTTTGGGCATATGCAAATGTGCAATATAGCTGCATCTGTGGACAGACTCTGGGAATACGTCCATGCCTATGCAATTATTTGGCTGAAGAAAGAGGTTTTGCAGAGCCAATGCACTTGAAGGCTGGCTGGCAAAAGAATCATTGCCCATTATTTACACATTCTTGCCCTTTCTCCCACAAATAATCTTGGATCAAGCAAGTTCTGAAGGAGGTTCAAAGCACCTGAAAACTCTTCAAACTCTGTTTATCAAAGACGTCAGTAGCAGGACTAGGACAATCATTACTGACAGAAGATAACGGTCAGTGAGGCACCAGCCTGCCTTTCCCTCCTGCCTTTCCCTCTTCACCCAATAAGCTAGTTTCCCACTCGCCCAGTAGGACATCTGTGGAGGGAAGGTTCAGGGGTGCAGCTGAAGTACCACACTCTGCTCAGTACTGCCTCACTCTAGCACAGGCCCCCAGTCTTCTCACAGACCATTGAACTGTACCACCTTAGTTTCGGGTATCGCTGCCACCATTCAGGGTATCCCAGTTCAATTACTGTGTTTATTGAATACAGAAAGATGTTGAAATCAGGTTCAATTGTATACAATTACTTTAAAGTTACACAAAGCAGTTCCCTCAAATACTGATATAATTCCCTCATTCAAACTTGACAGTTCCATAGCCTCTCTCTTCCCTATCTCTCAGGATGGATGTTCCCTAACTTCACCCTATCTTAAGCATGCAGTTTCCCTATCAGAATCTAACTACCCCAGGTGGAGCTATTTAAGCGTTAGGGCTCCACCTCCACACTCCAGATTTAGGCATAAGTGTTAACCCCTTATCCCCCTTCCTGTACAGTCACATAAACTGTAAAAGGATGAATGCTACATCATCCTACTGTATCTTCAGCTATTATGGAGGATGCTGTCTCAAGTGCTTCAGTGAGATTCACCTGTCTACCAGATCAGCTTCAGTATTTGGACAGAACTGGAGGAACCCATTTTGATCCTTGCCTCTGGAAAGTCTTTGTCTCCCCCTTGGAATAATGGAATAGATTGTCTCCTAGTGCATGAGCTAGTACCTAGAACCTCCTTCATTCTTCCTGCCCTCGAAAGTGAAAAGGAGAGTGGCAATTGGTTGGAAAATCTTTGTAGAATTCATTGCATGACAGTAGAGATGGGCACGAATAGAAAAAAATGACATTTCATTTTTTGTTTTTTTGTTGTGGGTCCCATTTTGGTTTGTTTTCATTTTTTGCAATTGTTTTGAAAAAAAATTGTTTCATTGTTTCATTTTTCGTTTTTTGTTTTTACCTGCTTTTTGCGAGATTTAAAGCATTTCCACGCGGGCATCCCCAACGCCCCAGAAAACACTAAAAAATGATGCTGGCAGAGACACAGTATAGACTGGGTATGCAGAGAGGCTGCAAAGCAGCAGGTGTTGCCCAGGGTGTAAGGCAGCCGCAGAGTGACTGCACTGCGGGGCAGGGGAGGGTACTCACCAAGAGGTACGCACGCACACAGGGAGGCTGCAAGAGAAATCTCTTCTTTCTCTCCCCTAAGAGCCAGGCTGCAGCCAGCAGGAACACAGACACACACACCTGCCTGGATGGCCTAAAGTAATGAGTTGCAGAGACAGCATTCTCATCCTAACTCCCACCACAGCCTGCAAGGAGGACGGTGGCTGCCAGAGCTTTTTATGCCCTCTGTGGCTGCCACACCTACCCAGTCTGCAACCTGGGCATGCTATTGATTGAAATTGTCCAAGAATTTACATGATCCCATCACATGGCTTGCATCTATTTTGTGGCTAGGATCCATTTTGTGTCATCCTTAAAGGGAAAAGGGAAAATACATTGTGATGGGAGAAAGACAAAAACAAACGTTTTAAGGACCCCAACCCCCTGGTAGGTAATAATTTCAAATAATTATTTCTGCGCTTTATGGATGTCCAGGGCATTTTAATACCCAATAAATCAATATTAGGCATCTGGGAGCCATTTTGAGTCAATGTCCCCTAACTCCCCTTAAAGGAAAAAAATACAGTGATCTGAGAAAAGACATAAATGCATGTTTTAAGGACCTCAAACCCCTGGTAGGTATTATCAGGCAGAATAAATAATTATCACTGGGTTTTTATGGATATTCAGGATTTTTTTTAACATTTTAAAACAGCTCATTTCATTGCACGTCACCATTAACGAAAATGAAATGTAACAAACCTAATTTTCGTGATTCTGTTCGGTTCGTTCCAATTTCATCACAATTTTTGTTATTCATTTTGTTACACAACAAAATGAATAACGAATAACAGAACAATTTTTTTGTTTCGTGCTCATCTCTACCTGACAGCTTTTCATGGTGTCAAGCCTGATGTCAAGATTTCATTGCCAAGTGAAATTATTTGCAGTATGTAATCTAAATTGATCTGATAAATGTTTGTGTACACTTTATTTTTCTCTCATAAACTGCTTTTTCACCCTAAAAAGTTGCCAAAATCACTGTATCAAATCCGCTGCTTGTGAAGCAAATTTTGTTATGTGAAGTCAATTCACCTGCAACTAATGGCGACTCCATGAATGCCCAATCTCCAAAATGTCTGTCCTCAAGTAGCCACCTCAGCTCTTGTAAATGAAAGCCCATGGCTTCCTTTAGGGAGTCAGTCCATCCTGTATTTGGACTTTCCTGCTGCCATACCTGTTCCCCAGCCTTGTTGTATTTTCCTGAATATCCTGCCTTCTCATGTTATGTTCTAAGTAGGACAGCCTTGCTTCAGCACTGCTGCCTCCAGTGATAGTGAACTAAGATTCACTTGTTCATCTTTCTGGCCATCCAGGATATCCAGAAAGATATCCTGCAGCACCACAGTTCATTCCCCTACCCTTACTTTCTTTGTTGTCCAGCTTTCTTTGTTTAATTGCTTTCTCTCTTTTTGAAAATGTATTTAATGTATTGAATGTTAAGATCCAGTGAGTGAAGCTTCCATCGCCAACAGAAATGAGGAGATATTTTCCTTCCATCAGCAGCCAGTCACATATCCCCTTCTATCCAATCAGATCGGAAGGACTGAGAGGTCCTGAAGGACAGTAGTGCAGGCAGGAGTTATGTTGACTTCCAGTTGAATCTCAGGTGTTGGGTTAGGATAGAGGGGTTTTAAAAAAGGATTTCTCGCCATCTTTACTAAAAGGAAGCTTGGTTTTCTTCTTTTTCTGTGGAACAGAATCCTTTTAAGCCACAAGGAGCACAATGCCTCTTGGGTAGAGATGGGCACAAACCTCTGTTCAGAGCTTTGTCCCAGTTTGTATGTGTGTCAGTACAGGTGCCACACGTTCCCTTTTCTCCACCTCCCTGACTGGATCCCCCACTCTGCAGCTGGCAAGTGCTCCTCTCCTCTTCCTTTTCAGCTATACATTCAGTCCTCAGCAGGAGCATGGGCTTTCCTTCACTGCCTCCTTGGCTGATTACCCACTCAGACAAGGAGGCAGGACTGGGAACCCCATGCTCCTGCCAGGAACTAGTCAAATAGCTGAAGAGGAGGAGGGCAGGAGAGCACTCTGGCTGATGAGTAGGTCACAGACCAAGGAACTGGGGGAATGGGATGTGTGGCACCTGTTGTACTGCACATAGGAACTTCTGAGGTTCCTGCCCATCACCACTCTTGGGCATGAAACAAAATCTGGCTTGCAGCTGCACAAGCCACAGACTGTCCTGCTGAAAGCAACATGATGTCTGACATACACTGTGAGAATACGCTCTTGTGCAAATGCCAGAGGAAAGAACAAGTACAGGTACAGCAAAGTCGCCCTGTGCATTCGTTTGTTGAATACCAGCCTGGTGATTTTTATCAGGCACAGAACTTCTCAGAATAAATTGTGCCATCTTCATCTTAGGTGAGGCATCACTAGTAGTTTCTGCTCACTCTGAATGTTGCCATTGGTTAAGCCTACATTAACTTTCCCCCACCAACTGGCTGTTTACTCCAGTCAACTATTTTGTTTGTTTGTTTTGATTTATTTTTAAAGTCTAGGAAAGCAGAACAACATGTTATTGCTTTCTCCCATTTAAATGGCAAACTGAAATCCCCACTGGCCAAGTCCCAAATAGATCTTTCTGAACTTGGAAAACAACGGTTCAGCAGCCATGAACTGGAGACACAAGAGTCTTTAGAATGGGGGAGCTTAGAATGGGAATGCTTAACAGTGCCTTCAGCTGGACAATGGCAATTTGTAGACCCTGGAACATTTGTGTGGTCCGCGCACAGGCTGCACTTCCTATTCCTCTTATGTAGCATAATTAGTAGCCTTTCTCCCCCACCCCTTTAGTCAGAAATGCAGACACAGCTGTAGTTGGCAGAACAGCTCCTGCCACAAATTACTGCCCATAACATCTGATTATCTCAGGCTGGGCATCTGAGGGTACCATCGCTGAAGGAGGCTTGTAAATCTTTGACAAGAAATCAGTAGAGATGGGCAAAAATGATTTTTAATTCATTTTGTTATTTGTTATTTGTTTCATTACAGAACGAAACAAATAATGAACAGATGCATCAAAGAAAAATGAAATGAAACGAAATGGAGATTTCTGTTTTGTTTGCTTCGGTTTTCATTTCCCCATAGGAATGTATGGAAGGAATGCATTGAAGCAATGCATTGCTATGGGGAAAAGCTGGTGGTCCCCCCCCCCATGTGGGGAAAAACCCAGGCTCCCCCCCCCCCCGCCCCGCCGAAGCCACCATCAATCAGGAATTTCATGACCATCTCTAGAAATCAGGTGTTCTCAATAGCAGCCCCTTGCCTTTGGAATCAACTTCCCCCTGAGATTAGTTTGGCATTTTCCATTCTGGTCTTTAAGAAACATCTAAATGCATGGCTATTTAAAAATGATTCCCCTGGGTATTAATATATGTTATTAAAGATTCGCTGATTATGCACTTTTTTGGTTTGTTTTTAAGCCATCTTGCTCCTGTTTGATAAATATTGTTTTATTACTTACTATGTTTTTATTACTGGATTGTTTATTTATTGTGTATCTAGATTGATATTTGTTCAACCTTGTAAACCACCCAGAGTAGCCGCATAGCTAGTTGGAGCAGTATATAAATTTAATAAATAAATAAATAGTCTTCAATCTGCATCTGGGAAAGAGATGAACAAGGGTACTGACACCAAGCCCATCAGTCTCAGGCTATCCAAGCAGTCTTTGTGTTACACAAAGTTAGACTTTTTCACCTGCCAGGCTTTTTTCATGCCCTGTATTGTGAATGTTCCCATCTGAATATGGTTTATATTCTAGGATGTGGCACTTGGGAATAATATGCAAGCTCTTCTCCAGCCTTTCCAGTGGACTGCAGCCAGGGTTTAAACATGTGTAAGGCTAACTGTGACAGTGTCTTCCTTTGAATAAAAGAGGAGTTTAATGTCCAAATTTGCTTAAGAACGCTTTGTAACCTTAGCAATGCCAATTAATGTAACAACCTGAAAGACCTTCATGTATTTGCTAACATCTTATCTCTCTGCCCTCATGTCTTGATATATTCGGGTTGTGGTAATTGCCCAAACCTCCCTTGCTGCACCTTTAAATCACACTTCTTTTAATATTTTCTATGATTCTAAAAAAGTGTGGCCTACTGTTTCTCTTCTGTCTTCACATCCAGCTCAAAGCCAAGTATATACAATGTATTTCCCCTCTATCCAACCCCTGTCAGCCCTCATCAATAAGCCATCCTGCAGTGCGACCACGGCAGTCTCAGTTCTGTGATGCAGCCTGAACCCAGATTGGAAAGATCCAAGGCTGCGGTCTCACTAAAGTTTTCTGCATATCTTAATTTGATGCATAGGTGGTTTTTTTTTGGGGGGGGCGGGGGTCACATGGTATTTGATGCGCAGTTAGTGTCCTCTCTACAGGGTAGTATTTTACTGCTCTGTGTCCATCTCTATTTGCTTACTGCACATCTTTTCCCTTTTTCCTGGGTTGATTTTCTAAGCCGGACCCACAGGAAGTGGCAGGAAGAACTGTGCATCTTTAAGGGAAGTTTTTTAAACCAACCCCTAGCAGTGGTTTAAAAAACTTCAGTGAAAGTGCGCTTCTGGGGGCATGGTCAATCAGGGCACCAAATTACTTCCCTTTGCAGTTAGGACACAATCTTTTACTGTGCAGATTGCGGCAGCAAAAATGCGCAGAAAATGCTGGCGAGACTGCGGCCCAAGACACAGTTCTGCTCCAGGAATCTCTGGAGCCACACGGTGGAAACTTGCTCCACCACCTTGCCCAGAAAGGAACATGGGCTACTGAATGTTAATTAGATATGTCATCCACAGCCAAGACAGGTTTTTTAAGAATGGCTTAACCACCATCTCCTTCAGCCAACAAGGAAAATTCCCATCCCTGAAGGAGGCAGTGGCAATCAGTGAAGGCCATTCTGGCATGCTCCTGGAGTTCAGATCAGAATGGATGGCATCAATTTTGGATTTCAAAAATGCTGCAAATAACTCACTAGTGAAATCACTAGGAGGAGGCCCTGGTGGACCAGGGTTGTTGAGATCTTGAACCAGCCAGAACAATTCCACCTGGGGATTTGAGGCCCCACCAACTCTCAGGGAGGCAAAAGATCTTTTTGCATCCCTGATCGCTTGTACATAGCACCGGATAAATGCACAAACTTCAGCCCAGTTCAATTCCATCCAATGCTTCCTCCATCTGCTCTCAAGCATCTTCTGCTCTTTGTGTCATCACCCACAACTCCACTGTGAACCACAAGGAGGAGTGGACTCGGCATCGGATGAGGCGCTTGGGGTTGATCTGGTCAGCAGCTCCGGTGACATCCTCAAACCATCTGTTCACCAGGAAGTTGACCATATCACCAACCAGCCCATCCAATAGTTCCCTAAAGGCTTCCAAGAACTGCACAGGGGCCAGGAGACTCTGGGGGTGGCCCCAAATGGTTGGGCCAGGGTGAGGTGGTAATTGATAAGAAAAGGTCAGCAAATAATAATCTGACCATGACACAGGCCAAGAACATAAAATTCTGACCCCCAGATCAAAGACCACAGATGTGGAGGCAAACACCAGGTCCAGGGTATGTCTACCCCTGTGAGTGGGACCAATGGCAAACGGACAGGATCATGGAGGCCACGGACTCCATGAACTCCAGAGCCACTCCTGACAGCCCATGCCCAGCATGCATGTTGAAATCCCCAACCACCAAAAGGCAGGGAGACCTCAACAGTACTGCCGATATGAACTCAGAGAGCTCTGGGAGGGAGAGTGCAGAGTCACAGGGAGCTTTGTACACAAGCACAATCCCAAACCATTCCCTCTGGCCCATCACAAGGTGTAGACATTCCAACCCAGGACACACCATCACCGCAGATTTCCTAACATAAAGAGATTCCCTATAAACAATGGCCACCCATGACCCTCTGACCTGCCCAGATGCTGGATGCAAAACCCTTGGGGATGTAGTTGGGAGAGAGAGACTCCCCCCTCTGTGGCCAATCAGATTTCCACATGGAAGACCAGATCAGCCCGCTCATGCATGATCAAATCATGGATTATTGGGATGTTATTATGAACCAACCTGGCATTAATCAGCAAAGAGGAAGGGCCTCCCCACCTGCTAGAAGTCCAGCCCAGACTTGGCAGCCAGATGGTATCCAGATGGTATCCAGGCAGCATCCCAGTCCATACAGATGAGGCATATACCAGCCCCGAGGCCACTCCATGTACAGCAATGATGCCCCAGGCCACTAACAAGCTTCACAACAAACAAGTACTTCAAGCCTACAGGGCAGGCAGGATGAGGAAACCAAGGGCTCCCCCAGTGTAGCCCCCTTCAGCAGCTCTTCCATGACATGACACATTATCACTTGAGCAGGGATGTGGTCTGCAACACCAGCAAAAATGCTGCCACTGCCTTCACTGCCATTGCCATTGCCCTCACTTCCATTGTCAACAGCTGCCAAGGGATAAGGACCTCACTGCTTGTCTCCACCACTGCCCTTGCTGCTGAAAGCCCCAGGATGCTACTGCCATGATCACCCCGGCCTCACTGCTCACCACCACACCTCTGACCTTTCTACCTTTGGCTTCAATTAGCTGATTAGATCCCACTATGTGAAATGGAATACTTGTCTTCAAAAGTCTAGTCAGTAAGCTGATGACACACAGTTCTACCTCTCCTTTTCCACTTTTGCAGAAGAGGCCGTCCAAACCCTTGATCACTGCCTGGCTGCGGTTCTGGAATGGACCAAGACCAGCAGGCTCAAATGCAACACTGAGATGACTGAGGTTCTGTTCTTTGGGGGGAGGGAGGCTACAGTGGCCATCTCCCCAGTCTAGGTGGCAGAAAGAGTGAGGAGTCTGGGCATTGTCCTGGATCTTGAGATATATAGATTGGTAAGTAAAGGCCAGTTTTGAAGAAAGGAAGAAGTGTAATATTCACCAGAAGGGTCTTGCAAATACGCCTTGTGCAGAAAGTTTTAAAAGCAATAATATCACCAACACTTACTGTCCTCTCAAAGGGATTGTATTTATTGATGGGGAATGATCTGATCAGGCTCTGAATACTGTGTAGGTGTTATTGCCAAGCCACCACTGAATAACTGCAGTCTACACTATCCCATTATTCCAATGAAGAACCCCTATCTATCTAGGGGCTTTGATTGTTACAGATAATATAGAGGTCATTCCTCATAGACATGTAGTTCACACGGGTATAATTCTTATTTTATTGTCAGGGAATGAGGAATGGACTGAAACATAGGAATTGGCTCATGTTGCTTAAAGCAGTGTTTTTCAACCTTTTTTGGGCAAAGGCACACTTGTTTCATGAAAAAAATCACGAGGCACACCACCATTAGAAAATGTTAAAAATTTTAACTCTGTGCCTATATCAGTCTCTAAAAGGTTCATTGCTGGTGTAGGGAGAAGCAGGACAGAAAGATTGAGACATCTGCACCCAGTTTACTTACCTGTGTTGTTTTTTTAAAATTTTGCCCTGCATGGACTTCTGTGTCCAGTGGAGACCTGAGAAGGGGCACTGACTCTCCAGGAACACAAATAAGACCCAAAAGCCCATCTTGCTCCACACTGTGGCCAAGGCAGATGCCTTCAGCAAGTCCAGCGACAGGAGGGGAGGAGGATGAAGGAAGGCAGGAAGGAAAGAAGGCAGAAAGTGTTCTGCTTGTATACCGCCCCAAACCACCAAGGAGTCTCTGGGCGGTTGAAGTTTTAATTACAGTAGGCAGGCTGCTAGACATACACATATGCAGGCTAGAAATGAGCACGTTTTATTCGAATGGAAAGAGAGAGGTGGGGGAAAAAGAAAGAAAAGACAGAGAGAGAGAAGAGGGTGACCCAAGACAGAAAGAAAGGGGCAAGACTCAAGGAATCCCTAGGGACTTTGATTAAAGGCCATCCGTCCGGCCGTCCAGCCATAATAGCCCGCCCGCCCACCCGCCTCCTCAGCCCAGGCCCGGCGGAGGCCTCCTCCATCCCCTCCTCCTCGCAGATGTGGGGCAGCCGGGCGCCCCTCCTCCCCTTCTCCTCACCTGGTGGTTTGTTCTGGGCTGGGGCTCCCGGGCGGCTCGTGTTGGCGGGCGGGCTGTCGGGCAGCTCAGTCCATTGGTAGCTCCCAGGAAAGGGGTGGTGGTGGTCCAGGGTAAAAAAGGAGGGGAGAGGGAAGTGAGGATGAGCGAATGGCGGCAGCAGGCACAGGGCAAACACTAAGAGAATGAGCGGGGCCAGGTCCGGCCGGGAGGAAGTGATGCCAGCGCTGTAGGGGGAAGCTGGATGTTATAGTGCCTCCCAGCCGGCCCTGGGTTGCTCTCTTTAGAATTTTTTTTTTCCCACGGCATACCAGGCAGATCTGACTAGTGCCGCGGAACATTGTTGTAAAGGAAGCCAACATAGATTCCCTCAGAGCTGAGTATTTATTGTTGTCCAAAAACATAAGTGGACCAGTTTAAATTATTTGGAAAGGATCCAGGATCATCCTTGGAAAGGCTCTGCTAGTGAAAGGTCCCTTCGTGCCATTTGAGGGACCCTCCCCTTGTGAAGCACAACTCATTTTATTTAGCTGACAACTGTAGATGTTAGATTTTTCAGGTGGCTGGAGGTGCTGCCATGTGTAAAACTGAATGCAAACCACTGGTATGATCAACTGTGTTTCCTCAGTGAACCATGCCCTAGAGTTATAAGCTTGAATGGTGGGAACTTGCTGTTGCCATGGTTTCCCCCAATACACCTGTTTCTGGGGACACATGAGGAGCAGCACTGGATAAGTACCAATTGTTGAAGATGAGAGTCAAATCATTTGCAAACAGGTAGGAAATAGTAAGAAAATATATGTTGTTTGATTGTCATAAAGTGGTGTGGTAATTGTATTTCCTACACATTTTTCCTACAAGCATGCCTATGATTTGTTTGGAGAGGGTGAATTGAAATAAAAAAAAGCTCAGTGCAGGTTTTCTCTTTGTTTCTGTAACAAAACAACACCTAAAGATGTATCACAGGCTCATGCTCCCACTAGGAGCTGAATTAGTTTCTCCATGAGGGTTATCACAGCTGGAGCTGAAGCTGAAGAGGAAGAAAGCTTTTCTTGATATAGAAGAAGTTCCCAAATAAATAACAGTTGGATTTAGGTGCTTTCTTCAGGGGACAGATGGAAAAGAACAAAGAGGTCAACCTTATGTTTTAGAAGCTTGATGATAAGTCACCTACCTGCTGTTCAACTTACTGTAAACACCTCAGATATCAGAAGATCTGCACCTAGGTGGTGGTCTGAGCCTTTTTGGGTCATCAGGCAATAAAACATCTGCAGCACAGAGAACACCTACTGCTAGAAATACTCTAGCTGTTGTTTGAAGCCTGTTATTGCTTTATTCAACTCCAAGGCCATTTAAGATTATAATTAAAATGGATTCTCAACTTATAAGGGAAAACAGCAATACCTTGGTTTAAGAGTAACTTTGTTTAAGAGTGTTTTTCAAGACAAGCAAACATTTATTCTAAATGTTGCCTTGATCAACAAGCACTGTCTTGATATACAAGCACTGGAGCAGGTCACATGATCACAACTGAGCGAATGGTGGCTCTCTATTTCTCCATCTGCTGGATTGTGGAGGATTCTCTGAAACCTTCCATCTCAGACAGCCTCCATAGCAGAGGGATAGGAGAAAAATGCAGGTCTCAATTGCATCAACCACCAATGTTTTCAAATGTATTTATTTTATTTATTTTAGAGTATTTTACCCTAACTTTCTCCTTGGAAAAGCAGTGCAGGTTAGAGTTTTATTTTTATTTTTATTTTTATTTTTAAGTTAATTTGTTTTCAATGACATTTCTTATTTTTTCAAATGATCTCTAGTAATGGGGCAGCTAGTCAGGTGTGTGTAGAGCTACAAATTGCATTTTATTATTGTCACACTAAAATCACAGAGTAAAACCCAGGTGTTAGTCCCAGGCAGAGCAGATTCTGCAGCCAGGTACCTAAACCATGGTGTGCACAGTGGAGTTCTAGCCAAATTCTTTTGTGAATTTGGGCATTTTGTGTATACTAACTAAGTGGTGTATGGGAACCCAGAATGAATCATGTGATTTTCCATTATTTCTTATGGGGAAATTTGGTTTGATATGGATGTTTTGGTTACAAGCATGTTTCCAGAATAGATTATGCTCGTAAACAAACTGTATGTCTCAAATCATAGCAATACTCTAAACAAAGCTGAGGATCTTATTATTTGTGCCCACTGGAATAGATCCCCTGGTGTAAACCTTAGCTGTAAGTTGTCACAATTTAAGAAGTCAGTGTAGTCATTTGCTATTGCCCACGAGTTGCATGGCTCAGGGTGATTCCATTCACAGCTGAAGTACAATCTAAATTACTGTAGTTAACATACTGATGGTGATATTAAAGCTGAACCAAACCTAGTTGAGCAGTTTTTCAACTAATTAATATTTTTTATAATAAAATACACCTTTTTATTTTGTATTGTGTATTTTTATTGTTGCATTTTAGGACTTTTTACAAAATTATTCACTATGTATTAATTCATTTTTTTCACGTTTCTATTCTTAATTGCCTTCACTGCTTCTAGCCCATACAGTCAATTTACTTTCACTTACCCTTGCTGCAAAATTATTCTCATTTTAAAAAGAAGTGGACCCCTTTGCTGAGGCAATGAGGTTTTCTGTTTAAAATTATAATAATAATAATAATAAATGTGTAATAAGAATTCTGTTCCCTTTTGGAGAT
Organism: Phrynocephalus forsythii; assembly: GCA_029282475.1. Taxonomy (NCBI): domain Eukaryota; kingdom Metazoa; phylum Chordata; class Lepidosauria; order Squamata; family Agamidae; genus Phrynocephalus; species Phrynocephalus forsythii. The sequence continues at coordinate 17,548,248 of JAPFRF010000005.1, forward strand.
CCTCTAGATTTCCGGAAAGGATTCAGATATTTGCATGGCTTTTGAAACATTTCTGACTAGGGAAGGGGACATTATGAACAACAACACACTGGTTCATCATTTTGTAACATTTTGAACCATTTCAAAACAAAACGACAGACAGTGTGTCATCCTGAACCGAAACAAAGCAATGTTTTCAGTTTGGGAGGAACCGAACTGGGAAGCTGCCACCAGATCTTGCTTGAGCAGCGAAATCTGCCAAGTGTTTCCCTGCTCCGTTCTTGCCTGCCACTACCTCCCAGCTGGTTTTGACAGCTCAAGCTGTCAAAAAATCCCAGCTAGGAGATGGGCATATAGGGAGAACACAGCAGCCAGGGAGCAGTAAATTCCCTGCCTTACTGCTCCTTTCCCCCATGCCACCCATCCTCCCAAGGGGGTGTTTTGGACAGGTAGTGCTGTGGGGACTGGCTGGCAGTAGCAGGAAATTCCCTAGTCTTCCAGTGCCTCCCAGCTGGATTTTTTTAACAGGGAGGGATGTGGAGAGTGGAAGACCCTCCCCCCACACCCTGACCTGTCAAAAAGCCCCAGCTGGGAGGCAGGGGAGGGATGATAGCCAGAAAGGACCATTTTTATTGCTTCCTACTACTTTCTGCCTATAGCCCTTCCCCTGCTTCCCAGCTGAGGTTTTTTGACAGGTTGCCATGCAGAGAGGGGGAGGTCCCTCCCTCACCCTGACCTGTCAAAAAGCCCCAGCTGGGAGGCAGTAGAGGGGCAAAAGGCAGAAAGGGTCTGTGCTCCCCCCCACTACCTGATCCTTTCTGTCTATTCCCCCATGCCTCCAAGCTGGGGCTTTTTGACAGGTCAGGGTGTGGAGAGGGGCTGCCCCCTCCCACACATTCCAACCTGTCAAAAATCCCTACCTGGGAGGCAGGAGGAGGGGCACGTGGCAGCAGTTTTTTCTCCTGCTGCCTGCTTCTTTCTGCCTTTTCCCCCTCCCCACCTCCCAGCTAGGGCTTTTGACAGGTCAGGGTGTGGAGAGGGGGACCACCCTCCCTTCCCACCCCACCCCACCCCATCTCAAAAAGCCCAAGCTGTTGGGGAGGGCAAAGAGGCAGAAAGAAGCAGTTTTCCCCACTTCTTGCTTCTTTCTGCCTTTTGCCCCTCTCCCACCTCCCAACTGGGGCTTTTTGACAGGTCGGGGTGTGGAGAGGAGAGCACCCTCCCCTTCCACCCCACCCCCTGTCAAAAAGCCCCAGCTGGGAAATGATGGGAGGGGAAACACACCAGAAGGGAGCAGGCAGCAAAAGCCTTCTGGCATGTTGCCCCCCCACCTCCCAGCTGGGGCATTTTAACAGGTGAGGGGTGTGGAAGGAGGGATACTCCCTTTCCCACCCCCACCCCCAAACCACACTGAGGGGCAGAAGAAGACACAAAGGCTTTAAACTCTTGTATAAAATAAGGAGAGGACAAAAATATGGCAGTGATAATCAAATAAATTCAAAAGCATTGATATGAAGTGATGTCCACATCCCTGTCCAGAACAATGAAAACTTGGGTTCAAATCACTATTTGGCCACCTGTTGCCCAGTTCTTTTTTTCTCAGTGGTACTTGCTTCATAGGATTATGTCTGGACAAAATAAGGAAGGGAAGTCCCATCTAGGCAACCATAAAATTCTTGCAGGAAGATCAAGAATGAAATAAATGAAAAGCATTCAGTTGTCATGGTTTCTCACTCCCCCCCACCTTTTTAAAGCTATAAACTGTAATATGTGAGGCTTATAACAGAAATTGATTTCTTATAGCAGTGGTACATGAATGGTGGGAATTACGGTGCAACAAAATCTAGAGGGCCAGACATTTATTTGTCCTCTGTTACAGATCCCTGGGGAAACAACCACATCTGTCAGACCCACTTCTAAGGTAGATGTATTCTTAATAGAGATGGGCACAAAATGAAAAATGACCTGCTGTTTTGTCATGTCATATGGTTTTGAAACATGTATGTGAAAATTCTCCATCATCCAGGTGAGTCTATTTGGAAGTTGAGTCATGGCAACTGCACTTCTTTTTCTTGGGAGATTGAAATGTTTCACTGCTATGTTTGGATGAGCAATGGAACATTTCAGGCTCTCAAGAAAACAAAGTCGAATTGCATGACTCAATTTACAGATAAGGTTTTGAAACATTTCAAAATGAAACAAAATGGCAGACAGTGTTTAATTATGAAACAAAATGAAATAATTTTCCCTCTAGAATGAAATAATTCATTTTAAAGGAAATGGCAGGGGAGCTTCCTTAAGCTCTTCCCTGTCAGGCCTCTGAAATTTGGAAAGGTTTGGGGGAAGTCAGGGAGCTGAGTTATGAAGCTCCAAAGGGGGTGCCCCTAGGGGGAAAAAAACCTTTCTAATTGGAATCAATGGGAAGTGGTGACAGCACTGTCACTCATCCAATCACCTTCTAATTCCAATTAGAAAGAATTTTTCCCCTTTGGAGCTTCATAGCTCAGCTCCCAGAAGCCCAAACCTTTCCAAATTTCCAGGGGCTTACTGGGAAGAGTAACCCTGCTAGCCCTGCAATTCCCTTGCCTGGGATCAGTAAAAAAAATATGCAATCAAAAATTACTGATCCAAGGCATGGAAATGGCAGCTTTGCTTCCTCATGTGATTTTAGGCCATCCACAGAGATTTGGAAAGGTTTCGGGGTCAGGGGACTGAGTAGCACCATTAAATGGAGAGTGTGATGATCACCTGTCAGCAATTTAGGAGTTAATAGGAGTTAAGGTGGTGGTTAAATTAACTCCTAAATTGCTGACACATGATCATCACACTCTCCATTTAATGGTGTCACTCAGTCCCCTGACCCCGAAACCTTTCCAAATCTCTGTGGGTGGCCTAAAATCACATGAGGAAGCAAAGCCTGCCATTTCCATGCCTGGGATCAGTAGTTTTTGATTGCATATTTTTGAAAAAAATATGAAAAATATAGATAATGAGTGCCAGCCCAGTTCAAAGTAAGCAGGCAAATGATTGCATTTCAAACATTTCAGGAAAAAGGTCTCTTTTTGGGAGTGCCAGGCTACTCCTTTGCATCTGAACAGGATGGCTTTTTAGTAGTTAAATCATCCCAAAGTGGGGTGCTGGGGTTGAACCCCTAGAAGCAAACCTGCAATGCTTTTGACAAGATTAACTGGAATCCCGTGAAAATGTTCAGGTTTTCAGCTTCTGTAGAACCCTTCATCAAAAAGGCAAGTGGAGGGGAAAGGAGGTGGGGTAGCCTCACCACACTGCCAGCTGGCTCAGTGGGTCTCCTCTCCATGAGGCCAGTGAGAGGATTGTGGCGCTCAGCAATGACATGTGTGCAGTACATTCTCCATTTAACGGTGCTGCTTGGCTTCCATTAAACCATCCTTGTGTTTCCCCTCATCCCCTGCAACCTCAAGCGAGACCTGCTTTTTGATGGTTTTAGCAGGGGAAAAGGGGGGCAGCTCAATTAGTTCTTTCACCTGCTTTCTGGATCCCTCTGTGCAAAGGAGATTTTCTTGAAAATATTGTCTTTGGGCTATCTACTCACTTCCTATTTTAGGTTTTTCCTCTTTATTTCAAGACTCCTCGAAACAGATCCCTGCCAGAGCTTTGGGATTGCCTTCCTTCCTCGGAGAAATGCAGGTAAATGTTTCAGGTTTGGGGGAGAAGATGGCTTTGACAACTAGGGCTCTCTTTTAATTGATTTAGGCACAGCACCCTGCATAACAAAACTTTCCAGGGAGGGTGGTGAAGGCACAGTGGGTTGAAGATCTGGGAACAACTCCATCACCTTGGGGCCTGCCTGGTGAGGATGGGAGGTGGAGTTCAGTGGGCTCTTGACCTAGGCAAATATTTCATGCAACCTTGCATTGAGAGGCTTCCCTGTTGCTTTCACCTGCCAGTTCAACCTGTCAACATATGTAAAAGTTGACAAAACATATGTTATGTATATTTAACAGAATGTGTAAAGTGAATTGTAAAATGGAGGCAGTTAGATTCTGCAGTGTCATGATGTTAATCCACAAGTGTTAGAGACTAGTAATCACAGGCATGTTAAGTGATGAAGTGCAGGTGGAACTGATTGTAACATCATGATTTGTAATGGTTAGATCAGATTGCATCAGATTGTTAATTAGTGATTGCATCAGATCTTATGAGTGCTGAATAAGTACAAAAGGCACTAGCTTACCATTTGTAACTGGGGGGACTGTTATGGTGAGAACAGTTCACCCCATACTCTGTTTGTCTGTTTGCTATATTGTATATAATGCTTGGTTGTTATGCTGTGTATATTTTGATGTATATTTGAATATATGAGTTTTTACTCTATTCATTGTCATTGTCTTTCTATTAGACTAACTCTGCAAACCCTTTATATCAATACTAACATTTTATCTACGTTACTGCTGCACTGCTTTGTGTCAAGCACAAGTATATATTATTATTATTACATTTGCTGTTTACCCCCTTAAATCTGCTGACACAACCCCCTCCCTGCCAACTAAAACACAACCCACAATCCCTGGAAGCCTCCACTCTGTGCTCTTTGTATGGCCTTTGATTCACTTTGGGGAATCCAATTCTCACCCGAGGGCCACAATCCTCTCAGAGGGGACCCGCTGAGCCAGATGGTGGCATGGCAAGACCACCCCACCTCCTTTCCCCTCCGCTTGACTTTTGGATGAAGGTTTCTACAGAAGCCAAAAACCTGTACAGTTTCACAGGGTTCCAATTAATCTTGGCAAAAGTACTGATGATTTTTTTCTCTAGGGGCACCCCCTTTGGAGCTTCATAACTTAGCTCCCTGACCCCCCCAAACTTTTTCAAATTTCAGGGGGCTTACAGAGAAGAGCTTAAGGAAGCTCCCTTGCCATTTTGGTCCTTCTGGACCCTGGGGAGCATAGTGTTTTGTTTAATTTTGTTTTGTTTTGTAAAGAAACTACTTTAAAATTTGTTACTAATAAAACAAAATGAAACTACTACAGAAACAAAACACTATTTTTCCTTTTCATGCCCATCTGGTTGGTCCATCATTTTGTTTTGTTTCATAATGAAACTATTTTAAAATTTGTTACTAAGAAACAAAATGAAACTACTACAGAAACAAAATGAAATGAAATAAAATACTATTTTTCCATTTCGTGCCCATCTCTAATTCTTACTTAAACATGATTGAAACATACCAGATTAGAATTGTGATCCGAGTTAGGACATCCATTTTATTTTGATTATTTAATGTATTCCTAGGCTACATCTGCATTCTGAAGGGAACAGCAACTTTCTTCCTCTTAGTGGCATTCCAAAGACTGGCATTTAGTCAAGGTGACCACAAGCAGCTAACTACTATTACTTTTGTTGTTGTTGTTAAGGAAATCAATAATGCAAATGTTAGGTGTCTTTGAAACACCAGTGTGAGGTCAGCTTGAAAAAAAACTCACTTTAACTTGTACCACTGAGTCTTGCTACAGAGAAAGAGTGGAGGGAAGTCGCAAATATAATTAATGATGGTGCCACGTGATGCTGAAGGGGCAGCTTATACAGGCAGTGCACCAAAATGACTGCTATTTTTGCTTTGTTAATAAAGAGGAACAAATGGTCTAATTTGAAGCTTGCCTACCTGTCTTTTTTAGGTGCCAAACTGTCAGTATTAACACATGCAAGCATGAAAAGGCATTTTGACATGCCTTAGTGAAATCATGCTTCCATGGTCAAAACTAATAACATGGTCGTAGCACTAAGCAGGTCAAATTATTCTACATAGCCACATTTCAAACCCAGTTTCATTCTCTCTCTCTCTCTCTCTCTCTCTCTCTCTCTCTCTCACACACACACACACACACACACACACACACACACACACACACACACACACACACACACCATTTGGAAATAAATTCAGAAAACAAAGAAATGTATCAGAAATCTAAAGATGAACTCAATGCACAAATGCATGTGTGGTGACAGTATTACTGTAGCTAGCAATGTGAATGGGTAAAACCATAGCTTTTACAGTGTTATTCTGTGGATAAGACTATATTTTTGTCTAAAATTGTTAGACACAAAAAACCCAAAAAAATTAAATTAGATTAAATAGATAACAATATAAAGACAAAATTAAATAATAAAAGTAGTAGCAATAAAATCATTAAAAAACATAGTATGCTAGACCCTCCAGATGGTCAAACAGAAAATCTCAGTGGGCTAAATGCCTGCTTCCCATGCCAGATGTCCAGCCCAATAATGGCAGCAGATATTAACTAAGCAGTGTCCCTAAACCAAGGCAGTGTTCCAAACTGGCAAATATCCCAAGTGACAAATGCCCCAAGCCACAAACGGGGCACAAATCCACAAGATTTTCAGGGATCCAGACTAGTTCAGCAAACAGAGAGAGAAGGCAGATGGCTCCACCAGGCACTCATCATCCTGGAACCTCCTCCATGGCATGCCATGTGGTCGATCCAACTGAGGTGGCAGCGGTGAAACTGGCATGGGTGCTGCTGCCACTCTGGCCATCTTCATCCTTGTCACCACTGACACCTCACCGACCTTGCCCCCATCCATCGGGGGGGGGGGCAGGTTATGCCAGCTCATTCCTGCTGCTTCCCTCACCTCCTCAACCTCCAGGACACCGCCACCACCACCACCATAGTCGTCATCATCACAGCTCACCACACTGTGCTGATGCGGCTCTCTCCCTCGCCACTCACCACCACCACCAGCACACCAACCCAGCCACAAGCAGTGGGACCCGGACAGCTGACATGCCCATACCCAGCATGGCAGCAGGACAAGCAGAGAGCTAAGCGGTCCACCATAGGCAGGGGGGGACATTGAGCCCGCTGATAGAGAAGGCAAGGGAGGGTTAACAAACAGTCCCTATCCCCATACAGGCAGTGGCAAGGAACCAGCAAAACTAAAAATAACAAAACAAAAGCAAAAAAAGAGAAACAAATAGAAAACAAAACTCGCAACAGAGACAGAGGCAAATTTCCTCTGCTGGCCGCCATCTTGCCAGAAACTGATATAAGCAGCACACTTTGCTTTTACATACTGAAAAAGAAACATATTGCTTCATTTCTGTTACGTTCCTGCCTTGTTAATCAGGGCAGACCTGCAGTTAAAGGTCACTCCTTGCATTATGATCAGGACCCAAATATTTCTGTAGCCAAATGCAGAGACTGTGTGACCTTGGCTCAAAAAAAAATCTGCTTTTTGTGCATCCATAGGGAAGAGTGTTGTAGGGGACTTACATTCAATCATTTTATGTTTAGCCATCGATCATCAGCCTTATAGTCACAGGGACTTCAGCTCAGCTGTATGTTCCTGCATGTCCTCCTTCATCTATTCCATTCTAAAAGCACAAAGCATTTTACACTTTTATTTCCTTGTGAGGGGGAACAATGAGAAGAAGAAAGCAACCTGAAGTGAACACCATTGTTCTTCCTGACCTTCAGCTTCCAGTAACAGTTTCTAATACAAAGTATTTCCTGAGAGCAGATGCTGTGGATATGGTTCTGTGCTTTCCTTGGTTTAATGGCTTTTTAATAGGCAGAATTGTTTGAAGTGTTCTGCAGCTGAAAAATATTCCTCTCTTCTTAAACAAAGGACAGTGTCTTCTTGACTTGTAAAGAATCACATCTTTTTATGTATTCTAACCACATTCCCCTAGCATTTTCCCAATTCTGTGTTGCTAGAGCTGCACACTAGGTCCACAAGTTATATTCGTATGCACATTTACATTCAGGAAATCTGATTTGAATTCAGTGAGATGAAGCTGTAAAGACCCATTGACTCGCAGTGCTTTTATTTAACATTTATTTATAGCATTTGTATCCCTACTGCAAAGTGGAAAAGATTTCATAGCAATTTACAAATCAATAAAAATTAGGAGGGTGTGAATAAGTCCTGCTTCAATTCAGGCTGAATGATCGGCCCTACAAGTCACAACCAATTTTCTTTGAGCCAATTTGCAGCCCGCCTGCATCAATTTGTATCCAAGTATTCTGTAGTATTTGTGTGTGAGTTACGTGGATCACAAAACAGAAGGGGAAATAAACATGAACATGGGGCAGATAAAAGACTCTGGCTGAGAATGGAAGGGGTGGTGTCATCAAATAAAATGTACAAACTTCCAGCTATCATCTCCCCCTCCCCTTGATGGAATCTGTGCAATTTAGAAAAAGCTGTTCCTGTTCCTAATGTTTTTGCGACCTACCCACTCAAACACAGCACAATGAGATGAATTTCACACACACAGCATTCAGTGAATTGGATTTAAAGCTGTAGCTGTCTAGAAAAGAGGACAACAATTATTCGAAATAATGAAAGAAAAGCAAACTGTTATCTTTCTCTGCAACATACCATCCTCACAAAACAATTACTGATCACATAGACAGAGGGATTAACTTCAAGGGTTTCCTTGATCAAGGCTGCCAATTTTTCATTGGGACTTGAGCTCAGGCCAGGGCTGGAACTGCTGGGGGGGCAGGAGAATATGTGCCCCCAGTGCCTTATTTTGTGCTAGTGCATACCTGATGGGGTATGTGTGGAATCCATTTTTGCCCAGGGTGACACAGACCCCTAAAAATCATTCAAATTGAATCAGGAAACCACAATAGCCCCCGGGTGGGCAAGCAGTTAGTGGCTTGGCTTCCTTCAATTAGAATATTTTTTCTTAGAGGCACCCCCTTTGGAATTTGATAACTCAGCCCCCTGACCACCTTTAGTCTGGAAAAAAGGTGCCTGGGGGGGATATGATTGAGATGTACAAAATAATGCAGGGCATGAGTAAAGTGGAGAGAGGGACACTCTTCTCCCTCTCACAAAATACCAGAACTAGAGGACATGCACTCAAATTGAGGGCTGGGAGAGTGAGAACAGACAAAAGAAAATATTTTTTTACCCAGCACATTGTTAGTTTGTGGAACTCCCTGCCACAGGATGTGATGATGGCATCTGGCCTGGATGCCTTCAAAAGCGGAATGAACAGATTCCTGGAGAAGTCCATCACAGGTTACAAACCATGAAGATGTGTAATCTCCAGCCTTAAAACTGGGATACTTCAAGGACCAGATGCAGGGGAGTGGTATGAAGAGACAGATATCTAGTCTCGTGCACTCACGGACACATTTGGTGGGGCCACTGTGAGATACAGGAAGCTGGACTAGATGGGCTTTTGGCCTGATCCAGTATGGCTCTTCTTATGTTATTATGTTATTATGTTATTATGACCCCCCCAAACCTCTCCAAATTTGGGGGGGCTAACAGGGAAGATCTTGAGGAAGCTCATCAGCCATTTTGGTTCATCTAGGACAAGTACATAAAAAGATGTACTCCAAAATAGTGAATTTCAGCACCAAAATCGCTGTGGAGCTTCCTAAATCTCTTCCTTGCAAGCCCCCCCAATTTGGAGAGGTTTGTGGTTCAGGGGGCTGAGTTATAAAACTCCAAAGGGGGTTCCCTAGGAAAAAAATCAGTCTAATTCAGTTGGAAGTTTAGAACTAAGCAGATAATAGCCCCCCCATCTGTGGGCGAGCAATTAGCAGCTTTCAACTCAATTATAAATGACTAGAGGTGGACATGAAATGATTTTTTTTATTTCATTTTTCATTTTTCATTTTGGTTCCTAACAAAACAAAAAATGAAGTGTCTTTAAAATATGAAATGAAAAGAAATGGAAAATTTTGGTCCATTCTGTTTCATTTTTCATTTTTAAATTTTTATTATTTATTTTGACAAGCACTGAGAGTGGTGCTTTTCAAAATAAATAATAAAAAAACACTGATCAGCCAGTGCATGGGGCCACGTGCCAGCTGATCAGTGCTTGCAAAAAAAAGTGCTGATTGGCCAGCAGGGTCCCAACTAGTTGTCAAAATCAATCAATCAATCAATGCTTTTTAAAAATCATTTCAAATGAAATGAAACAAAACAGAAAAAAAACAAAATGAAACAAAATGAAATGCCATTTTGGTGTTTCGTGTCCATCTCTAGACATGACTTTTTCCTTGGGAGACCACATTTGGAGTTAAATAACTCACCCCCCTGAACCCCAAACCTCTCCAAATTTGGGGGACTTACAGGAAAGAGCTTGAGGAAGCTCCACAAATATGTTGGTGCCTCTAGGACCCAGGGAATCATACTGTTTTATTTTGTTTTATTTTGTTTTGTAATGAAACCACATTAAATATTGTTAGTAATGAAACAAAATCAAACTACTAAAGAAACAAAATGAAATGCTATAGTTCCATTTTGTGCCCATCTCTAGCAACAGAGCCCTTTATAAAACACTATAATATCCCCTTAAAAAAGAACAAAGAAAGGTCTGTGTGGTTGCCAAGATTGCTATTGCACCAATGTAAGATACTTTTTATTGAAGCACTAGAAATCAAACAAATCACAAGCTTTTGTGGAGAAAATTCCACTTCATCAGGCTGAGCACAACTCCTTCCTGGATAGTGCAGAGAAATTGTAGATAAGGGTCAAAAAATTGATGGTATGTGTCTGTGAGTGGATAGGTTGCTCCTTTTGAGGCTGCAGTCTCAAGGATCCTTGCAGCATGGTTTGCAATTTTTATAGTCTGTTTCTAAGACCAAAAGGCTGTCAATTATCCCATTTCATTTGGAACAAATTAATTCCTTTATACAAGGTACCACTGTAGTTTCCTTTCTGCTGTTTCCTGGCTGAACCTTTCACATGACATTCATTTCTGCAGGCTCCTCTTTCCCCAGATGTCACCATTAGAGTTTGCTAAAATGGCTCTACTCTGTTCTGCAATGTTTAGGCCAGCCCAAAGAGAAATTAGTTTTACCAAACAATACCTACCATGGTTTGCATCACTATCATTAAAATGAGATATTCTAGAGGCATTCCTGAACTGATAGAGAAGTAAATTGTGGTCCCATCCGACCACGCCCCTTGAACAGCAGTTTCAGCGAAGTTTCAATAACCACTACCAGGGGCTGGATTTAGAAACTTCACTCAAAAATGCTTACTTATTTGCTTCTGTAACCATGACAGGACACAGAAAATATGCAGTAAAATCAGTTCCCCTTTTTGACAGCTTCCCATGGAAAAATGTGAAGTAGACAGGTAGAGACGGAACCAGAATAGGAAAATACGATGCAGAAGAGAGAACACTAACTGCACATTAAATACCATGTGACCACCCAGGAAAAAAATTGCATGACATTTATATACACAGAGAATGCTGGTGTGACCATGGCCAAGATCAGTAGCATGAAAGTGGCATCCCCATGTCATATCTGGAAGTTGTTCTGATGGACACTAGAAATGCTTTAAAGCAAAGGTTGGGGACTCTTGGATCAGAGAGAAAGATAGAATATGAAGGAACTTGGTAATGTTTTCAGTTGCAACATGGAAGAAATCTTGAATCCTTTTGGGAGGTGACTGATAAACCAATTATCCCTTTCTGCTGTCTGCCCAAGCCTCTGTTATAGTCACAGGATAACTAGATGTGAACAGTGTGCATCCGCCTTAATGACTCTCAAGAAGAAGGCATATTGACAAATGCAACTTATCATGAGGAAAGTGCATTGTGTCTCAAAATGACACATTTCATCCATCTTTGTAGTCTATAGAGAATTATGGGATAACCTGAAGACTGAACTCAGCACTTTGAGACTAAAAAGGAAAGGGCAAATTGCAACCAATTCTTGTTTGTGAAGGTGTGACAGAAGCACAGGTTGTCACTTACTAGAGAAGCAAGAAGACTTTTCTCACAATACATGATACAAAAAGTTTCATATCATCATTTTAAATTTGACTTTAAAAATTATTTATTTATTATTTATTTATTTATTACATTTATATGCCACCCATCTTCTGGAGCAGAACTCTGGGCAGTTTACAATTAAAACAAACAACAACGGACAAAAAGAAAAATGGGGGGGTACAATACCCTCCACAAAATTGATAGTTTGAACCAAATAAAAATGCTAATTTCCATTTGTTTTAGTCAAAATAATTTTTGTATGAAAAAGCTATGGATGAATGCCTCACTGAAACAGCTTCCCCACTTTCTTTCCTCTCCCATGCAAAACAAATATCAAAAATCCATAGCTGCACCCTCAGATATATTCAGCAATAAAGTTGAATCAATAGTACACATGGCAAAGAAATATAACCAAATAACAAAGACAAACATGTACTTCTGTAATCCTATTTAAACATACTTTGAATTAATAATATAATAAAAGATTATAACATACAATAATATTTTCAGTACAGGGCTTGCAACGCTTTCATGAATTTCATCAACTAAAAAGTTTTTTTTTCCATTTTTGCCCTAGATATATAGCTGAACACTTCCTATGAGCTTGATGAAATACAGATATTTATATTATTTATTAGTTGGAATAATACTACTGTATATGCTTATGAAGGAGTAGCCCCATCAGAGCTAATTTTTGTGGCAATTTGTTACATGTAAGGAAGTCACATGGGCATTTGCTATTGCACAATTCCGGCTGTTTAATGTTGTAAATTGTATTAAAGTAGACCTATTGACTGAAAGAAGATTTGGGATGCATGGTCAGAGTAGGCCTATTTGAATCAATGGTACTTAAAGAAGAGTCGGCTCACTAAATCTCCATTGATACAATGAGCTTAATATATTGTATGTTAGTATGCTAAGCAAGAGTGTGATTTTTTTTGGGTGCCAGGCAATGGGTCACACTAAGGGTATGCAGTAGTAAATGCCTATGCCAGCTTCTTAACTTGTGGCAATTCTGTGCCAAATTTTGTGCTAATGAAAGCAACTCTGGCAGCTGCAAACGGCAGGATTCTGGCCACTACTGTAGTATTGTTTAAGATGTCCCTAAAGGTAAACATACCTTGCCTGAAATCCATAAGTAAGCTACAATTAAAGCAGTCCTACTGAATTTGTACAGATGTTGACACTCAAAGGCCTCACTGAGTCCATGGTCCTACTCTAACTGTAACTTACTGCACAATTTCAGCCTTTACACGACTAGGACACTGCAGCAAGCAGGACCGGCAACACAGTGTGCAATATGCATAGTACAATATTACAGCCAAAGCCCAAATTCAGTTTCACTTACCCAATTCTTGGAAACATGCTGATAAAGAAATGCCATGCCCTTCCCTTTTTGTTGTGACTTTCTAGACATGTAAGAATGGCATGTGACCTGGTTGATGAGGTTTTACCTGGTTGGCCAGGGTTAGACATGCCACACCATGCCCATTTGATCCATCTCTAAGCTTTGATTTTTTAAAAAACCTCTCTGGCCCTTAAAAGGACAGGGATAGAAGGCAAAACATCCACACGATGTTTGGACATGCTGCATATTTCCTCCACACTCTTTTGAGAGTGTTGGTTAGCTCAGTGGCTTTGGGTCTCTGGCTGCCAGAGATCTGGAGTTCAGTTGTGCCTCCTTGAGAAGTTCTGGACTCAGTGATCCATAGGTTCCTTCCTAACTCTGCAATTCAAAGACAATCATCATCATCATCATCATCATCATCATCATCATCATCATCATCATCATCATCATCATCATCATCATCATCATCATCATCATCATCATATATTAAAGAAGGGTTGCTGTCTCAGTTTGGGATGTGGCCACACATTGCACAAATATATACAGGTAAAAATTCAGTCTCAGTTTGAGGTGTAAGCAAATTTTCCTTTATACTTCATTAATGCACAAAATACTAATGCCAATTTTAGTGGTACAGATTTGTATAAAGGAATTAATTCATTCCAAATGAAATTTTTTATGTTGTACAAATTTTTCCTTTATACAAATTCTCACCAGGCTGGGGGTCATCCTGAATGCATTGAAAATGGAGTCCAAAATCCCATTTTTCTTTTTTATGTTGTACACCATTTCACCCAGAAACATAGGTTATTTATTTTAAATGCCAAATTTCCCCTAGCATCTAGCAATAAAAAATTGTTTTTATTTTATTTTATTTTATTTTTTATACAAACAGTTTGTTATACAAGGGTCCACTGTACTAAATTTAAAGATTCACATATATCACTCCCTCTCCCTTCCACTACTTGCCATTCACCTTTTCCTTTGGTGCCAGATGCTCAGTCTACTATAGAACCATTTGATTGCTTCTTTCCTCAGTTCCAAACTGTAGCCATATAAAGGCTAAATGGGGGATGCAAAAGATCCATTGTGGCATCGTGTAGCCCTCAGATTCAACAGTGTCTCCTTGTTCTGTCCTGTGGTAGCTCCAGAATCAATTTGATTTGTTCTGGAACTGCACATTTGTCTGATGAGGACTTTCCCGACTGATTTGAATCACATTGGTAGTAGACATGGGCACGACTCGGCGAAATTGTCATTTCCATTTTCGGTTATCGTTTCCGTTACGTAACAGAAAAGGTAACGATAATTAAGCCGTCAGAACTCGAACTTGAACCGAAAAAAGAAAAATTTGGTCTGGTTTTTTCATTTCCGTTTGTGGCATTGTGGCGATTGCGCAATGCAAACCACAGAAAAAGTTTTTAAAAGTTTTAAAAAAAAAGCGACTCCCGGCCAAAAAAGCAGGTGAAAATATGCCTGCCTGAGGCTTTGCCACCTACCAGAAGGGTGGTTTCTGGGGGGTCCCCGGCCTTTCCCCCCTCTTCTCCTGTCCTGGGCTGCTTGCACCAGGCTGGGGGGGGGGGTCATCCTCGTCATCTCGCCATGCCATGCGGTGGGGGGGATCCAAAATGGTGACCACAATTTTTCTTTTGAAATCGTGGTAAAAAACCACACCAAATCACCACAGAAACATGTGAAAGTTATTTATTTTAAATGCCTGAATTTTAATACTAGCAGCAGTGGGTTTTTTATAGCAATAAAACATCGTATTGATTTTATTTTATTTTATTTTATTTTATTTTTTATTTTTTTAGACCTGCCCATTTGGGCAGGGCATGGGATGGGACCATGCAAATTGTTTGAACCATTCCACCAATGGCATCACCAGGTTTTTGACCGACACTTCTGGATGTCTTGGAGGGCATAAAAAGCCAAGGCACCTTCCAGAAATCGCAGTTGGGTGTATGGATGTGGTTGAGGGAGGAGGGCTGGCTGCTGGTGCTGGTGTGATCTGATCGAGATTGAGGAGGGAGGCTGGAGGCTTTAGGATTTAAGTTAGGCAGGGAGGGAGGGAATTGAATTTAGAAAATAATTTCTTTGATTCCCTGCAGCTTTGTCTGCTGAAGGGAATAGCAGTTTATTCTTTAGTTCTTCTCTGGCAGTTTGTGAGGATTTTTTTCTGATATTGGATAAAGGGGGAGGTTCGACTGGGAGTGGGAGGTGTGGATTTATTTTAAAAATATATTATGTACTACCATTTATTTTCTATTTTCCCAACTTCAATTTGCTTGCACACACACACACATTTGGGGTGCAAGCCAAGAACAGAACCTCTATCCTAAGTGATATCCTAACTGCCCACTCGCCCGTCCGCCAGTGCTGCCACCCGCCTGCGGCCCGCACCGTCGCCCGCCCACTCACCCGCCCGTGGCCACCGCCCGCCCATGGCCCCCCGGCACCCGCCCCCCACCCCGCCTGCCACCTAGGGCGCAAAAACACCTAGTGCCAGCCCTGATTGCGGGATGCCCCTATGCTCTGAGAATGCTCTGGAAAGTCAACTTGCGCTAAATCGCAGTGGAAACAACAAACGACAAACAGAAACAACAACTTTTTGAAAAATTTCACGACAAATGGAAACAACCCAAAACGGACCCATTCTGACAAACGAAAACTCAGAACGTCATTTTTTCTGGTCGTGCCCATGTCTAATTGGTAGTATAATTAGTGCATGGCCGAGGTGCAGGCACTCACACATGCATGCTTGCTTGGACATTCATACAGACACACACTGCAGACACGAATCATTTGGAGACCAAAAGCAGAGGGGAGGGGGAGAGTGTGGTTGGGTTTTTTTTTCTACCCTCACCTTGTCAACTATGTCAAATGGCCTCTCAAACTCTCTCCAGTCCTGAGTGTATAGCTGAGTGAAGGTGATTGCAGCACTCTGTGCATTTCCACAAGGTGCTCTTCTGCAAATGGAACACTGTACCATAGAAGGCACAGGCAGCCTTATCTTGAAAAGCCAAAAGTGTAGAATACAACAAGGCAAAGGAAAAGAACCACTTCAGAACTATGAGACCTAAGTGTCAGCAAGAGAATGAGAGAGGAGGAGGAGGAGGAGGAGGAGGAGGAGGAGGAGGAGGAGGAGAGAGTGCAGGGGAAGGTTTTTCATGGAGAATGAAAAAGAACATTGGCAAAACTGTCTTCCTCTTTCACAGACAGGATAAATCTTTGAAAAAACAGAACTTGTCTTGTTCCCATTGTGTGCCTCTGGGCCCAAGGAGGGAAGAAGCCAGGGGGACAAAACAAAATCCAAAGAAAATGAACAGGCTATTTTAATATTATGGAGCTCTCTTTTAAAGACTACTTCCAAGGAAGTTATAAAAAGGAAGACATTTAGAAAGGAATACAGATAAGGAATGCTGGCCTAATAATATTCAGCAACTGGACAGTCTAGGTGGCAGTCCATAGAGCAGGGATGTCCAAACTTTTTGCAAGGAGGGCCAGATTTGGCAAGGTGAAAATGTGTGTGGGGGCTGACCATTCAGCCGCATTTGGCCCCCTGGGCTGAACTTTGGACAATCTCTGTAACATGCAAGGAGGAAGGGAGGACGCTGTAGCAATGGGGGGGGCGGGTAGGCTGGGAAGGTGGCTGGGTGGTGATGGACAGAGGCAGGGATGGCAGGCAAAACATAAAACAGCAAGCCATACCATCCGGTATGGGGAAGGGCCAGCTGGTGGGGATGCATGACAGGCTGAGCCAGTGAGGAGAAGAGGCCACGGGGCAATCGAAATTTGTAAATGGGCTGCATTTGGCCCCCGGGCCTGACTTTGGACATGCCTGCCATAGAGTAATTGTTCAGAGGTAGCACCACTGAGATGAATGGAACTACTAGCGGTTTGGGGACAAAAATATCACTATGAATGACTAAGTGCATGGGCATTTTTTCTAATCTGACCTTATTGGGTACTTCAGATTGTAGTTCTATACAGATGATCTTGTCTTCATAAATCCATGAGCATGTTGAACTACAGCTAAACATGGAGGTTTCATTCCTTTGAGAAAAAAAATAGTTTTGCACAGATTTGATCTGCTGTTGCGTCTTAAGTAGCATGGCTATATGCCTTTCTCTCTTGCTGTGTTTCTTGGATAAACACAAAAACATGAGGAATACACCTTTGTCAACCTGTTATTGATGCTGATCTTGGGTATCATGAACACATTAGCCACCTTGAATCTCATGTCTGAAAGCAAAGCATTATGTAAATCAGAGAGAGAAGGTTAATTGTTTGTCTGACTATTTCAATATTTTTCTTGCCCAGGAGGTATGCTTGTGAGATTTTCTGCAGCAGGTCCTAGAGCAGGCAAACAAAATGTTTTGCCCAGCTTTGGGTACTAATGCTGTTGACAGAGTGACCATGGGTACTGTAGCATATTCACATTCAGCAACATAATGTTTTGGGCTGCTTCTCTTCCTTCCCATACCAAATTGCCATATTTTCTGGAAAAAGTGAAGCCACATTGTGAAAAATGAGCATAAACAGGTTTTTAAAAGACTGTGGCCAGGTGGAATATATGCCAGGTAGTTTTTTAGTTGAGGCTACCTGGCAAACCTGGCATATTTTCCACCTTGCCAAGGACTTTACATCTAAGAAATAACTCCTGGCAACTTCATTTTTTGCCATGTTTTAACCTGTTGGTACACCTCTGAAAAAGAGCGATTTTACCCTTGAAATATTAGCAACTTTTTGTTATTTTTCTAGTAGCCTAAAAGAATCACCTGTTGTACTTTTGTATTTGGTTTTAGTAATGGCTATATGGCTCCTCCACTTGTTTTGCTTCCATTCAAAAGACATGTGCCTTGAGATGCAGTGCAGCAAAGTTGATTTTATTCAAAAAGATAGATAAGACTTTTTAAAAGACTACAACATTAGCATGAACTTAAAGCATTATGATGTGTTTCTCTACTATATGTGAATTTCATTGGGATACTGTCTAGTTTTTGTTTTGTATGCTCTGCTAAGAATTGTTGAAAATAAATCTTGAGAATCCAGGTCAAATACATATTTGGTTTTCTTAGGAGCCTACATATGGAACGGCTGCTGGTCTACTGTTGGTATAGCTCAGTTATTCGATTAAAGTGCAGTTTCTTGAAACTCTCACACCTGCTGGTTTCTATTTATATTTAGGGATAATTAATAGACTAACCTGCAGAGAGTGTCTGCCACAGTTGGAAAGTGAAGAGAGGCTGAGATTTCATCAGCTTGGCAAGGACAGAGGAAGCAATGCCCAGCAACCCACTTACATTCTGAAATCAGTTCATTATCAGGGTAAAGATTGTAAGATGCGGAAATATGGTCCCCATTTTCCTTTCTGTCAGTAGGCAATCTTACCATGGACAGTTCTGCTAGGTAACAGTTATGTTTTTAAAAGGTTACATGGAATTTTAATGAGGCCTTTAATAAATGAACAGAAATACAGAGGAGGATAGACATGTTAGTTCAAATTGGATAATACATATTCCCTGTAATTAAACCATTAGCAGGGCAATCTGAACTTGAAGCCATGAGGAAACTCATAGTGCAGTGATTAAATGTCTTTACTACAGCTAAACTGTGCTAATGACCTGGGGTTCAATCCCAGGTAGCCAGCTCATGGTTGATTCAGCCTTCCATCCTTTGGAGGTCGGCAAAATGAGTACCCAGCTTGCTGGGGATGGGTGGGGGAATGTGTAGCCTGCATACTCTACTGTAATTAAACTGTAATCTGCCCAGAGACTACTTGAAGTTGTATGGGGTGGTATATAAGCAGAACACTTTTGAAGATTTGCTCACTGTAGTGGGAAAGGAATGGGCAGGGATGTCAAGGAATGACATAGCTGCAAATCCAGAAGATCTACCAACAAAACAATGGTACTACTTACTAAGACCTGTGAACAGAGGAGCCAAAAAAAAAAAAAAAAAGGGAGGGAGGGAGGGAGGGAGGGAGGGAGGGAGGGAGGGAGGAGGGAGAAAATTGACTGGTCAGAAAAACAGAAGGGAAATCAGGCCAATTAGAAACCTTTTCCACTCTCACGTCACAACTACTATGTTAGCAAATTGTTAGGCCAAGATAAATAATTTGCAAGATTCATTGAATGGAGTTTGAAATTAATCCCAACTTCAGTTGGCCTGCAGGATAGACATTTGGCTAGTTAGTACTGTGCCATTTCCCTCCCAGAATGTGATTGGTGAGATCTGTGCCTCAGCTTTCAAACTTGCTAATGCTATGAGATCCAAGTGCAGCAAAAAAGAACAATAATGGATGCCTGCAATCCATAAAATATATGAAAAAAACATGTTCGGTGTGAGTCTGCACATGTAACTTTGTGGCACTTCGCATTGTCAAAAATCCCAGGTATCTGGTTCAAGGCTGATTCAGCCTTCCATAATTCTGAAGTCAGTCAATTGAATACCCAGACTGCTTGGGGGGAGGGGGCCAATCTGTAGCCTGCATAATTAAATTGTTGAATGCCCAGAGAGTGTTTAAGTGCTATGGGGTGGTATATAACCAAAGAGGTAAGTCATGTAGGACAGTGGTCCCCAACCCCCGGGCCGCGGACCGGTGCCGGTCCGTGGACCGGTCGGCACCGGGCTGCCTGGGGAGGCCGGGAGGCTCCTCCCCTTTTCCTCCGCCGCCCTCCTCCTCCTCCTCTTCTCTCCCACGGGTGGCCGGTGGAGGAGGAAGGCTGGAGGAGCGCAGGAGGAGCCGCCACCGCCACCGCCTTTGCCTTTGCCTTCCTCCTCTGCCCACCGCTGCCGGCGGCGGCAGCGCATCCTCCTACTCCTCCTCTGCCCTCCTCCTCCTCACCCTCCACCAGCAGCAGCAGCAGCAGCAGGAAGCTGGGGGCCGGGTGCGCGGGGGCCGGCGGGGAGGAGGGGCGCGTGCGGGAGGCGCTGGCGAGCCCCCCATGCACGCGCACCGCCGCCGCAGCGTGGGGGCCCCCTCGGTCGGAAGAGGAGGTGGGTACCCCTCCTCCTCCTCCTCCTCCTCCCCTGGGGCACGCGCCCTATGGCCCCTCCCTGCGGCCGCGCTCCAGGGCGGAGCCCCCCCGCTGCCGCTGCTGCCGAACCGCGCCTGTGTTGGGGACGAGCGGGGGTCGTCGCGGGCCAGGCCGGGTGTTTTCGACGCCGCTGCGACCCCCCGCGCGGTCGCCGCCGCCCCTGCGACCCCCCGCCGCAATCGCCCCAGCTGCTGCTGCTGCTCCTCCAGCGGCGGCGGCGGGAGGAGGAGGAGGAGGCGCTACCGCCCTTGTTGCAGCCCCTTCGGGGCGGGGTGGGTTCCGCCAGTCCCCAGCGGCCGCCTCCCCGCCTCCCCGGGAGAGCGGACAAGTTCCAGCAGCAGGTGAGAGAGGCGGCGGCGGCGGTGGGAGGCGCTCAGGCTCCCCCTTCTCGGCCCGGAGACCCGGCGGGAGGGGGGGCAAGTCTTGGTGGTGGGGGAGGGCACGTGCGGCGCGGGGTGAGCTTTGCCCGCCTCCCTGAGAGGTGGCCAGGTGTATGTGTGTGTGTGTGTGTGTGTCGGGGGAGGGCTGAGGAAAGGACACTGGCCTCTCCGGGGGGCGAACGGGGATGCCACCCCCCACCGGCCTCCCTCCCCTCCCCCTCCCGCTCACCCGCCTGAAAACCCGGGCGGCTGCCGTGGCGCCGTGGCCGCCGACAGGAGGAGGAGGCGGGGGCCCGCCCGCCCAGGAGCCCCAGGCTCCCCTACCCCGCCCGTGCACGCGGGGTGAGCGGCACGCCCGATGCCCCCAGCCGGCAGCGCCGCCGCCGCCGCCGCTCCCGTGGCCCCCGCAAGGCACACGCTCCAAGCCCCCAGCACTCCCGCTTTCCCTCCTCCCTCCCCCATCCCCCCACACCCTCCCCTTCCCCCTGCCGACCCCCGCACCCCCATCTCCCCCTCCGCACCCCCAGCCCCGGGCCACGGAACATCATCAAACATTTACCGGTCCGTGGGGACAAAAAGGTTGGGGAGCACTGATGTAGGAAACAGAAACTGTAGTTTGGCTTGGGGTTTCTAAGATGGATACACTCTTGAAAGAAGGACTGCATGTGCATTCTGACTTTTGAAAGCTGGGATCACTTGTGTAAACAAGGAACATAACATTCTTTGCCAAAGCTGTAAGCCAAAGTGGCTTATCAGATGTCTTTTCTAGCCTGTACTTATTCCAGCAAAAATGGCACAGCAAACTTAAATGGTGCATGCACTTGTGGTCAGCACTGCTTATTCATTCTATACTTTTTGGTATCAGGAAAGTAGCTAATACTTTCTTTTGGTAGTAAACCTTTTCTTTTCCAAAGCAATCACTTTTATATATACAGTTCGTTATGAAAAACCATGCCGTTGCATATGAATCTCTTGGCTCAAAAGAAGCAGATTGCTTAGCAGCCCAGGATAACTTAAATTTATTTTCCAATAATTTATATAACTGCCTACCACACAGCCATCAATTTTTCATTCAAATTATTACAGATATTTGGGACAAACCTACATGTATTCATTCTTGGCAGTTTTGGATTAAACGTGTCTCTGGAGGAGATATGTATATAAAATGTGCAACATAATTCTCATGCAAATGTCTTATCTGAAAATGAATGGCAAGGAACGAAATATATGTTTTTGCAAAGATCATTGCAAAATTGTTCTATTGCATATTTATACAATGTGCCAGCACCAAGCAATGAAAAGGGGAGACAAGATGATCAATCAAAGCTAGTAACAGCATGACTGTGGTTTATGCTATATTTACACTAAATTCAAAAAGCTACATGGAATACTACAAATGCAGTGTTTCACATAAATTGTGATTTCCAGGTCAAATGACAGATATGTAAACATAGGTGATCCCTCCCCATGCCAGCTACAGGCTACTGAAGGGGATGCATTTTCATCAGGCCTCTTTTAATGAATTGTAGTGGATTTAGGTTCCATGCATCCAAAGCTGACACACCCCCATCCACAGCCAACAGCATGACTATTTCTGATATGCTTGCTACCACTAGTATGCTGTTGGTAGTAGCTTTCCACTGCTAGCTTCCTAACAGCATTTTTGTCTTCCAGAAGAGGAGGAGTTTCCATTGAAGATGCAAGCCACTGAAAGCAGAGCTTTTTTGTTCAGTAGAAGGGCATGGCTGTGAGGTCCTACATTCCCACATAGAGATGGGCACGAAATGAACAATTTTTCGTTTCCATTTTTGTTTTTTCATTTCATTACATAACGAGATGACAAACACATTTTGTCTCTAAAATGAAACGAAAACAAACAGAAACACCAGAAATTTTGTTGTCCGTTTCAGTTTTCGTTACGGTAATACATTGTACTGCTTTAAATGCTAAAAAAATCACAAAAAAATGAAATAAATGGTAACAAAATGGTAACAAAATGAACAAAAACAAAAATGATTTTTTTGCAAAAAAATCGCAAAAAAACGGAAATGAACCAAAACGGACCCCCTAAATGACAAACGACAAACGAAACACCATTTTTTTTATTTGTGGCCATCTCTATTCCCACAACTAACACTGGGCAGTGTTTGAATTGGTTTGTAAGTAAGTAAGATATGTGACAGGTCTAAATTGTTTGAGTTCAACATAATGAAAAGAATATGTAAGTCATATAAATGTTGGTGTTTTGGAGTTCCCTCATTGAAGTCTACATTCTAATTCTTCCCCAGTTTTCCATGCTCACTGGCCTGGCTCAGTTCTCATTTGGCTGCTTTGTTCCCATCTGGGAAGATACTTTTAAGAGTCAGTCTCTTTCTCTGAGATGTTTTCCACTGTTCTGAGATGATAGAGCCACCATATCTGCCACTGATTTTCTCTTACTCTCCTCTCCTTTCCCCTAGTATGAATTGAAGGGAACTATAACTATTGTGTTAAGGAAAAAGAAAGTGTTACAGACAGTTGTTGGGGCCTTGCTGGGGCCACGTCCACTTTAAAACTTAGAGGGTTTTTTGTTCATGCTTTTGCTGGGCCCTAGAAAGTGGTGGGAGAGCAAGAAGAGCTGTAGATGGTAAAGGATGCAGAAAATTGCTCTAAACAACACCTGGCTAGCAGACAAAGCAGGCATAGACATCATTTGGTCACAGATATATGTTGAATTGTGATATTCTTCTTCCATGGCTTCTCTCCATTTGTTTCTCTCTAAAGCAGATCTTACTTATTTCTTTTCAGTTTGCTGGTTCTTGATGGTTTGAAGATTTTCGAAAATCCGTATCTTTCTGAAGGTTTGCTTTTATTACTTCCATCTGATCATCTTACAGTGCTTGTTGTTTCTATTTCATTTGGTCCAGTTCCTGCTTCTCCTTCTGTTCTGGTAAGCTCTCCAGAAGGTGGACATGCCAGCTGACTGGTGGTCCCTACAGGTAACCAATCAACCAGTTCTTGTGAAACAACCTCTGTACTCATGTTTCTGTCATCTACGCATACAACATTACAACATTTAACTTCAAAAGTCTCAGAGTCCAAAATTTTGTACCCTTTCCCTCTAATGGGGTACCCAACTATAATTCCAATTTCAGCTTGAGGATCAAGTTTTTCCTCTTTTCTCATTTAGAATATGAAAGTATGCTTTAGCGCCAAAAGCTTTTATATGTTTTAAACCTGCTCTCTATCCAAACCATAATTCAAAAGGTTCAGAATCCAAACCATAATTTCAAGATAAAAAAACACGCACATCCAAAAGGTGTTTTAAAACAATAATATAATTCAAAAGGTGTTTTACCTGTTACTGTACTAGGGATTCTATTATGTAAATATGTTGCTGTAACTACTGCTTCAGCACACAGAGGATTGGATAATCCAGCTTGCATTAACATAGATCTAGCCATCTCCTGCAGTGTATGGTTTAATTTTTCAGAACATCCATTTTGTTGTGGGGAATGGGGTATAGTATCTTTATGTTCTATGCTTTCCTTCTCCATAAATCTCTTAAAATCTGAATTACAATATTATCCATTCCGATCAGTACATAATTTTAAGGGTGCTTTACCAAATTGATTCTTAATTGCTGCTACATAGGATTTGAACATTTCAAGAGTCTCAGCTTTAATTTTAAGTATATATAAATAATTGTACTTACTCTTGATTTCAGTGAAGGTAAGAAAATCTGCCTGCAGATAATGGCATGGGACTGACTAAACCTGAATAGGCC
Source organism: Phrynocephalus forsythii (assembly GCA_029282475.1). Classification (NCBI taxonomy): domain Eukaryota; kingdom Metazoa; phylum Chordata; class Lepidosauria; order Squamata; family Agamidae; genus Phrynocephalus; species Phrynocephalus forsythii. Next base: position 17,572,519 of record JAPFRF010000005.1, read on the forward strand.
TCTTCCAGGAATTCTTTGTTCTGTGCATTAGGTTGTCCTGTATAACTGGGAGCAGTTCCCTTTGCTTTTATGCAATTTTCACACATCTCTTTTGCCGTATTACATTTAGAAGCATTAATTCCACATTCTATCAATAATTTTCCAATACTCTGCATGTTTCTATGCGCTAATTTCACATGCCATGAATAAAGACAGCTTTTATGATCATAAATATCTTGCCTAGTTTAACATGCATACCTTCCTCCATCTAAAGCAGTGTTTACATTATCGTTAGAGATGGTCACAAAATGAATTTTTAATTCATTTTGTTATTCGTTATTCACTTTGTTAGTTAATGAAACAAATAACGAACCAACCCATCAAACAAAAATGAAATGGAATGGAATGGAATTTTTCATTTTGTTGCTTCGTTTTTCATTCCTGGCAATTACCATGCCTAAAGAGTGGAGTCCTCCAGGAGTTTCCCTTCTCTTCTGCTGGAGCTCCTGGCCCTGGGTGCTAGGAAGCAAGCATCTCTCAGCTGTGAAAAGAAATGGGAGAAAAGGCCCTGGCATATGGGACTTGAAAAAAAAAACAGCATTTTTTTTAAAAAAAAGTGCCGACCTGCCTGAGGAGATGCGTGGTCTTCACAATAAACTAAAGAAAAAATAAATAAAATAAAAACAGCACCAACCCAGCCCCAGGGGCCACGTGGTTGGCACTGGAAAATGTAAATTAAAAATAAAAAATAAAAATGGCACCTGAAAATGGGGTATGGGGAAGTGAGAAGTGCTATTTTTTCAGGTTGTTTTAGTCTGCAGTGCCTTTCATGTTCTTTGATTCTAGTTTGGATGATGTGTTTTGTGGTCCCAGTATCTACCTGGCCACAACTACAAGGTATCCGGTATAATCCTGCAGTGACAAGTGGGTTCCTTTTGTCCTTTGCTGATGGTAGCATCTGTTGTATTTTTGAGGTGGATCTAAATATTGTTTGTAGGTTGTGTTTTTTTCAACACAGTCAGTGGCCCCTTTTATGTATGGCAGAAATAATTTGTTTGTTGGAGGCTGTTTTTCTTCTTCAGTTTGGTGGGCTTTATTTGGTTTAGTGGCTCTTTTGATTTCATTTTTGGAATAGCCATTTGCCTTTAGGGCCCAATTCAGGTGGCTGAGTTTAGTGTTGAGAACTTCAGCTTCACAGTTTCGGTTTGTGCAGTCTACCAAAAAAAAAAAAAAAAAAAACTTCCAGAACACAGCCAAACAGCCAGAAAAACTCACAACTATCAGATCCCAGCTGTGAAAGCCTTCAAGAATACATAGTTTTATCACTTTAAAAGGCATTTACAGTCCCTTGGAAACTCAAACACTGACTTCCTTTTGTTCTTCAGCTTTAACAGAGGCAAATACAACACATTCACCAATTTAGAATGAAAGGAATGTTTGCCAAAAGCCCTCTGTTTCACTGTTGGAGTTTCAAAAGAAAAGTCCAAAAAAATAATAATAATCCAAAAACAAAATCAGCAGCAACCTTCAGCGTCTTTGCAAAACAGCTTATCTGTTATCTGTTTGCAGTTTGAAAAAGCAAACCATCCTTCTGCTACCAATCTGTTGGGATAAAAAACTGAAGACACCAAGATGCAAGTAAAGTGTAAAACATAAACTTTATCTAAGTACAAAGTAAAAACTAGTAAGGTGACAGCAGCTCAGGCAATGCCCATGAAGTCAAGCAAACACTCACAATCTCTGCCTCACTCAGATGATCTGCATGAGTGCAGGTTAGAAAGAAAGAAGACAAGGCTGGTGAGCAGGCAGGCACAACTTTTTTGTAGGGCCATACTAGTTAAAGAAACAAGACTCTTTGGTTCACATTTCCAGGTGAAATCCACCTGACATTAACGCTCTAATGTCTGAATGTAGATCTTGCCACATTCCAACAAATTATACTATATTTCTACTTGGGTTACAGCCATTATGCCTGCATGCATAGTGTAGCCAGGAGTGCATTTACACAATTAAAACCAGTACACCAATTATGCCCATTTCTTGAGAAACCTGCTCTGTCCATTGTGACACATGCCCTAGTGATATCACATCTGGACTACTGTAATGCACTCCATATGGGGCTGCTGATAGAAAGTCTTAGGAAACATCAACGGGTCCAAAATGCAGCCGCCAGAATGCTGACAGGGGTGGGTTACAGATATATTACATCCCTACTAAACAGCTCCACTGGCTGCCAATCACCTATCGGGCATAATTCAAGGTGCTGACCTTTCTGGAAGCAGGCAAAGACCTTCCTCTTCAGGCAAGCTTTCCCTGAATGATGGACTATCTATGTTGTGACTTTTAGATGGATTATCATGCATGGTTGCATTGACTGAGCTCATAAAAACACTAGTGTTTCCAAATTAGTTTCAATCCCTCATAATGGATTTTTTTGTCTGTGTGTGTTCTTGATAGCTTTAATGTTACCTTTTAATGTTGAAAGACACCTCTTCTAATTCCCTATTCTTAACCTGAATATGTTTTGAATGTCTTGGGCTGTATTCTGTCCTTCATTATTGTAAGCCACCTTGGGTCCTTTTCCAAGGAGAAAGGTGGGATAAAAATATTCTAAATAAATAAATAAATAAATAAATAAATAAATAAATAAATAAATAAATAAATAAATGCACATGCATCATTTTATAGTAGCATATCCAAACTTGCCCTTCTTTGTCATCCTATTTATCTGTCCTCCATTTTGGTAATGCATCAGCGCCATCCCTACTTTTCAGTATAATTCCAGTCCTCCTGAAATCATAATATGAAAGAGAGAGAGAGAGAGAGAGAGAATGAGAGAGAGAGAGAGAGAGAGAGAGAGAGAGAGAGAGAGAGAGAGAGAGAGAGAGCATTCTAGCACACAGGAAAATGCTATTGGAAACTTTTTTTCAAAGCTGAAGTTGGCATCCACTGTTAACCAAGCAGTGTGCTAAAATGCCATCTGAAATCAACCTCATTGTGTGACATTTACTTTTCCCCTTCACAAAAGCAGACAATTGCAGAAGATGGCCAGCAGTGGGGAGGAGGCAGTTAATAACAGTTTCTTCTTTATTTCCTGCGGTTATTACGAGCTGAAATGAGCTTTAGCAACTCTTCTACACACCCATAAAAATAAGTATGAACTTAGAAATATCCTTTTTATGTGCTAGAAACTATCTTTGTAAGGGTTTTGAGTATGACCACCTATGTGTGTTGGGGGGAAACCAATGTTTTTATTTCCACTAAACAAGGTGGCATCATTTTTTGTACTCACAGCCAATTAATATAATATTTTATGGGCATATAATATTTTATTTATAAAATATTTTAAAGGAGGTGGAATAAAAACAGTATTGCTAGATAGCAATGGGAAAATTTATTCTAATTTGAAACTATGGGATAATGCTGCCAAAATATTGCAATGAACTGGAAGGTTTTTGTTTGTTTGTTTGTTTGTTTTTTGGGGAGGAGGGGTGAATTAAGAATAGAAGTGACACTTCTCAAAAAAGCTTCATATATCTCCAGCTGCCATGAAGATCACCCATTTTAAGGAATATAATGCTCATGGTCTTCAAAGTATTTTAAAAGACAAGATAAATTTCAGTTATTATCTCTGTAGCCAGAATCCTATTGTAAATTATCACATAAAAGGGAAATTATGTAAGAAATGTTTTTGTGTTTATTTATTTTGCCATTTCCTAGTTTTCTGTCACATGTCCAGCCTCACAACAAAGCACATAACCTGATATGTGACCTGCCTGTGACCAAACATATGATAGCCAGCTGTAACTGTGCATGTTACTTGCACAGTTTTGGATTTCTACTCTACATACTCTATTATGGCCCATAATATAAAGGACACCATTTTTAAAGGCTAATGAACCCAGACAGCAGGAAAATAGATACATTGTATGGAGACCGCACTGGGTGAGAAATGTGGCGGCCCCATTGTTTGTTGGTATGGGCAGATTTGACTGCATCACCCTGATCTTGGCCCACCTACATTGCCTCATCATTGCCTCCCAAATAAGGTTCAAGGTGCTGGGTTTGACATACAAAACCCTCAATTGCTTGGGGCCAGAGTACCTGGCAGAGGGAAACTCCTAAGGACAGCCACCTGGCCCACCAGAGCTTTGCAGGCATTCTTGCTTCAGGCAGCTACTTTTAAAGAGGCCTGCAATTGGGCCTTCTCCATGTCTGCCCCAACTTTATGGAACCACCTTCCTAGCAAGATACGCCTAGGACAGCCCCTGCCTGCCTTTAGACCAGCTCTTAAAATCTAGCTCTTTAAACAGGCCTTTGATGACCCTTAATGTGTATGGTTGTTGGTCTTGTCCTCTGTTGTTCATTGTCCTGGGAATCTGTTTATTTTGCTGCCCTCTCACTGGTTTCTTTTAATTCTTTCTTTTTTGGGGGGGGGCTTTGAAACTTTGTTATTTCTTTGTTATTTTATCTCTTGTTTGAATGTGAACTGCCCAGATTTGCCTTTCAGGGAAAATGGGCAGTCAATAAATGAATGAATGAATGAATGAATGAATGAATAAATAAATGAAAATAAATAAATAAATAAATTGGTACTCAAACACAGAAAGATGAAGTCAACTTAATACATTGCATTTAAGTTACAGATTCATTGGAAATATCACAAACTACAACATTGCTACAAAAAATACGTAGAAAAAATATACTGATAGAAGTGGTTTTTAATATAGTCTGTAGTTTATAAATTGCCATTGTAGATAAAATGGCAGTACTTTGGTTCTATTTCAAAATCAGCTCTATGTCCTTTTATTCACCTCTTTTCCCTTCACTGAACTGTGACTCAAAGCACCACATTCCTCCCCAAGCCTGTGTCATGAGATACCAGGCCATAAAAGTTGCTGGATAAACACTTATCTGTGTGGGAAGACCACTGGTAGAAGGGTCTGCTCAAGAGATAAGCCAGGAGCCTTCAAAATATCAATATATCGCAAGAGCTGTCAAACACTTCTGGCTGCGAAGCTCAGAGTTCCGAGAATTGCAAGACAGGTGGCGCCAACGGGAAAAATTAATAGTATTCTCTGTGTGTTTCCTTTGACAATTGATTTGTAACTATGTGATAACCATGTATCTTTTGAAGTTTCTTTGTTGTTTCACGGGCAATTTACGGCTTCCAGGTACATCCTTGTTTACTCTGACAAAGGAGGAGTACTGGGGGAATGTTTTTCTATAAAGTCTGTAGAGTTTCTTTGTTTGTTGCCCCAGTTTTCCGACTGAATTGGGTGCCTCACTGCAGCGAATTAAAGCTTTTCTCCGTGCCTTTTGAACCTTGGCGTGTTCTTTCATCTCTCGGCTCCCGTAATAGCGGCAAGGTAACCCGGGTGTAGCTTTCAATACCTCAAGCACAAGAAGCCAGTTGCTTACTGCAGCTGAGTCTGCAGATTAGAGATGGGCACAACATTTAAAAAAATGAAATACTATTTTGTCATTTTGCTACATTACAAATCATTTTGTTATGAAACAAACAGAAATAACTTTTTTTGTTCAGAAACAAAGTGATTCATCCTAGAGGAATCAAATTTGGAGGGTAGCTTCTTTGGGCTCTTTCCTTTAAGCCCACCCCCACAAGCCCCCAAGTTAGTAGAAAGTGGGATAGATAGTGCTACTGTTAGGTGATTTGTAATTGGTTGACTGATTGCACCCAAAGGGTGATCATAAATGGCCTCTCTTCAGCTTGGAGAGATCTATCAGTGGGGTGCCCCGGGGTTCAGTTCTGGGTCTAGTGCTGTTCAATATCTTTATTAATGACTTGGAGGAAGGAATAGAGAGTATGATAATTAAATTTGCAGATATACCAAATTGGGAGGGGTTGCTAATTCTCTAGAGGATAGGATAAAAATCCAAAATGAACGTGACAGATTAGAGTGCTGGGCCAAAGCTAACGGAATGGATTTCAACAGAGGGAAATGTAGGGTGCTTCATCTAGGTAAAAAGAATGAATTGCACAGATATAGGATGGGAGACACCTGGCTGGAAAATAGTACATGTGAAAGGGATCTGGGAGTCTTGGTGGACCACAAATTGAACATGAGTCAGCAGTGTTATACAGAGGCCAAGAAAGACAACATGATTCTTGGTTGCATCAACAGAACCATTGTGGTGGACCACAAATTGAACATGAGTCAGCAGTGTTATACAGAGGCCAAGAAAGACAACATGATTCTTGGTTGCATCAATAGAAGCATAGTGTCTAGATCAAGGGAAGTGATAGTACCACTCTATTCAGACCCCACCTGGAGTACTGTGTCCAGTTCTCTGTGCCTCAATTTAAAAAGGATGTTGACAACCTCGAGTGGATGCAGAGGAGGGTGACCAGGATGGTTGAAGGTCTGGAAGAAATGTCTTATGAGGAACAGCTTAGGGAATTGGGAGTGTTTAGCCTTTCAAAAAGAAGGCTGAGTGGGGATATGATAGCTATGTTTAAATATTTGAAAGGATGTCATATTGAAGAAGGGACTGGTTTGTTTTTCATGGCTTCAGAGACTAGGACTCGGGGCAATGGTTTCAAACTACAGGAAAAGAGGTTCAATTTGAACATTAGGAAGAACTTAATGACAGTTAGAGCTGTTCGGCAGTGGGATCTGCTGCCATGGAGGGTGGTGGAGTCTCCTTCTTTGGAGGTTTTTAGCAGAGGCTGGATGGCCATCTGTTGGAAATATTGTGGTGGGGATTCCTGCATGGCAGGGGGTTAGACTGGATGGTCCATGAGGTCTCTTCCAACTCTATGATTCTATGATTCTATGGTTCTATGAAATTTGGAGAGGTTTGGGGTTCAGGTGCTGATTTATTAAACTCCAAAGTGGGTCCCCCAGAAAAAATCATTTGTAAATATTAAGGGAAGTGCTTAATCTCCCCCCCACGCCACTGCCCATGGGGTGTAACCCTCTTGCAGGTTTCTTTTGAATCTTTTTTTTTTTTTTTGAAGTTTGTGAATAGGGATGGGAACTGAATGAAAATATAGTGTTTAGTTTCATTTAGTTTCTTTAGTAGTTTCATTTTTTTCATTACTAATGCATTTTTCAATAATTTTCAGAATGAAATGAAGTGAAATAGTTTGTTAATGGCTCCCCTGGGTCCTGGAGGCACCAAAATTGCAAGGTAGTGTCCTTGGGTGCTTTCCTTTAAGTCCTCCAAATTTGGAGAGGTTTGGGGTTTAGAGGGCTGAGTTATTAAGCTCCAAATTTAGTCCCCCAGGAGAATTATTAAGGGAAGCACTTAATTACTACCCCTGTGGTGAGCAATTAAGTGCTTCCATTAATAATTAGAAATGATTTTCACTGGGGGACCCGCTTTGGAGTTTAATAACTCAGCCCCCTGAGCCCCAAACCTCTCCATATTTCTGGGGCTTAAAGGGAATAGTCCAAAGAAGCCAACCCCCAAATTTATTACCTCTAAGACCCAGGGGAGCCATTATATAGTGTAGCGAATTGTTTCATTTCATTCCAAAAAAACCTTTTAAAATATTGTTACTAAGAAAACTAAATGAAACAAAAGGAGAAATGAAACAAAATGCTATATTTTTGTTCTTGCCCATCTCTACTGCAGATACATGCAGATAACACAATGTGTCTCTCTGTGTGTAGCTTTTAGAAAACTGTCAGGGTAATATTTTCACAAAAGCCTGATAGTAAGATAAAGACTTTCCCCAACAAATGTCACTAGATCCATGGCAGCCAGTTCAGAACTCAGAAGCTCGATGGAGATGCTTGACTTTTGAACTGAATTTTTGATGGGGCCATGAAGGGCCTTTAACCCAATCACAGTTGTTGTGGCTTTGTGCTCCATATGTGGCAGGCAAGATTCAGAAGAGGTGAGCCTCCATGCACTGCAGAGGTGGTCTTCTTCAGATTGTCAGTCTCCACACAAGGAGAGCAGTGACAGAGAGGACAGCCTTATATCCTTCCCTCCACATATTCACCTGAAGTAGATTGAGAACACCTTGGAAGGCGCTATGAATAGTGATAGGAACGGGTTAACATGCCTCAAAATCAAAATATATTATAAACAGACCCAAATGTGTTGACAGGATACAGGGTCAGGTTGACCCAGCAAACTTGGCATCACAGCTGGGAACTTGGCACAATATCTCACACCTGTGGGCACCAATCTCTTACAGTACGTAAGGCACCAGAGTACAGGAGACAAGATGGCCCATCATCTGGGATTGTTGACATTATCTCATGGCACCAAAAGAGTCAGTTAGCTAAGAATAACATATGGCAGTTAGCCAGTAATAAGGAACCAACTTGAAATCAAACAAAATAGGGTTAAGTCATTCTAGTGTTTGTAGCCAGATGGCCATAGACCAAGAACATGATGCGTACTAAATACGTCAACACACCATGCAAAAAGAGTATAAAAACCGTTGAAAGCCATCACTCCTGGGTCCAGGACAGCAGGGCCCTCTGGCCTGTGCTGTGCCTTGGATCCTTTGTTACTTAAGCTAACCTGTTCTCTGTACTGTATGTGTTTTGTGCTTTATTTCTATCTGTCTTTAATAAACCTTTTGCTATATAACTAACTCAGCGTGGCAATTTTGATGAACCACCAATGGTGCATTGACAATTTATAATGGTGCATTGGCAACTTATAAAGAAAACCACCAATACCAATTTTAGATTAAATTTATTCTTATCAATAGGGATGTATGAATTCAACTGCATGGTCTGCAGATGTTTCTGTTAATCAGTCCTCAGTTTTCAGTCAGTGAGGCTATGGCTCACCTGACCACAAAGGGAGCAGAAGAGCTCATCCCTTACAATAGTAATAGGCATCTTCTCACTGACTATTTTATCTGAAGACCCTGCTTTGCTTCCCTCTGTCAGGGAAAATCTTTAATTTTTTTTTGTCAAATTATTATCAGTTGAGCCTGGTATAAAGTCTGAGGTACAATAGATATCTCTGCATTTCACTTATAGGATATTTGCTGGATTGGAAAAGTGTCCAAAATATAGTGTGCAACTGGCTTCAAAGCAGTTATCAAATATCCGGGGGGGGGGGGGAATCTGTGTTACTGGTGATGTCTAGCATTAAGCCAATTGCATTGCAATTGCACAATACAAAGGCCATCAGCAACTGAGTCAGGCACATATTCTCATTCTGCTCTTTAATCCGGAGACCTTCCACAAAAATTGCTATTTGACATAATGAAATCATAAATAATTTGGGGCTAAGCCGTGTTACAGTGGTGTGGAGTTTCTCATAAACCTCTTCTGCATTGGCCTGTGGATTCCTTTTTAAATTCTCCTGTATGTTTAACGCTGTGCATTCTTCTTTGGACAAATGTGTAATAATGGACTGAATGAGGGATTTGTGTGATTCCACTCATGGGAAACAGCAGACAGTTCAGGGGCACTTATAGGATGAAGTGGCAATCAACCCACAAGCTTTGTGCTAAATTCAACCACTGCAGGGTTAAAATGCATTTTTAAAACAGGCAAAGCTAATACAATTAGGGGGAGGGAAGAGAAATTAAGGAAAATCCTGAGTTAATGCCAGAGGGAGTATGCTCCTTGCCTACAAAATGGAACTTCCCTGCCTTTCCTGCTGTAAAAATGTTTGATTAAATCATCGAATCTCTGCTGTTTGAAACTTGTCTCTGTAGTCATCCAACATCCCTAAAACCAAAGAGGGCTATGCCCATTGCCTTCTTAAAGTCTCTAATTCATTCTTCATTCTGCTTGCTGTTGAGATTGAGGTTGTCCACAAGATGGTTAGGAGTTTGAAACCAGTCCAAGCTTTTGAGGATGTGGTCAGGGACAAAATATCCAAGGGAATTAGGGAAGGCAGGGTGTTGGGACCATTTGATGAACCCCCTTCTCAACAATTTAGTGTGTCCCCACTGGGCATGGTGACAGAAAAAGGTACTGGGGGACTACCATTTGATTCATCATTTATCTTACCCTTCAGGTGAATCAATTAACGACAGGATCCTGCACGAGTTGTGTAGCATAAGTTACACTTTGTTCAATGGTATAGTTAGGATGGTTAGGAGTTGTGGCAAGGGTTTTTGAGATAGGGAAGTGTGACATTAAGTCAGCATTTCATTTACTCCCGGTTCAACCAGCGGATTTTAAATTATTTAGGTTTTGCATTCAAGCATCACTATTACATGGATAGGGCCATGCCTTTTGGCTGTTCAGTTTCCTGTGCAGTGTTTGAGCATTTCAGTTCATTTCTGGAATGAGTGTTTAGGTCTAGGACTGGTGATACCCATGTGATACACTATTTAGATGATTATTTGTTCTCTGGGAAAGCGGGTACTCGCAAGTGTGCTGCTCTGATGGTGACATTCCAGCAGATGGCAGGTGAGCAATTTGAGAACCTATATTGCAGATTTACTATCAAGCAAGAAAATAATGTTGAAGGAACTCCAAGGAACTGTTGGTCACTTGAATGTTGCTTGTAAAGTGGTAGTGCCAGGTAGGGCTTTCCAAAGAGGTCGTGTGAAGGTGTGTTTGGTCTAAAAAGACCCCATCATAGGTGTTGTATATTGGTGGATATAAAGAAAGATCTTATTGTTTGGTTGCAATTTTGTAGGAATTTAATGGTGTGTTATTCTGGCTATTGGAACATCTTGGAGCTAAATTGCAGGTTCAGATGGATGCATCAGGAGCGCTGGGTTTTGGCTTATTTTTTCAGAAGAGGTAGTGTGAGAAACCATGACCACTTGATTGAGTTAAAAGAGGTTTGACTAGGGATTTAACTTTCTTTCCAGTTGTGTGTGTGGTATGGATTTGGGCTGAGTGTTGGCCCAATTATTCAGTCTGATTTTGTTGCAATAACTTGGCAGTTGTACACATTGTGAATAATTTATCCTAAAAATTGTGCAGTATTTATTTATTTATTTATTTATTTATTTATTTATTTATTTATTTATTTATTTATTTATTTATGCATTTCCAGACCGCCCAATTTTCCAGGAGGGACTATGGGCAATTGACACAAAAGCCAAATAAATAGAAGACAATTAAGAAGAAACAAAACAATAAACAGCCAGGACATGAACCAAACACACAATGCTATAAAAACCTGGCAAGATGCAAAACTAAAGGGTGGTGAGAAAGGTACAATAAAACAGGGAAATTTTGAAGTTAGTCAGAGCATTTACATTGAAATGTCTGCAATTTAATATAGTTTTTCATGTACATCATATTCTGTTTGTCCAGAATGAGATCGCTGATGCCCTGTCCTGCCAACAAATTACACGGTTCAGGTTGTTGGCACCTCAGGCTTTGCAGGAACCAAAGATCGTACCAGAAGAGCTTGGCGGGTAGATGCCAATTGGGCTATTAGCTTAGCATTAGCATCCATGATGTGTTACAGTTATTCAGCTACGTGTGCTGAGTTTACAAAATTCTGTTTTTGGGAAGGTTTTGAGCACTTGTGGCCAGCATCTTCTGACCAGTTAACACAATTTGCAGTGCACTTGCACTTCAAGAGTTTGGCCCCAAGAACTATCCAAGCAAGCTTTCTGCTCTCTCATTTTATACAAAGGCCCAAGGTTATAAGCAATCATTTTAGAATCCAAAAGGCTGCTTTCACACGACCACTAAAATCTGCTGGCAACTTAAATGTGGATCCCCCCAACCAGAGATCATGTGGTTGTTGTCCTGGTTCCTGTGTTCCCGCCCTTCTGCACTCCAATTCTGTTGCTTCTGTCTGCTGTGGATTGAGGGGAGGGAGAAAAAAATGCAAAATCACCTCCGCCAGCCCAACATACTTCCCCCAGTCAGCAGCAGCAAATTGTAGCAGGACAGGAAGCCCATTAGGGATTCCTGTCTGTTAAAAGGGGGGGGGGACAACAAAAACAAACAGAAGGCAGAGGAACCGGCCAGGCATGCACTGTTTTAAAATCCACATCGGAACAATTTTACCTCCTCAAGACCAGGTACTTGTAAAATGCACTGGGTCACGCTTAAGTGGGTGTGGTCATACTTTTTTTTTAAGTCCACTGCTGGTGGGAAAACAATTTTATGCTCTGCATCTGCGAGCACTTTGTAGCGGATTTTAGGGGCTGTGTGAAAGCAGCCAAAGATGTTAGAAGGATGGTCTAAGGAAAAAGGGTTCTCCACAGACCTAGATAGCATCCTAAAGAGCAGAGACATCACTTTGCCAACTAAGGTCAGGATAGTCAAAGCTATGCATTTTCCAGTAGTGATGTATGGAAGTGAGAGCTGGACTATAAAGAAGGCTGATCGCCAAAGAATTGATGCTTTTGAGCTGTGGTGCTGGAGGAGAGTCTTGAGAGTCTCCTGGATTGCAAGGAGATCAAACCTATCCATCCTGAAAGAAATCAACCCCGAATGTTCACTGGAAGGACAGATTTTGAAGCTGAGGCTCCAGTACTTTGGCCACCTCATGAGGAGAAAGGAGTCCTTGGAAAAGTCCCTGATGTTGGGAAAGATAGAAGGCAAAAGGAAAAGAGGACGGCAGAGAATGAGATGGTTTGACAGTGTCATCAATGCAACCAATATGGATTTGACCAAACTCCGGGAGGCAGTGGAAGATAGGAAGGCCTGGCGAGCAATGGTCCATGGGGCCATGAAGAGTCGGACATGACTGAATGACTGAACAACAACAACAGACAACAGAACACCTATTTTACCTCAAATGTTGTGTACACTTAGTACAGTTTGGAGTCAAATATGCAGGGATGACTACGAAGTTACATTATTTCATGCTGCATCAGTGATTGCATTTTTTGCAGCATTTTGAGTTAGTCAGCTAGTCCCCTCCTCTAAGACTGACCAATCATTTTGCTCATTGCAGATGACTGATCTAATTATTAAGCAGGACATTATTGTCCTGACTCTCCATAGATCAAAGACGAATCAAGGCGGTATGGGGCAACTCATACAATTAGGTACTTGTTACATGATGCAAATATGCCCTGTAGCGGGAGTGCATATTTTCCTATCAATAAATTGTGGCCCAAATTTACTCCCACAAATGTGTCTTGCCTTTTTATTTCCTGGCTGGAAGGGCAATGGATACATCTCAGAAAATTATTATCTTTTTCAATCTGATGGCTAAAACCTTTCACATCTCCATTTTTAATCTGATTAATTTGAAGCTAAAAGAGATATATTATTAATCCATTAAAATGAATCATTAACTGGGTGGGGAAAGCATAAACAAAACACTTTAACTCAGATGTAAATTTGCACTATTTACTACAAAAAGTGCAGTAAATATGGTTTTAATGGAGCCACCAAAGTGCAAAGTAAGCAGAGCAGTAAGGTGTGAAAGGAAAACATCATACAGTAAATTCAGCTACCTTCCGCAGCTTCTCTTTGAGTCATCTGTGCGAGTTTAATAACCCATGTCATCTAAACCTTGAAATCTTAGGATTCACACAACATATTTTTCAAACAAATGGACTCCCTGCATTGAGAATCAGTAGATCTATGTTCAGTTCCTCTGATACATCAAAGGCCATTGGAGGTAGGAATGTATTCTGTTTCTGCATTAACTTCAAATTGTTCTTTCCTCCTGTAGTAATTAAACATTATAGTGAGTCTAGAGAGTGATTATTGCCTCAATGGTGGAAGCTAGAGATGGGCTCAAAGAGGAAATATAGTGTTTCATTTCATTTCATTTCATTCTTCCTTTTGTTTAATTTTGTTAATAACGAATGTTTAAAAAGGATTTTTGTTATTAAATGAAATGATTCATAAGGTTATAAATAATGGGGAACATTTTTTATTTAACAGGGAACCCACTGACTGAGTTTAACATAACATACGGACATAAGAACAGCCTTGCTGGAAAAGGCCACATCCCATCCAGTCCAGCATTCTATCTTACACAGTGGCTCACCATTTGCTTCAGGGTATTCCCAAGCAGATGTATTCACCTGCTTATGATTCCCCACATGGCATTGAGAGGCATCTTTGTCCTTAGGCATCCATAATGATAGCCAATGATACTCTTGTTCTCCATGAGTTTGTCTAATCCTTTCTTAAAGCTGTCAAGGCTGACAGCTGTCACCACTTCTTCTGGCATGGAGTTCCATATACCAGTGATCCTCTGGGTGAAAAATTACTTCCGCTTATTTGTTTTAGATCTAGCACCCAAAAGTTTCATGGAATGTCCCCTAGTTCTAGAGTTGTATGATAGGGGAAATAGTTTTTCCTTATCTACTTTGTTCACACCGTGTATGCGTTTATAAACTTCAATCACCGTCATTCAAGAGTGAAGAGGCCCAGCTGTTGCAGCCTCAGATGGTAAGGATAATAATTCTGGTTGTCCTCCCTTTTAAGTCAAAGACCTTCTTCAAACCTTCTAATTAATTTGCTTTCAAACAAAGAACCTTCTGTAATCTAGCAAGAAACCTAATAGCTAGTTGCACCTCAGATACAGATTGTAAAGAGAAACTCAACAGTTGATCAGCACAGGGAGAAAAGGAAGGAAAACATCAAAAATAACATCCTACCTAATCAAGAAAGGAAAACAATCAGTTTAAATCAACTCACAGACACAGGCACAGTAGGAAAGGCAATGTGATCCAGTCAGCCTTGGGGTCCTAAAACTGCCATGTCAACAGCCCAGACACAGTCAGCAGAGCTCAGCTCCTGGCTAGCTGCACCACAGATCAAGATTAGAGATAAGCTGGCTATCAAAAGCTGAGACATGGGGAAGGAAGGAAAACAATCTTCTTAAAAATAAACCTCCTGTTCTTAAGATGGCTAGATCAAGAAAAAGGCCTCTCACCACTAGGATGAATCATTTCCTCTCCAAAACAAAAAAATGGAGTTTCATTTCATTTCTTGACATAACGCTGTCTGCTGTTTTGTTTCATTTCAAAATGTTTCATAACCTTACAAAATGATGAAATAGAATGTCATTTTTTTGTTTTGTGCCCATCTCTAGTGGAAACTCTAAAAGAAACAAAACCTAAATGGCAAAATTTTCATGGCTAGCCTATCCCCACCATCTATCTAATGTCCTGGACTTTTAGAGATGTATGTCTATGAGTCTTCTGTGCCTTTCAGTAGCTATTCACCCTGTTACCAGAGATATTTTCAAAGAAAGGGAGGGCTTTATGGTTTGGCATCAACCCTAGTATTTGGTGTTCCATGAAATTCAAAGCAAATTCTGGTTTGTCATCAGGCTAAACATCTGACAAAAGAGTTTTGGAAAAAATGACATTTCTTGGGGGAATCAAGAACAATATACTATGTGCATTCCTACAGGAAGCTAACTGCAATGTTATGTTATGTCTTTCCTCACTTGAATTTGGCTTCCACAAAGCAGTGGTTTCTCATTGTTTCTTACCATTGACAGACCTGATGTTGATAAGAAAAAAATATTTAGTTTGCTGAGGTATATTTTGCTAACTAGCTACATCACCTTGTAGTCCAGTGGTTAAACTGAAGTACTGCAGTGAAGACTCTTCATAACTTGAGTTTGATCCCAGCCTCAGATAGCTATTTTTTTTCAGTCCTTCTGAGTTTGGTAAATGCTCACTTCACTTGTGTGTGTGTGTGTGTGTGTGTGTGTGTGTGTGTGTGTGTGTGTGTGTGTGTGTGTGTGTGTGTGTGTGTGTGTGTGTGTGTGTGTGTGTGATGTGTACTCTGCATAATTAAATTTTATATCACCCAAAGAGAGATTTAAGCACATTTGGCATAGCTTTCTCAAGTTCAAATTTCAAGTTCAATTTTATTTTTGTTTCACATATAATATATGTGTGTGTGTCATTCTATCTATCATCTATCTATCTATCTATCTATCTATCTATCTATCTATCTATCTATCTATCTATCTATCTATCTATCTATCTATCTATCTATCTATTTACAGTGGTACCTTATATAAAGGAATTAATTCATTCCAAATGAAATTATGTTAAACAAATTTTCCTTTATACAAATTTCCCCTGGGAATGCATTGAAAATGGAGTTATCCCATTTTTATGTTGTACGGATTTGCCCCATAGGTGATTCTGTTACGAAGATATCCCCTATCTCTGGAATATTTTATGTTGTACAAATTTTATGTTATACAAACCACTTGTTATACAAGGGTCCACTGTGTGTGTGTGTGTGTGTGTGTGTGTGTGTGTGTGTGTGTGTGTGTGTGTGTGTGTGTGTGTGTGTGTGTGTGTGTGTGTGTACTCACCCTACAGCCAATGAATATTTGGTATGAAACATATATTCCATTATGTTGCTCACCTTATTCTGCTGCTATATGTCTGAAGAAGTGGACACGACCATGAAATGTTACATTAAAATATGACAGTTAGTGTTTAAGGTGCCACTTTTTTGTTTTTTTGTTTTGTTTTTCTTTGATTTTTGCCTGAGAAATACTTTGTTCCTTTTCCATATTTTGGACTGTAGAAGAAGATGTGGGAAGGCACATCATGTTCTAACAGGAGACAATCATAACAACATTGGTGCAGTGGGTATCTTGAGAAATCATCCTCTTATCTGAGCCATTGGAAGTGCATTACTGCACGCGATCATATATGACTGTCTTTGCTTTGTTTTGTCAGTTTTTACCTACTCACTCATGTAGAGTGGTGTTTCGAGATACAAAATTAGTCTGTTCTATGGAAATTTTCATATATCATTCTTTTTGTATCTCATAACACAGTTTCCCATAGGAATGCAATGAAAACCAATTAATCCGTTCTGGAGGTCAGAGAAGTCAGAGAGAGAGAATGGATTGCATTATTGCATTCGTTTTCAATGCATTACTATGGGAAGGCTGTCCCAATGCCAGGAAAATGAGAACCGCCTTTTCCCCTCTTTGGGGGCATTGGATTTTTGACACACCCAATGACAAGGAGCTATGGGAAATGTCAAAAACCCTCCACCTCCAAACACGGAAAAGGGATTTTGCTGTCTGTGGGGGAGGTGGGCTTTTGGAAGGTTGCCCCAGCCCATCAATGGAGGGGAGAAACCCCATCAATCAACCAGCAGCGGAAGGCTGCTCCTTCCAATCTGACACCCATCAGATTTTGACAGCATGGAAAATCACCTAGCTATTGAACAGCAGCAGCTTCTGGTTGATTGTCAGCCCCCAAAAAAAAAAACAGTGAAGGGGGAAACTTCCCCCCTCCTTTGCTGGGATGGGGCAGGCACCCTGCTCAGATTTATTTTCCTTCTTCTTCCCTTCTTTTTCTTTCTTCCTCTTTTTGCCCTCCGTGTCTTTCTCTTCCACGCTTCCCCCTTTCCAAGCTTTCCCTCTTCCTTGCACCCTCAATGTCTCTCTCTCCTTCTCCCTGTCCCTCTCCATCATCTCTCTCTCTCTCTCTCTCTCTCTCTCTCACACACACACACACACACACACACACACACACACACACACACACACACACACTGCAGAGTCAGCAGCAGGAAGAGGAGAGTGCTTGTGTGTGTGAGAGAGAGTGTGGGGTAACCCAAAGAGCCTTCTGCTGCAGCAGGTGCATGAAATGCAGCCCACATGTACACACACACACACACACACACACACACACACACACACACACACACACACACACACACACACACACACACACACACACACACAGCAGAGTCAGCAGGAGGAGGAGGAGGAGAGAGAGAAAGATTGTGTGGGTGGGGCTGTGGCTCAGGTCTGAAGCAATTCTTCCCCTGCAACACAATCTAGGAGCAGGGAAGGGGATCCTGTGCCTGACATAATCGGGGAAGCTCAGAGTGGGGATGGCCCTGCCAAGTTGAAAGGTCCTCTCCCACACCAGCACTCACACTCAATCAACTGGCAGCTAAAAACTTTTCCTTGCAGCTCCAACAGCTAGCTGATTGTTGAGCTGTCAAAAATGATATTGACAGCCACATTGGGTGTGTAGCATTTCCAGAACTGGGGCCTCAGTTTCCAATTTGAAAATAAATCAATGATTTCCTTTTGTAACTCAATTTTTTCTTAACCCGAGTCATTCATAACTCGAGGTACCACTGTACTTCACTCCTCAATTTAAGCGCTCTTGACTTTACCATAGTGATCACACCCTCCTCTCCTAAGGGTTGACAACTCTGAATGTCTTGTTTGCAGCAGAAATACTGCTCCCAGTCAAATTAATTTGAAGTTTTAACTCTATTTAGGTTAACTGTATTCTAAACCCCTTTGAAGTGAAATGACAGAGTATTTAATATGCAATTTACACAATGCTCAGAAAAACAATACTGGGTATAATATAAATGCTAACATCCATTTCACACAAATACACCAAGAAAACTTCCCTTAAAATGAGGAATGCAAATCATCTGCACATAATCTCCCCCTTCCAAAATGTTTTCTTCAAGAACCATGCTCAAATTTCTAAGACCATTTCTCAAAGTATTTTATCCATCGGACACTGGAAGCCAGTAATTCCATGTGTCTGACTGTTTGACCTGTGCAGAAGAGGAAATTCAAGTTTCTCTT
Source organism: Phrynocephalus forsythii (assembly GCA_029282475.1). Taxonomy (NCBI): domain Eukaryota; kingdom Metazoa; phylum Chordata; class Lepidosauria; order Squamata; family Agamidae; genus Phrynocephalus; species Phrynocephalus forsythii. Next base: position 17,590,945 of record JAPFRF010000005.1, read on the forward strand.
AATACTTTCTGCATATGTGCTAAAAAAGTTTATGAAAATGGTGAAATAATTATTGGCTATATAATGAAACCAGTCTTGTTAGTAGATCATGAAATTTTCTTTGTTTGGAGTTTTTCTTCAAAGGGCAGCCTCAACTTTAATTTTCAGACACATTGCAACTCCATTATTGGATTAGAAGTTTGTTTGACAGAATGTGCCATTCTGGGGAAGACCATTTAGGAGCACTGTAAATAATAACAATTTCAGAACTTCAGAGCTGGAAAGTACCATATGGATCATTTGAGTCCAGCCCCTGTCAATGAAGCACAGTGAACTTCCAACCTCTGGCTCCATCGCCAGATACTTAAACCACTGAGCTACCCAGCAGTTCATAAATCCCAGTGTTTATCCCAGAACTATTGATTTGAGTAATGAATTAATAATGCTAATTCACTGAGTTGATTTTTCCCCATTCTAAATGTTAACAGGCGCAAACTTCTGAATGTCTAATTTTTAACATCACCAAATTAAAAACTTAATGTTCCAAGAGCCCCTACTATTGACAATGACATTAAAAACTAATTGGAAAAATACCTCCTTCAGTGTGAGAGTCAATGTGGTGTGGATACTAGTATTGACACTTGGTTCTTTGATTGTATGTATACTCTTTTTAGCCCCCTATATCTTCTGTGGAAGTCCTGTTTCATAAGCTGCCATCCATGATGGTTCCATAGCTGTTATACCCTCTTTACAGATACACCAGTCTTGCAATTTTTAGACACCTGCCCAGAGTGTCAGAAAAAAACCCTTCCTTTTCAAAAAGTGTTTAGACCAGTGATAAAGATGGTTTTCCTTTAGGTTCTACTGATGAATTTCTGAGATGGTTGCAGTAGTAGTTGTTTGTATTATCCTCATAATTTGTTGTTTTCCTTGTGTCCATGAAATTGAGGAAGTCGGGGAGAAAGTAATAAAAGAAATCTCAGTAATCAAAGGAAGATTTCTCTCTGCCTTCATTTTCTTAGAGATTTAAGCACTATGAGGTGATATATAAGTGGAACACTTTGCTTTTTTGCTTTTTAGCTGAGCCCCTTTGGACTGTATTCATGAAATAATAAACATTTTAATTTAAGAGGTGGGGATGCGGAATTCAACACAGCTATATGTGGGAAATGTAGGGATTTTTTTTACACATGCCTGGAGATTCATGGGCTTGTGTTAGTGTGGATAGTTTATCTGAGTAATGTGGTTTTTGTTTGTGAAGTAGAGAGAGTAGAGTGTGAAATGTACCTAAATTCATACATGAAAAGAAAGGTAGCTGTGTTGCAACCACTTTTCAGGTCATAGATAGAGAGGGACATTGGTATGGTCCCTGCCAGCCTATCTTAGGGCCTTTTCACACGACCCCTAAGATCTGCTGGCCACTTAAATTCGGACCAGAGATCTTAGGGGTTTGTTGCTCTTACTTCCTCCCCACCACTCCACACCTGTCTGCTGAAGGGAGGGAGGAAGGAAGTGGGGGGGAAATGCAGACTCACCTCGGAGAAGCTGCTGGAGCTCCGTTGTGCTGATTCCTTCTCTTTGTTTGCTTTTTTTTCCCTCCCGCCCTTCTCTTAAAGGGTCGGGAGGCAAAAAACCCCCCAAAAAACAGAAGCCAGGAGAGCCCCGCACTGACCAGATTAAATTCGGACCTGGCGATTTTCACCCTCCTCCAGCAGGTACAAGAAAAGTGCGCTGGGTAGCGCTTAGGTGGGAGGGGTCGCACTTAATTGTCTGCAAACTCTGGAGCTGGTGGGGAAACGTTTTTAAGCTCTGGAGCTTGCAGCCATTTGCAGCGGAGCTTAGGGGTTGTGTATAAACGCCCTTTAAGGTAAGTGTTTGCCTGCCTCTATAGTGTGTCTCCAAACCTATTTGCACTGCTATTAAATGCCAGGTTGTTGCATCATAAAAGCATGCTCATTTCGTATCATAGCTGAGAGAGCTGACCTGATTTGTATCACTAATATCTGAATGGGCAGGCTGAGAGGAGTTGATCTAACCAAGCTATTGGCTCAAATTTAATATTTATATTAAGATACAGCCATTGTTGGACTTTAAGGTGTGAAAATATTTTATTTCCTTTTGCTTTGCTTTGTGTTTCTTGTTGAAATCTCTGCACCATAGTGTTCCTCCTTTGAAAAGTCTACACACAGAACCAATGTAGAACGGATTACTGATTGTTTTAAAATATCTAAACAACCCTTCCAGTTTTCCCAATAAAACGAGCCTCGTGGCACAGTGGTTACTCTGCTGTTCTACAGCCAGGCAGCCGGCTCAAGGTTGACTCAGCCTTCAATGCTCACAGGGGGAAAGGGCAACGTGTAGCCTATGTAGTTAAATTTTAAACTACCCAAAGAGTGCTTAAAGAGCCATAGGGGGATATACAGTGGACTCTTGTATAACAAACAGTTTGTATAACATAAAATTTGTACAACATAAAATATTCCAGAGATAGGGGAAATCTACCGCTCAGGCCCTCCTAAAATTGTTCAGAATCATCTATGAATGGGCAAATCACCTATGGGGTACAACATAAAAATGGGATAACTCCATTTTCAATGCATTCCCAGGGGAAATTTGTATAAAGGAAAATTTGTTTAACATAATTTCATTTGGAATGAATTAATTCCTTTATACAAGGTACCACTGTATAAGCAAGATGCTTTGATTTTTCCAGTTCTTAAAAATCCATATAACAAAACAGCCACCACCATCATTTTGCACACTTTGCTTTGAAATGTATGTTGTGTCATTCAGCTTAATTTGTGGGGGAGGATAATTCTTGTTCTAGTCTTTTCTTTTATTAATAGCATGTGAGAAACAGGGAATAATGTTTCATTATTTTTTTTTGTCAATGGCTAGCAGGATAAGACAAGAAATTAGTTACATCCCTAGTATTATTATATGCTTGATTAATTTCCATTGCCATTAGTGTGTATCTTGCTAGACCTTCATTCATGATTAAATTATATTGATGGTAAACATTTTTCTCACATTTACATTAATATCCTTTGTCAGTGCATAGCATTCACTTTCTGAAATACCAAGCCAAATCTTGCTTTGCTTACTCTCTCTGACAACTGTTCTCATTTCATCAGAATTATGTAATTATATTTGATAACATCAGGATTCTTCCTTCAGCTGTCATCATCATTCACATTACAAATTCTGGCCCGCAAGAAAAGCCTATGTCTGCCATAGTATCATAAAGGTTTCAGTTATTGACAAGCTTCTCTGGTATGAGTCTTGCTAAGCTCAGTGCAACGTACATATGAATTGTCATTTATAGGTTCAGTGTGATAAGGGTGGGCGCTGAACACAGTACTAAACAAGGAAGTCATGAATAGTTATTCCTTTTATTTTTGGGTGTTTGGGACAAGAATATTGTTATGAACAATTACTCCAAAGTAGGGCAAAAAGAAACAATGTGTTTCGTTGAGCAGAATAGCTAACATTTGCAATGCAAAGGTATTCTTTAGGCATTTTAATACAGACTTAAAATGCCTAAATAATACCTTTGTGTGGACCTCCTGAAAATAAGCTAAAATACAATTTGATGTCTCAAATGCCAAATTTTCTCAATGTATTAATGTGGTTCAAAAAGAAGGGGGAATTACCTTTCCAGAATCTTACAGAAATATACAAATAGACTAAAAAACTAGTATCCACTCAACTAGATCTAATTTATTTGACAGAGATATCCTGCATGCCATTTGCTGTTACCCTTGCATGCAAATGACAAACAACCGAAACTGATCCAAATTGGTTCATCTCATCCTTCTTTTCTCATATTGTGAAGTGGTTTAAGATTATAGCTACTTCAGGATATTTGCAAATTAAGCACTTTACTCTGAAGTTTTTTAAGGACTTTATTAGGGCTGTGCTGATGAATTGCATCGCTTACAAAACATTTAAAAACAAAAAAATCACCTAGAAGTGGTGGGAGACTGAAAGGGAGATTGACTCCCCCTTCCCCCCTTGACTTATCTTAATGGTCAGGTTGAAAACTCTTGAACATATGAAGCCACCACTGACAAGGGCTTGGCAGTGGATTCAGATTTAGGTTGGTTTTAAACCTGTCTTTTAAGATAAATCAATGAAAAAGAGTGGGGATATCCTCACATTGACTCTTTCTGTCTCCTCTCAGTTCTGGGAAAGAAGTTTTCTTTAAAAAAATTCTTATACTTGATGCAACATATTAGCACTGTCCTAATAGAAAAGAAAACCTTTTACTTCCTTCTGCCCATCCACAGAATAAAAGAAATATTTAATTTGGTTTAATTTTTCTCTATTGTAATGTGTCTATGCTATCTTCTTAAATCAAATGGACAGCAGAAAGGAAACAAAAGACCCAAGCTCCACTTTGGATTATTTCCAGTAATCACATGTACTGAAAACAAACCAAATTGGAATGACTCTACCTGCACCTAAATAAGAATAGTCCTTGACAGGAACCCATAAAGGACAAAGTAGGAATGATCTGGGGTTGGGTTAGTCCAGTCCAGCAGTTATCTCATTTGATAAAGGAGTGAACCATGCCATCCCTGCAGTACATCAGATAAATTCCCATCTGACTTCAATGTTTGCTACATCCCTCTGGGGATATAAAAGCTCCTTTTTCAACTTTTTGCACAAAAGAAGGGATTTCTTCTTCCTCTTTTTGGGCCTTAACTAGAAGCTTCTCATTTCTAGCTAAAATGCTACACAAAAACTACTGATGCACTTTAATAAGAATACTTTAAAATATGGGTGGAGGGATCCTTTTGTAAGCATCACAGTCACAAGTATGAAATGGATAGTATTTTTAAAAAATGACTTTCTATTTGTATCTACAGTATTTTATCCTCACATTTGTATCCCATACCCTCTTTTTTTTTGACAAGGCAAACAACAAAAATGAAAGAGGGTTGTACACACACACACACACACACACACACACACACACACACACACACACACACACACACACACACACACACACACACACACACACACACACACACACACACTTGAAGAAGCCTTTGTAGGCTTAACTCCAAAGTCAGGGCCCCAGTTAGTAGAAAAAAATTCAGTCAACTCAGTCTAATTGGTTGCCAGCCCATTGAACTGTTGATTACTTTTAAAGTCCTACAGTGGAACTACAAGTAATGAGACTTCCTTCTCATTTGGAGTCCTTAATAATGCATTCTGATAACAGCATACAAAGTAAGGCTTCTCGAGTTTACAACTTATTTCTCAATGTCTGGTAAAATGGAAGAAGAAACACCCTGGAGAAAGATCTTGGTGGTCAGACATAACAGAACAACTGGCTGGGATTTTGGAGTGGAGCTCCTTTAAAATCTATCTCAGCCAGGTCAAGGAAACATTGCCCCCCCCCAGCCCAGAAATACAGAGATGAGACAAGTTTTGGGGATTTAAATTTGAGCCACAATATATTGATATCAGTTTCTGCTATTGCTTCTGCTATCTCCTCCAAGGGGGACCTGACAATTCAAGTGACTCAGTGATATTCTGGAATTATTGTAAGTGGGCAGCCCTCATCAATCACTTTCAGGCCTGGGTCATAAATCACCCTGAACTGCCATATCTACTATCATCGTCTATTTCTGAGAAGCGTTGAGAGTTGCCAATGTACTAGCTCTTATTTGCCTATGATTATGTGTAGCCTGCATAATTAAATTGTAAACTGCCCAAAGAGTGCTTAAACACTATTGGGTGGCATAGAAGCAGAACACTTTGCTTTGCTTTGCTTTACGATTATCCTGAGGTCATTTCACCACTTGTCCTGACTGCCAGTTGTGACCAGGCTTTAATTACTGTGGTGGACCCCATAACGAAGAGAATGGGATGGGTGAAAATGTGTCACTGCTCAAGGCCAATCAGAGAGGTGAGCAAAAATTCCCATCCATCCCTTGCGCGACCAGCTAATCCCATTCTCTTACAGGGGAGAGTGGCTGCATGACAAAAGTGTTCTGCTTATATACCGCCCCATACCACTACAAGTCGTCTCTGGGCGGTTTACAATTTTTTAATTACCAGCTAATCCCATTCTCTTACAGTGAACCTTGAGGGAGAACCCAGGTCGTGAGCACAGTTTTACCTGCACTACAGTCATTTAACCACTGCGCCACGAGGCTCTTGCTGTTCACTTCCGAGCTGGAACTTAAATTGCCTGTGGTCACTGGGGCGTGTGACCCATGGTCAGCCCTGGCCTTAGATGGTTCGGCAGGTGGGAGTGTTCTTTAGGACCACATGAACCCTGACAAAACTGTCCCATCATGAGCAGGTGGACAAACGTGCCCATCCTGGCATGGGGCTGGTCATAGCAACCATTGTCTGCAGCTTCCTTATAGGAGATACCATGTTTCCCCAAAAATAAGACACTGTCTTATATTTATTTTTTCTCAAGAAGTTACACTTGGGCTTATTTTCAGGGGATGTCTTATTTTTATTATTGTAACCTTCTCGCAGTCCAATGCAGCTCTTTAGCCCAGAGCTGCTGGTCCCTGCTTGCACTTGCCAGGTAAGTCCCTCGCCAGAGTCTTTGTGAAAAATTCTGGCATGCAAGCAATCATCTTGCTGGGTGTCTGGGTCAATGCCTGTGTTTCTCTTTCTTTTTTTTTTTCTCTGAGGCCCGTGTGGGAACTCAGCACAGAAGAAAGAAGAAAAGCACGAGAGAGGAAAAGCAATGCGAAACAGAAGAGTTAAAGAGTGGGGGGGAGAATGATCATGGAGGGATACTGTATTTAAATATATATTTGCCCCTTCCCAAAATGCTCTCTTTCTCTCTCCCTGGTCTCATCTCGCTGGAAAGAGAAAGCAATGTATCCCTTCTGGCTCCTTCTCCTTGCTCACTTTTATAGAAGAATGAACAGGCAGGAAGCAAGGGCAAAGAGAAGCAGCAGGGAAAATGGGAACTGGTAGTTCACATCTTGCTATGGTAATTGGGGGGTGGGGAATCAACCGGTGTTTTCCCCACACAGCTTGCAGGAGCCTCTGTGAACTTGGTGGGTGGGTGGGTGGGTCAATGCTTGTGTTTTCCTCTCTTTTTTCTTTTCCCGATGCCCGTGTGGGAACTCAGTGCAGCAGAAAGGGGCAAAGAACAAGAGAGAAAAAAAGTAATGCAAAACAGAAGGGTTAAAGAGTGAGAGGAAAAGAATGATAAAGGAGGGATAATTGGGGAAGCAACTGGTGCTTTCCGCGTCTGGCTTGCCTTGATTCTGCCTTGTTTGGTTGTTTTGTCTGCAGTTGAGCCCCATTGCCGACCACTTTGATAGTGTTGGGTTGGCGACTTTTCACTTGGAAGAGGAACAGGGAGGGACAACGTGTGTCATATGTGTGTGTGTGTGCACACACACATGCCCCTGCATGCATACACACAAGCACATCCACGCCAATCACTAGGTCTTATTATCAGGGTACGGCTTATATTTAAGAAATGCATAGAAATCCTGCTCGGGGTTATTTTTTGGGTATGTCTTATTTTCGTGGAAACACTTTAACTAACCCCCTGAAGTTGAGCTATGTAACTGATGCTATAAGTAAGGAGTGTTGGAGAAATTGCAAGCATTGGCCCAATATATTCATATGTATTGAGAGTGTGATGGTCCGTTCATTCTAGGAACAGATTTACAATGAAGCTACCGAAATAACCACTCAAAAATACTGGGCATTTTGGCACTCGATAAGTGGAATAATCAGGCATCGTTGCATAAAGAACTGTTTCCTTTATTGTGGCAGCCTATATGTAAATTGTGCTTGCCTGGAAAAAAAAGATGAAAATATTATCATAGTGAAATGAAAAATCAGATTATGGGTGTTAATACTAATAGCAAAACTTACACAGCAGATGCAGGCACAGTGCCACAAAGGTAACATTTAGTTTTTCCTTTACTTATTACATGAAATGTAGTAATCTTCCATCCATGAAGAATGCAAAAATATATTCTGGGCTGACATTACAATATATATATTACAAATGTGTATGACCCCACTTTCTCTGTTTATACCATTTTGTCATTCAGAAGAACAGCTATTTTGTGTTTCCCAGCCCTATTTCCACTGGCAGGTGCCCAATCAGAGGCAGTACCCAGAGGAGGAGGGGCAGAGAAGCTGGTGAGCTGTCTTGCAGAAGGCATGGCTGGGAAGTGCTGAATACCTATTCATCTAAAGGAGGCAAGGGCATGATCTGCTGAACTCGTGGTTCATGCTGATCTCTACTCTATGTTGATTCTTGTCAGTTAGGTGACTATAGATTATGGAGAGGTTATTCTTGTCCCGGTGTTATCATCACTACTTATGTGTATGAGAGATAAGGACAAATTGAGAAATAAATCACATTTTGACAAATTTGGCCAATTCATTAAAAAATTAATTAGTATGTATTATTAATGGGGTCCCTGACAAATACAAATTGGTAGTTTTTTAGTCATGTCTATTTCTTTACTTCATTGGGCTATCATATGGCCTGAAAGGGACCTAGAGACACTAAATTTGGAGGAACACATTCTCTGAGTCTTCTCTACAGTCCCTCCACATTTGGTGAAGATTGTATTGTTGATGTTTTAATTATGCATCCCCAAATATGCTCCCCAGAAAGTTCTCCATAGGTACCCAGAGATTCCAAATTTGCAGAGAAGCTTCCCCTAAATTTCCTTTAGAATGCCTTCATATTTGGTGAAGAATGAGTGTAACAAATTTTAGAAGTAGGGAAGCCTTTTTCTGAGGCCAAATGTAAACAATGCCAACATTAAGGTGCAAGCTGGATTTGTTGTGGATCTGTTATATCAGATGTCTGTGTAAACTTTTGCCAAGGCACATTCCACCTAAGAAGTAAGTGAATCCTGATTGGTCAAAGAGGTGACATGTGATGTTTTTCTCATGCTGTGAACAGTCTGGGAGAAGTCAGAGGCTGGGAGCTTTTCCCCAAATGGATTCTGCAAAATGAACTAATGGACTAATGCTTAGCAATGTAGTTTTAAAGTAGACATAGCAACCAACCAGGTTGCTTTCCTGGGTGGGTGGGTGGGAGTTGCAATTTGTGAGTGTATAACTCAGGTGTTTGAAACACAATCTTCACCAAACTTAGTGGAATTTTAGAACGGAGATGGCAGAAGGCTCTATGCAAGTTTGGTATCTTTAGGTGCCTGGGGGGGAAACTTTCCTGGAGGTCCCCTCTTTGGGGGTACAAACCCCCAGATGCCTGAACATCAATCTTCACCAAACCTGCACGGCTTGTAGAGGAGAGGCAGGAGAAGCATCCAGAAAATGTGTGGGCTCTACATTCCTGAGGTAGGGAAGATTTTTATAACATTTTAAAGTGGAGACTAGTCAATAAATTGTTTCATCAATTCATTGCTGGAAATTCATCAGTTTGTTGATTTGTTGATTAATTGTTTCATCAATTCATTGCTGGTGGAAATTCATCACTTTGTTGATTAGTTGAATCACAAGTCACAATGAATCACCATTTTATTCATCTCTGTCTCTAATCTGTATTTTCTTACTTCACATTCTTGTTGATCTCTATGGACTGTTGCAAAAACACCCAATTTTTTAAATAAAGACAATTTTAAAACTGCAGATAACATTAACACAAAACTACAGCTGGTGTTGCCTTTAGGAATAATCTCTTTAAAAATTACAAGCATTGACTAGTGTTTTTTAAATCTCTTAAAACTATCAGCCAGTTGTTCTGTGTTTGCTATTTGTATATTATTTGTTTTTCAGAGGCAGTTTCAGCTAATCAAAGGGGCCTGGATGACAAAATAAAATAAAATTCTTGTATAGTAATACCTAGTAAGATGAATTTAATTCATTCTACGATGTCAATCATCTTACAAATCATTTGTCTTACGAATCACAGTTTTCCATAGGAACACATTGAAAACCAATTAATCTGTTCTGGAGGGAATGGATGAATAGTTTTTTAAATGCATTCCTATGGGGATACCTTCTAAAACATTGAGGAGATAGCCACCAGCCCATCAGCACTCCGGGGAACCTCACCATGGCACTTACCCGTGTGGGGGTTGTCCCGGGCTGCATGGCTGCCTCCTCCACCACTGCCACCACTGCCACTGATCTTCCAGGCAGGTGAGTGGGTGACCTTCCGAGGCTGGCACCATCACCACCGGTGAGCTTGGTGGGTGGGTGGGTGGTGGGTGAGCGGGCCTCCTTCTGCTGCTGCCACCTCCAGAGTCAGGTAGCTTGGGGAGGTGGGCGGGTGAGTGAGCGACCCTCTGCTTCTGCCACCAACATGGAGAGCTTGGGGATCAGTGGAGGCTCCCCTGCCACTGCCACCAGTGTCAGGGACTTTGGGGTGGTGGATGAGGGGCTTTTGTGGTGGGTGTGCAGCTCTCAAATTTTTCATTGTAAGGGGCATCCATCTTACGAGGTATAACTATATTGCTTTCACCTGGAGACAAGGATCTTGTGTGGCATAAAAACCACCTAAGTTGAGACATGCTAAATGAGAAAAAAAGAAGAACTAGTGAGTATGTTTAACATTTGTAGCATCTGATGTAGTTCTGAAATTAGAGAAACAGCTACATGTGACAATATTCACTGGATGAAATCCTATTGCACAACCCTGCATAATAGGGATTATGCCATCACCAGAGACAAATAATCACTGATTAAGGATTATTTTAGGTACACAACACTCATGCACAATCAACTTATTTATTTATTTATTTATTTATTTAATCACTACTGCAAAACCATCTAGCACAAGGGCAGCTCTGGGTGGTGTACAATATCATTAAAATACAATAACATAATACAATATTAAAAATAAAATAATGAAGATAGAAAAAAAGACAAAAAAAGACCCAAAATTAACTTTAACACATGCACTAAAATGTAAACAAGTGTCTAATTTTCACCAGTGCTGATAACATACAGCTGTGTTCACATGCCTTAAACTCTTATACTCTTTTCTTTAAAACAAGTCTCCAGGACTAGACAAAGGAGAAAACATCCAGCCACTTGGATTAACAGCCCACCTGGGCAAAATCAACCACCCCCTCTGCTTACTTATGAGTGGAGTAGAGAAAAGAAAGGCCAGTAGCAGCCGGAGGTTTTTATCTGTCATACTTGATTGCAGCAAACGTCGGAATGTCTTGGAGTGGAGTTGAAGGAAGCTTTAGCACCTTCTCCACCCCCTTCCACTCTTTGTAACCATTGATAAAAAATGACAATGCATATTAGAGTTAGCCCCTCATTTCACCTGTGAATGGAATGCACTACAAAGAAGCCATGAGTACAAATCACCTTTACTTAAGCTCAGGTTGACAAAGACAGAGTGACTATGATTATTGCATCCTAAGAGAAACTGGAACTTTGCCATTCAAAAGTACTGATTATAGCCAAAAAAAAAAAAAAAAAGAGGAGTGGATGGGATGGAGGAACTGCACTCAGGTCTTTAAGCCCAGACACCTTCGGTTTCCATCTGCTCTTCTTGAACAAGTGACGATGAAAGGGGAGGATGTAATCTCAATCTAGAGAGCTAAATGAAGGTGAAAACACACCAGTGATTATTTTAGGAAACTGGGTAAGTACATTGTCAAAAGGGGGTGACAGAGTAGGTAGAGCAGAAGTAGGATATTATTTATAACTTTATTATAACATTATTTGTTACATACGCTTTTTAAATTTCATTACTCCCTCCTTTTTCAATGGAATGCGCACTACATAGAAAACTGCTGTGCAATACATCTACATATTGTTTGAAATGTATTAATTACTGCTATCTTCTGAAGTGGGACTCTTTATTTAACTAGCTTTAATTAAACTTTGGCAGCTGGAGGGCTACTAAGCAATTGCTGGTGGACAGAAGATTGGTTCCTGTATCCTAAATAAGGCTGCAATCCTATATTCTCAGGAGAATCAGAACTACTCAATTTATTGGAACTTACTCCTGGAGTAGGAACTGGCAAGCCACTCCAGTACTCCTGCCAAGAAAACTCCATGGACATGGAGTCACGTAGAGTCGGTCACGACTGTAACAACACAACACACACACTCAGTGGGATATGTCACTTGCTCCAATGTAAATCACGTTATGAGCCTATTTCAGACCAGGGTGACAAGAAGAGATCAAAGTGGACTATAAGATGGAAGACTCGCAGGTAGCTTTCTTCAGACTTATGAAGCTGTTGGATGAGCAGTGAAACATTTGTCTCTCAAGAAAAGAAGTCCGGTTGCCATGACCCAACTTCCAGACACCTCGTGGTGACTGCCTTTAGCAGATTGATAATATGCATTACCTTTATTGGTACAATAAGTAGAACAATGGTGGATTCAGTTATCTGTAGATATTTGATATGTTCCACTGAAGCACTAGAGGTGCCAGTTTAGAACATGTCAAAGCAGCTGGTAAAAACTGAGAACTGAAAATGATAAAAGGCAAAGCCCTGTGCAAAGAGCACTTAGCAGACAGAACTAGGGAGAGTCTTGAGTATGGACTGCGGATATTAAAATCTATCTCATTATCATGCCTATGGTCGGCAGAGATGGGCACGAAACAGAAAAATGGCATTTCGGTGTTTCGTTTGTCATTGAGAGGTCTGTTTCGGTTCGTTTCCGTTTGTTGGGAACTTTTTTGAAAAATTTCGTTACCATTTTTTGTTTTTTCATTTGTCATTTCTACCCGTTTTTTGCACATTTTTAAAGCATTTCAGTGTGCAGGCATCCCCCAATGCCCCAGACCAGAGGGAAAACACTAAAAAAAATGGATGCTGGCAGAGACACAGTATAGACTAGGTATGCAGGAGGCTGCAAAGGCAGTGGTGGGCGTTGCCCAGGGTGCAAGGCAGCCTCAGAGTGACTGCACTGCGGGGCAAGGGAGGGTACTCACCGAGAGGTACGCAACACGCACGCACACAGGGAGGCTGCAGGACTGAAGCTAGAGTCGCAACAGAGACAGCAATCCCACCCTAACTCCCACCGGAGACTGCAAGGAGGATGGGGGCTGCCAGACCTTTTATGCCCTCTGTGGCTGCCAGACCTGCCCACCCAGTATGCAACCTGGGCATGCTATTGGTTGAACATGATCCCATCACATGGCTTGCCTCCATTTTGTGGCTGGTGGCGACATCCATTTTAAAGGGAAAAGAATAATACATCATGATGGGAGAAGACTAAAACAAACGTTTTAAGCACCCCAACACCCCTGGTAGGTTATCAGACAATATAAATAATTATCGCTGCATTTTTATGGATGTCCAGGGCATTTTTTAATATTTAAAACAGCTCATTTCATTGCGCGTCGCCATTAACGGAAACGAAACATAACGACCACAATTTTCACCGTGCCGATCTCTAATGGTCGGAGTGCCACTTACACATTTCCAGAAGGGAAAGCATATGTAACAAAAAATAAGACCAACATGGGATGTTGACTTGCATAACACTGCATGTGCCAATTTACATTATATATAAGATGCAAACTTTAAAATGATTTCTTTAAATCATGGCACAGATATGACTTTGTTACCTTGGAGGATGGTCCACATGAGGGACAGAATAAGGAAGGATGTCCCTGTCAGTTTTGTTGTACTTCTTGGCAACGTTTTGATAGCATTGGCCATGGCATTCTTCTATGTCATCTCTGAAAATGGAACATGGAGGCACATATCTGCTGTGGTATTGCCCCTTCTTGATGGGAGCTGAAGGACTTTTTTTAATGGTCCCAACAATTGGATTGTGAAGTTCTCAGGACTCAGTTCTGTTTCCTGTCTTAGTTTATATACAGTACAGTGGTACCTCTGATAACGAATTTAATTTGTTCTCCAAGGCAATTCATTATTTGAGGCAATTTGTTAATCAAAATGTGGTTTCCCATTGAAATGAATGGGAAACCGATTAATCCATTCCAGAGGTCTAAAACAAGACAAAAAAGCTGTTGTTTATTTACAGACCTCTTTATAAAGTGCATTTTAAAGGCTTGCAGTGCTGGACCGCCCACCCCCAGAACACCACCCCTGCAGTGCAATGCAAATATGGACAAAAGAATCCAGCAAGACTACCCCAGCCTTTTCCCACCAAAAATTCAATGGAAAACAGTTCAAAGATCAATAAAACAAAGTTGCAAAAATACCACCTGGTCATTCCTGCCAAACACACACAAAAAAGCCAGGATGATTCTCTGCAACCCCCTCCTCAGCTTACTCCTCTATTTTGCAATGGAAAGCAATGGGAAGACCAAAAAAAGGAAAAAGGAAAAAGGAAAAAAAGAAAGCCAGGAAGATTCTCTGCAATGCCCTCCACATTGCAATGGAAAGCAATGGAAGGAAACCACAGCTCCCTACCTTTCCAAGTTCCAAAGGTCCAAATCTCTCAGCAAAAATTGTTCTGAATGGCTCCAAAACACCATGAAAAAATGCTCTAACTCCTCCCAACCCTCCAAAAACTATGGGGGGTGCAATGCATCCTGGGTATACTTTTTTGCAAGGAATGATGAAACATTTGTTATCTGAGGCAGCCCATGGGGAACATTTGTTATCTGAGGCAGCCTATACCCAGAAATTTCTATTTGCTATCTGAAACATTCGTTACCCAAGGCATTCGTTATCTGAGGTATTACAGTATATACCAGTGATGGTGACTCTTTTAGAGACTGAGTGCCCAAACTGTGATTCAAAACCCACTAATTTGCAAAGTGCCAATACAGCAATTCAATCCAAATACAAGTGGCTATGAAGGGGCTATGTCAGGTGCTCACAGAAAGGGCTCTGAGTGCCATCTTTGGCATCCATGCCATAGATTCGCCAACACTAGTGTATACTGATCATTAAAACCAGCTGCCTAAAATCATGTCGATCACGCTCATGCTGCCAAAACAGCTCTGATGCATCAAGGCGTAGACTCCACAAGACATCTGAATGTGCCCTGTAGTACCTGGCACCAAGATATTGTTAGTAGATCCCTGAAGTCCTGCATGTTGCAAGAGGGGGGCTCCATGGATTGGATTTAGTATTCCAGCATTTCTCATAGATGCTTGATTGGATTAAGATCAGGGGAATTTGGAGGCCAAGGCAACACCTTGTACTCTCTGTCATGTTCCTCAGACCAGTCCTGCTGAAAGAAACCACTGCCTCAGGAAACATCCCTGCCATGAAAATATGTTTCTGGTCTGCAATAATCTTTAAGTAGGTGGTACATACCAAAGTAACATCCACATGAAATACAGCTCCAAAGGTTTCACCTGCAGAACATTGTCCAGAGCATAACACTACTTCTGCCAACCTGCCTTCTTGTCATAACATCCTGCTGCCTTCTCTTCCCCAGGTAAATGACTGCCATATAACTGGCCATCCACCTGATCTAAAATAGAATGTTATTAATCAGACCTGGAAACCTTCTCCCGTTTCTCCATGGTCCAGTTCTGATGCTCAGAACCCCACTGTAGGTGGTTTTGGAGATGGACAGAGGTCACCATGGGTTCTCTGACTCATCTGTGGCTATGCCGGCCTATACACAGCAAACTGTGATGCACTGTATGTTCTGACACTTTTCTATCATAGCCAACATTATGTTTTTCAGCAACTTGACCTACAGTTGCTCTTCTGTGTGATCAGAATGAGGAGGCCAGCCTTCACTCTCCATGTGTATCAATGAGGCCTGGGCACCCACAACCCTGATGCTGATTCATTGGTTGTTCTTCTTTGGACCACTCTTGGTAGGTACTAACCACTGCATAATAGGAACATCTTACAAAACTTGCTGTTTGAGAAATGCTTTGACCCAGTTGTCGAGCCATCACTATTTGGCACTTGTCAAATCTACTCAGATCTTTTTACTTGCCTATATTTCCTGCTTTCAGCACATGAAATTCAAGAACTGACTGTTCACTCACTGCCTAATATATCTCACCCCTTGGCAGGTGCCATGGTAATGATATAACCACTGCTATTCATTTCACCTGTCAGTGGCTTTAATGTTGTGGCTGATCAGTAGAAGAAATTGTCCAGCATTCGGAGGTTCTGTCATGGCAGGATATGGATGACATCCAACTATTTCTCCTTTTCACTTGGAAGGAAAGTGTTAAAATTCCTAAAGCAATGTATGGAGTCGATAATCGAACGGACATCACAGAAAAGCTTAATGTAAACAAAAAGGTGCTCCTGTTTAGTAAAATAATAATAATAGTAATATCTGAAAGTTGAGTCATGGCTACTGGACTTCTTTTTTGAGAGATAGAAATGTTTTGCTGCACATCCAAACAGCTTCATCAGTCTGAATACAGCTACTGCGAGTCCTCCATCTTATAGTCAGCTTTGACCTCTTGTCACCCTGGTCTGAATTAGGCTCATAAGATGAACAGTGGCCTGAACAGGCTCGTTAGGGAGACAATAGTACCCATAGTCTTAAGGTGAACAATGGCCTAAGGCGCTGAAACCTATCAAGAATGGGTTGTTAGCTATGGCCTTGGTGGTGAAGGCTTTTTGATTTGTCTGGGTACTTTGGAAAGCACACCCTGATAAGTAGCAGATAGACTATGCCTGAGGCCTTAAGGCTATGGATACTATTTTCTCCCTAATCACTCCCTAATCAAGCAAAGAAAACCTTCATTCCCTATGCCCACCACTGCCTCTGTTAGGATAGTATACATTTTAGGATGATGCCATGGGGGCTCTTAACCCTAGATTAGGGCCTCAGCATATCTTTATTGATGCCTCCTTCAAATACAACTTGACCCAGAAATGTTGAACATGAGACCCGCTACTATGAAAACAGTGACTAGCCTGCTGCAGATGGAAATACAAACAATATTTCCCACTTCCTTCTCAACATGTTTTCATTCTCATTTTTATTACTGCACCATTCCGCACAACCTTTATACAATTCCATTCATGAATGCTAATGATCAGATTACCATAGAAAAGCAGAAACAGCATCTTTTTGATATCCTTGTGCTGAGAGAGTCAAAGTTGAGGAGGCTTCAAACAGCATATAAAAATATTTCATTCTAAGTATCAGTGGTGAATATCAATGACTTGATATTCTTCCAAATAATTCAGTCATTATTACTGCATGAGAGCAATAACTTTTAAACCAGACTTTGGATCAGCCCTGAATCTGGCACAATTGTAGGAGACCATCTGTTAGTGTGATGTGCCATAATTTGGGGATGTCCTGCCCATTGCTTTTGGTTTGGACAAGAAATGGTTGACTGATTGAACAAAGGAGTAAAGTTGTGGGATCCCACCCCACCCCTGCTTGGTGTCTCTTGGTGTCTAACATTCATAAACAGACACCAAGCTGGGAGATATTCCATAACCCGATTTCCTTTTTTATCAGTTTCTCACCCAAACACAAAGCAATTTTCAAGAGTACCCCATCCCAACAAGTTATCTAGTTACCTAATTGCTTGGACCCAGAAAGTAATCAGAATGCCTAGAAGAAATTGTAGGGAGCCCAAAATGGTATCCTGAAGATCTGTAGACCATCTTGGTTACTGACAATCTTTAGATTGCTCTTGCTATGTACAATTTTGCATAAGTTTTCCTGCTAGAAACCCAGGGACAATATTGTGCAGCAATATAAGACCATTTCCTGGCACTTTGAATCATGGATTCCAAAGCACAATATTCATAAAATGGAGATTTGTTTTTGAAGAACTTAATTTTGAAATTAAGCCTTTGGAATTGATCCAAATAACTGTTTAAACATGTGTTGTATGCAAGCATGTATATATTGGGATAAAGTGTGTATTCTCTACATCCCCCATAGTAATATCCACATTGAAAAATACTTCTAGAACAACAGCAAAAAAAAACAAAACCAAAACACACAAGTGCCAGTGAATCTGTGAGTTGGCTGAAGCTGTTTCCCTCCACATATCAGTGACAAAACAGAGTTTTTCTCTCTGCTGGAGGTAGACCTGGATTCAATTTAGAAGGTTAACATATTACATTAATTGCTTGTGCTAACTTTGGGAACTAATTTCTTTTTCCTACAGATGTTCATGTTATGGCATTTGTCATTGCGAATTAGAAACTGCTTTCTCTTGTTAAGCATAGTTGAGTGGCTCAAATATGCAACCACAATCTTGCACACATAGGATTCCAGGTCTTCTTTTTCTTGAGCTGGGAAATGTCCCATGAATGAACATGGATAATTTGCCACTGGAGGTGGAGGGAGAGAAAGAAAACAGCAGATAAGAAATGGAAAAATGGGTCCCGTGGTCTAGCAAATTAACTCTTCTATTCTCTAAATAGGGTGCAGTCATAAAAAGCACAGTCAAGTGGCTCCAGCATGTTTTATCATGAAGTCATCCAGAAATGATTCACTAAGTGACTTCAGTTGTACTTCAATTGATGGGTGAAAGCTCTGGAGATTAAGAGATTTCATGAAATCCACCAAACTGCCATTAGATTCCTTCATAATTTAGCCAAAATATGCACAACTTCTATGTGATTACAAGAGCAGCCATTCAGGAGATTGGAAGCCTTCTATAATAACAATCGCTGATATTCACAAAGCCAAAAATAAAAAAATAAAAAATATCACTGACTTCTCACCTGCGCATAGTCTGAAAGTGATGGTCTACTAAAATGTCTGAAACTGATGGTTTGTCCCTTGGATATAGGCTGCTACAAATCTGATGGGGTTTTGTGTCCACACATCTGCATGTAATTTCTCTGTAGCAACACTGATATAAACTACCTACTCAGTTCTGTGAATGTTATGAACATTCAGAAACATGGAATCCCAAAAATTGAGAAGCAAGTGCTTGATGGTGAAATCCACCAGTCCAGCTAGGGATCAGACTAAAGCTCCTATAGCATTCTGCTCAAAGCCCTAGACATGCTAGGATATGAAATTCATTCCAAAGTCCACCAAAATATATCACTGTGAAGTGTATCAAGTGGCACTGCACAATTTGTGTGACTCACCAAATTGAACAAAGCTTCCCAGCTATGCATTGCACCTACCAAGTACATGGCCTTTTTTTTTTTTTTTTTTTTTTTTTTTTGCATTCCCAGTGGGAAAAACTCACGGATTATCGAGCCCCAGATGGGCTGCCATTCAAGGCTTGTGGCGTATGTTCAGCTTGGTGTATTAGAAGTTCCAGAATATAAAGTAGGTTCTAGTGTGAAAACTGGTATAAATCTTGTTTGTTTTTTTTTTGTTGTAGATGAGATTTATTATTCCGAATTCTGCTATTTCACATCCCAGCACTGCTAGTTAAGGAGTCAAGGCTTAAATTCTTTATCATATGCCAAGTCATATAAGGGGTCTGCAGTAAGAAATACAAGCCCCAACTCCTTAATAAGTGGCAATTTGCAACTGTGGTTTATGCTATGCGACTTAAGTCATTTGCAGACATAGATGCAGGATTCAAGCCAAGATTATTACATGTTACACACTGAAACCCCAGAGTATGGATGAATGAATCTATCATATTCAATTTCACTTTACTGGCTAGTTTGTGGTGTTTTTTTTTTTAATTCCAGAGGTGGACTAAATTGTGAATTTGGGGAAATGCTTTTATATAATGTGAAAAGAAAAATCCCCAAGACAATAAATGTCATTAATTTCTAAGATGGAGGAAACAAGAACACTGAGCAAGAAAGTTCTTTCCATGAACGGAACCGTCAAATTGGATACTGCACTCCATGTTCTGGGCACTAGACTTCAAGAAGGATACAGACAAATTGAAATAAGTCCAGAGGATGATTAGGGGACTAAGAAACCAAGTTTTACAACTGGGTACGTTTAACCTTGAGAAAAGGAGACTGAGGAAAGTTATGATAGCCCTTTTTCAAATACTTGAAAGGCTGGCCTGCAGAGGAGGGGCAATATCTGTTCTTGATCAGCCAAGAATGCAGGACATAGAATAATGGGTTCAAGTTACAGGAAGACAGATTTCTGTTGAATATCAGGAAAAACTTCCTAACTGTAGCAGCGGTATGGCAGTGGAACTACTTACCACGAGAGGTTGTGAGTGTTCCAATGCTGGAGAATTCAAGAGACATTTAGAGAACCATCCAGCAGATGTCCTATTATGCATTCCTGCAGTAGGAATTTGGACTCAGTGACCCTGAAATCTATCTGCAGTTTGCTACCTAAATCTTACTAACTTCAGTTAAAAACATCCTGGAACATAATGCATGAAAACTGTTGGAGAGTTTTGCTCTTTAATTTTCACCTTCCATGAAAAGAGAGAGAGAGAGAGCTCTTTTAACTATTTCAGCATTTATTTTATACAACATAGAAGTCAGTTATTTTGGTAAGCAAAGTGCTTATTTTTAATGAACATATTTCCTTTTGAAAATTACTAGTTGGAAGTCTCTGCTGTCATTTTGGTAGAATGCTGCATAGCAACAAGAGCAAAAACTTAGAAATCCTAATAACCCCCAAGACAAACACTGAAATTTTTAAATATCCTACCACTGTGTAGGACAATGCTTAAAAAAGTGGTCTACAACCAGTAGGAATCTAAATGTTCTTCCCGTGCTATGATTCCAAGAGTATCACTGCTATATAAGAAAGAACTTTATTATTGACTTCTTCCATGAGATCTTGATCTTCTGACATTTCCTTTGTGACATAGGTTGCTATCTCACCTGGGTTTTGATCCTGGTCTTCTGAAGGTCCGGCTTTTCCTCTTTGTCCCATCACGTGATTGAATAAGTGGGACAGGATTTTCCACGTCCAAAGCTGTTTTTTTATTTTAAAGTGCAGTTCAGCCCCCTTGGCCAGCAGGTGGCGCTAGCATTTGAAAAAACAGACCACTTGGCTGGGGGAAATTAAAGCTTAGGGCACCACAAGGAGCTTCCTGTTTCTCTGAAGGTGAAAAGAAATTTAAAAAAACAGTGCCGATCAGCCCCAGGAACAGCCGGTCAGTGCTATGAGTTTAAAAAAGAAGAAACCCAGATCATCTCCATGGTCCCATGGCGTCTGCTTCCTTAAAAGGTGGATTATCAAAGTGAGGCAAAAAAATCCCTACCTCTTGGGTGAGTCACAAAAACCTCACTTAAAGGGGCATTACCGGGTTTTCTTTTGTCATTTTCAAAAAGCCTGGTGGCTGTGGGGACGGCAATTTTAGACATGGTTTATCTAGTAATTTAAACTGCTTTTAAAGGAACATGGGACCGAGCCCATAGAAGGGACCCATACCTCTTCCCTATGGTGCCAATGGCTGATATTCCATGAAGATTTTTACTTGAAAGATAATATTTTTCCACTTGTGTGCCCTTTTTCAATGTGTGTGGGAGGTAAATTGGGTCCATAACTTAGATTGGTCTTGCACTTGTCTGTCAGTGACTCCAAATTATTCCATAACAGCAATGACAACATGAATATCTTCCACCTTAAATTATAGCAGTGAAATAAAATATTGGGGACCAAAGCAACATGGTTCTTCTGGTACTCCAAAGAAATGCCTGGTGTCATTTTTTTAATTTGAAATGCATGTCTTCTGCACTACACTCTAGTTATTCTATTTTGAAGTTCCTGGTTTTTTAAAGGTAGATCCCCAAATAGTTGACATCTGCTTACTCCTGTGCTACATTATCCTACCTACATGATTTTGGCTGAAGCAACCCAGGAAGACCTCATGTTAGCTGTTTTGAAGAAAGATGCTGCTTGTGACTGTCCCTACTATGATATTTCTTTTCAGAAACTCTCTGTATCAGTACTCGAATGTTGTCACAATGCAATGGAGCCTTTCTCTTACCTCAAGACAAAGAAATAACTGTTCAGGCTTTCCCAAGTGTAACCAGAGGAAATCAAAGGCAAACTGTGGATTGAGGTATTATTCAGTATTTTCTTTTTTTTTTTGTCCAGAGACAAACAGAACAAAGGAAAGGCACTGTGCAGTCTCATTGGATCACAGCATGCTCACTTTGGAGGGAGCCAGAACAGTGTTGTCTAAGCAAAACACTAAGTAAACTGGGCATATCTAGCTCAGCAGAAACATCTGTTGACATTTTGAGAAAACTAAAAATGAGATGATTATGTTTAATGAAATTTCTAAACACTCTACCCACCCATATCACAAGCCTTAAGAAAATAAACACTGGAAGTTGGAGGAAGCTGCTCTATACCAATTGAAACCACAAGTCTGAATTTGCCCTATTTTGTCAAATTTTGGTTGGTAATAGTTTTTCAGACTTGCAAGCAGGAATCTTTCTCAACCCTGTCTGGAGACTTTAGTATTCCTTGATAGTATCTCATCTTGGCCCCATCCTGATTAAATTCTAAAATAAAACATGATCGCTATTTTCTGGGTAACATGGCAAATGAGGAGAAAATAGTTCATCGCTCACCCTTGAACTGATCATTAATACCCAAGCAGTGACACTGATAGTGGAGTTACTGACCTGTTGCATTCATGATACATTTTGTAGTCAAATATGGATGATAGAATTGTAATGAGGATTGTCAAAATAGTAATTCTGCCTATCAATAATATCATAGGTTTATGGAAATTATATGTCATTTCATGTTATTTTAATTTAAATTTTATTATATTTACTGTATTTTATGTTTATTTGATTTTATTCTATGAATTACATGTGTTTTGTATGTATGTATTGTTTTGTATTGATTAATTGTTGTTAAACACCCAGAGTGGCCTCACTGCCAGACAGGCAGTATTAAAAAATCTAACAAACAAACAAACAAACAAACAAACAAACAAATAAATAAATAAATAAATAAATAAATAAATAAATAAATAAACAAACAAACAAACAAACAAACAAACAAACATCCTTGTCATGGTGACAAGAGTAATGAACTTGAACCAGTGGCAAGCCATAAAATAACAAGGTGGACATCTGTTTTTAAGCAAAAGTTGTGGAGTCTTCCTTCCTTCCTTCAGTTTCATACATGGTAGTGTTAGCAAGAAAATCCTTCTGCATTGAGTTGTCTACCACCTGTCATTTTCTCCTCTCACATAATCCAGGCATTCAATAGGTTTTAAAGAAGAAAGAGGTTGCCTTCTTCAGGCTAATCCCTTCCATTTATGACTTCCTGATACAGGGTGGGAAAGTTTGGGAATGAATGTAGCCATGTTCAATTGGGTACAGTTCCAAACTCCATGCAATGGGGACACCTCATAAGGCAGTTCACTTGAACATCTTTTCTTTTCCTCAATAGATCTTCTCAATGAACTTGGAGTTTGGAGGATGGGCAGGAACAGATTCCAGATTCTCCTTAATGCTTGTAACTTCTGAATATTTGTAACGTTGCTCCATGATTGTGGGAACATTTCTTTGAAGGGTGTGTTCCAGAGGACTGAAGTGATGTGCACATACACCTGGTCGATGTGGCATATCTGGAAGGGAAGTGACCTTCTATTTCCCCTGAACTTTTGCTTTGAAGCAGGACCAAAAGGCTAAAGGGTACCTGCCCCCTATCCAAGCTCCTGTTTTTGTAATCTCTCCAATATATTGCTTGTAAACATAGATAAGATTAATAAAATGAAGACTTCTGGAAGGATCAGAGAAGTTTTGTGCATGCATGTCTGTTCAGCTGGCTGAGAAAGGCATTTGCACCCCAAGCCCCAGAAATAAAGAGGTGAGACAACTTCCATTTTTGGGATACATTGGGCCATTACTTTATTCATAACATATTTACTTAAAATACTAACATGCCTGTATCCTGTTAAGGGGACCTGGGAATGTAGTGCAAGCAGGTAATGGGCAGGAACAATCCCCTATCAGCCTGTTATATATTCACGGAGATTCACCCCTGGAAAGATGCTGCCCACCTGTTCAGCATTGTGCCAGCTTGGGTGAATCTGCTAGCACTCCACAGCCCTCAATTCAGTCTAAAATTAATTTGCTGGCTCTATTTAACTCTTAAACTTCTGAACTTTATTTGAGGGCTGTATAGCACCTTAAGGGCAACTTATTTGGGCCTACCTGAATACCATCAACTCTTGCACTACCTGCCTACTAGGGTTATGACTGTGAAAGATTAAAGGTACTCATCCCACATGAAAAAGAGAATGGGATGAGCAAAAACGCGTGGCTACTCAAGGCCAATCAGAGTAACCACCAAAAATTCCCATCCGGCCCCCATAGCGACCAGGTAATCTCATTCTCCTTTTGTTAGGGTGGGAGGGTGGGACGGAAGATCTCACCACAAGGGGGTTAGGGCAGGGCGGGAGCCACCGTATATGCGCTCCCAGCCCTGGGCAGAAGAGCCTGGATCAGTGGGAAGCCTTCGCACCAAAAGTCCAGGGGAAGCAGGCAAAAACACCCTGCCACAAACCCTGTCATGGCCAGAGCTGCCCTTGTATCTGTCTGTCTGTTTTAAGTTCTGTAACCAAGGCAGCTTGACTTCAAAACCTCTCCAGTGAATTCTCAATCTCAACACATAATGTCATGGCAGATGGGGGGAGGGGGAGAAAGAAAAGAAGGAAGCCCAGTGAGAGAGACAACTTAGCTTTATGCATGCTTGCAGGTAGGAAAGCAGTGGCATGAATAGATAAAATTCACCATCAAAACATCCATCATTATGATGACAGGAGGGAGAGGAAAATCTTACATATTGGAGGAATCCTGGAAGCTGTAATGGGCAACTGTGTGATCCAAACACATAGGAGCATTGGAGACTGATTTACTATAAAATCATATTAGTGGAGGGCAGGGCAAAGAATGTCAGAGGCAAACTTGGCTTCTTCCTATGAAATGGACCACAGATGGCAGTCAGTGAGAACCATGGAGAACCATATGAAAGCAGAGGCAATTGCTTCTCTGGACAAACTTTTCTTAAGTGCAAACTCTTGGTTGCATCAAAGCATCATAAGACAGAAAATCCAGGAACTGTTTCCTTCTGTCCCTATGACGATGAGTCGATGACTCAAGTTATTAATCTGTGCAGCTAAAGCTTGTTGCAAATCCATTCTAATCAGGCTTATTAGCATGAAGGGTGTTTCAGCTTTTCCTGTTTTTTAGTAATTGGAGTGCCTTTTAATATGGGGAAATCAATTCAGAGTAATCATCTTAACTGCAACTTCAGCTGCATTTTTCCCTCTATGAGAATGTTAATGATGATTGCAATATTCACTGATATATTTATTCTAGTGTGAACAAAAGCAACCAAAGCAGGATAAGAGGTATAAATGTGGTAGCATACTGGGCAAATTCTACTTTAGTAAAAATTAAAACCTAGAGATATAGAGAAAGGATATGCCCAAATTCTAAGGTTTTGTTGTGGTTTATTTTGGTTTGTTTGGGGATTTGTTTGTTTGCCCATTCCTTTTCTCTTGCCTGCCGATGGTGTTAAAATGAGTAAACAATTTACCTTTAAAGACCCTACAGAAACAAAACAAAACATCTCTCCCAATCAGCATGCTTAATAGTTACAGCCACAATAGTTGTACCATATCCCAATGCATTGAAACATGTGCTTAGCAGCTTCTGTGGCTGGAATCAATTGGCTGTCTCCACAAATAACAGGAAAAATATGTTCATAAAATGAATTATATAGAAAGGCAAGGTCCTTATTGCAATAATTAATATGTCTAGCCAGCATATTTCAGGTCAATTCCTTGACTATAGTACTCTTTATGTGGGGTGCCTTGGAAGTTAATGTGGAGGCTCCAGCTAGTGCAGAATTTTGCGACTAGACTAGTAACAGGGTTGAAAAGACACCATCATATCACCTTTACTTTGGATGCACTGCACTGGCTGCTGATCATTACCACATTGACTTCAAAGTTTTAATGTTGACATACAAAGTCCTAAATGGTGTAGGGCCTTGTTATCTATCCAAATGGCTCCTACCACAAAATACCACCCTGCTGAAATTTGCCTGCCTCTACACTGTCAATCTTCAAAAAACATCTGAAGACTTGGTGATTCAGAATGGCTTTCCCTGGCTACCAATTATGTTCTCTTGATTCACTGTTCTTAATCTGCCCTTTCTGACTTTAGTTAACCGTTGTCCTTTGAGTGATCTTTATGATTTTATTGTTGATTTAGTTATGTTTATTTTGTTTATTATATTTCTTTGGTCGTTTGCTTCCTGTCCTCATGAATCATCTGAAGACATGCCTTTACAAAAAGTCTTTCCCTGGCTATCAGCTCATTCTCTTTCTTTAGGTTTATTGCTGCGGTGTCAAGCCAAACATAAAATAAAATGGAATAGCAAAATAGGATATGAAAGATATTGGCTAGAAAGTTTAAAAACTGGCATACATTACAGTGATCAATATAAAATGGAAAAAAAGTTAAAAAAAAACCCTTAAGACAACAAATGTAACTGTATAAAACCAAGGTTTGCAAATTTAGCTATCTATACTTTGACATGCTGCCCAGAATTTTGTCACCAGTTCAGTAGTAGTCCGACTATGGTCAATTAACAATTGATTACAATAGTCCGAATTTGGCTCATTCTATCAATTTTTCTGTAATATTTTCTCACTTTGTCTTTAGGCCATCTTGCTCTCTGTTCTGATCTCATTTGATCTGCTGTTATTATGCTTTATTGTGCTGTATTGTTTATTCACTGTATAGTTTGCCATTCATGATTTGTATTTTGATATTTGTTTGTAGCTTATAAACTGCCCAGAGTAGCTATGTTGCTAAATGGTGTGGTAAATAAATAAATAAATAAATAAATAAATAAATAAATAAATAAATAAATAAACCACCACCACCACCATAATCAGTTCAGTTCTTTCTCAGTCTTCCTTGCAGGTTTTCCTTGTCTTTTTATAATCCCAGCTGAGTGGTAAGCTCCTTGCATGAGAACTGTTCTATCTTTTCCCTCCTCTTGACCTCATGTACCCTTCAAACTGCCAACTAAGGGAAAATGTTACTGTTTGAAAGTAAAGGCATGGGGAAGGATTCCCATTCATATTTTGTTTGATCTTCAGCTGCATTTGCCAGGGAAGAGGTCAATGCTGGCTGCAGGCCTGTATTCCCCTGTTCACCAATAGATATTGGAATAAGAAATTTGAAAAGCTGCACCATATTCCCAAGACAGATGCCTTAGTTCTCCAAAAAAAAAAGACATTATTATCTGTTCATGGCTGTTTGAAACCCATTTCCAGAAATGTAATATTCACAGTAACCATACAAAATTCAACTGAAACGAGCAGAAGCTTCTCCTAATTTGTACTACAGGAATGTGAGTGTTGCCCAGTCTACTTAGTGTTCAAATATTTGCTTTAAAACCAGGACAAACTGTAGTGAGAAAATACATTTTAGAAGTGTGGCGGATGTCATGCCTGAATGCAAAATGCATGCTTCGGGGGGAGTTAGTTTGATCCAAGAATCAAGACTCAGGTATCAGAATTTCTAGGATAGGTTTTGGCCTTCATTCTGATATCAATCCTTTTCTGCTTTATTGGTTCTTTATTGTAGAATAGCAACTCTCACTTAGTATTTTTGTCCATGTCTGTATTTCAATCCCAAAAACGCAGTAGCAAACTACAGTGATTGGAAGCCTTTTTTGGACGGCCCTGCATCTCTTCCAATAAGGTCTAATTACTCTTGTATTGCCTCCTTGGAGCCGTTTTTTCTGAGGTTGGTGCAAATGTTTAATTTGTACAATTTCCTTTTCTTAAAGCAGAAGCTACCTAAACTCTCAACTACAGATGGGCAGATTTTAAAAAAAAACAATTTGCAAAATCTGTTCAAACATGTCTAATTTGTCAGTTTGTATTTATATGAATTGATACCCCCAACAAATACAAACAGAGGAATTTTAGTGGTTTTTGATTTGTTGATTCATTGGGCTATACAATGGTGCCCAAGGCACCTAGAGATGCCAAACTTGCAGAGAAACTTCCCATGACTTTCTTCGTCCGTCTCTCCATATTTGGTGTAGACTGTTTTCCCAAGCCAGTTACTAAAATGCAATCTCCTAAGGGCCTCACTTTGTGGGTGTATAACCCAGGTGTCTGAAACCACCCAATCTTCATCAAACATGTAGGACTTATAAAGGACAGTCATTGGAAGCTTCCTGGCAAAGTTGGTATATCTAGTTGTTGGGGAGGGCACCTTCCTTGGGGAGTGTTATTTGAGGGGTTCATAACTCAGACACCCAGAATCCAAATTTCACCAAACTTGCAGGAACTATAGTAGAGAGTAATGGGAAGCTTTTCTTGAGATTTATTGTTTCCAGGTGCCTTGGAGACTATTTTTCGGGGGTACTAAAGAAAATATTACTTTATAAATTGATTCATCAGGGGGGAAATCATAAATTCATTTTTGTGATTCAATGACATTGATGAATTACAAATAAAAATGAATCACAATTTCTCTCATTTGTCTCTGCCCCCATTTTCAACTAACCTTCATCATCTTAGAAATACAGAACTGGAAGGGCCCCTCTGGTTCATGGAGTCCAGCCCTTGTCAAGGAGGCCCAATGTGAAATTGAGCTCTCAACTTCTAGCACCACAGACAGAGATCTAAATCACTGAGCTATTCAGTACTTTCAGAATGAAAGAAATATATGTTCAAACATTGCGGGGGGATGTTTCGCCTTATATTTATGTTTCTATAATGGTTAGAGATTTACTTTTTAAAAAAATAAATCGACCCTTTGAGATAAACTAAAAGGACATTAAGTGGCATGTCTAACCATGGCCAACCAGGCAAAACTTTGCCAAGCAGGTAATATGTCACTTTTACATGTGACAAAAATGACAGTAGAGAGGGAGGGGGTGGGAATTTATTTCTAATTTCCAACCATGCTAAATGATTGTTCCCTGGAACAAATGGTTGAAGACCCAACGAGACCCAACCATGCTAAATGATTGTTCCCTGGAACAGATGGTTGAAGACCCAACTAGAGGTACAAGAATCCTTGATTTGATCCTGAGTAATACACAGGATCTGGTGCAAAATGTTACTGAGACTGATCCAATAATAATAATAATAATAATAATAATAATAATAATAATAATAAATAATAATAATAATAATAATAATAATAATAATAATACCTTTATTGTCAATGTACAACATGTGCACAATGAAATTAGCTGAGTCTCCCATGCCCACCCCCACCACCATCCCGCCCCCATCTCACTGGCAATCACTCAGACTTATTGCACCCTGTGTACTTGACACAGAATGCGCCAGCCCACAGGTCAGTTCTTCTATACTTGTCCTGGGATTATTTCCCATTCAGCAGTCTGACAGCCCATGGATAAAAACTGTTCTTCAGTCTGTTGGTACGGCAGGCTATACTACGATATCTTCTGCCTGATGGTAACAAGGTTAAAAAGTGCTGACCGGGGTGTGAGTCATCCTTAAGAATTTTTCCAACCCTCCTGAGGCAACGATCCCTAGCGATGTCGTCCAGTGCACTCAGGGGACAGCCCATGATATACTGAGCTGTGCTTACCACCCTCTGTAGTGTCTTCCTGTCAGCAGCTGTCAGTGACCACAACATAATTACTTTTAATGTAATCATAGACTGCCAATCACTGGCCGTTACTTCACGAACCTCTCGCTGCGCGGCGAGCCGTAATTTCTGTGCGAATCGAACGTTTCAGTCCGCACGCTCCTCCTCTTTGGATTCGGCGCCACCTCGACCACGCCCCCTAAACTGTGCTCCAAGCGGGGCGAGAGATTCCCCTGCCGGAGGCCGGGAATCTTTTTTGCTTCGCATCCCGCTTCGCATCCAAAGTCACGTGTGGCCAGTTATATATATATATATATATATATATATATATATATATATATATATATATATATATATATATATATATATATATATATATATATATATATATATATATATATATATATATATATATATATGCATGTTAGGGTGGATTCGGGTTTCTTCCCGTGTAGAAATCTGGTTGTTTTGGCGAAGTTTCACGAGGTCTCACTCGTCATCTTCAGGCTGGTGTTCTGGCTTCTTTCTTCTTGAAGCAAAGTGTGGTCTCAGTTGAAGTCCTTCTATAAATACTGCTGGGGGTGTGGTTTGCTTGCTCTGTTGCTGATTGTAGGTTCCTTTGTTCCTTTGTTCTTTTGTGATCTGCTGTGTGGCTGAGACGATCGTTAAGGGATTAACTGCTGGTGGCTGTTTAGATGGCTGTTTAGATGCTGGTGGGTTAGATGGCTGGTGGGTTCTGGCAGTATCCTGGGCTTTGGTGGAGTGGGGTCCTGTGTCTTGTGAATTCATTTTGGTCTGGCTACGTGTCTGTGGTCTCCCAATGTTTTTGGGGTGTGTGAGTGTGCTCCATGTGGTGGCTGGAGTGGGGTGCCGCAGTAGATGGTGCAGTCGTGGTTTTGTTATTGGATGGTGGTTTCGTTTCATCTGTGGGAAGGGTCTGGGTTTGTGTTTGGTGTGGATGGAAGGTGGTGGCATCTTGTGTCCTTTTGGACCTGGTGTCAGTCTTTGTGACAGAGGCTCGTCTGTTGACCAGGGCTAGTTTCAGATGTCAGGCAAGCGGGAGGTGTCATCACGTTTATTCATGTTGTTTGGGTGTTTCTCTATTTCAATGGCTTCCATGATTATTCGACTGTTGAAGTGTTCAGTTTTGGAGATGAGTTTGGTTCTTTCAAAAGTCAATTTCATGACCTGTTGTTTTTATGTGCTGGAAGAGAGAGGAAGATTTTTCTTCTTTTTGACTGCGTTCTTGTGTTCTGCGATGCGTGCGCTTATTCTCCTGTTTGTCTGTCCGATGTATGTGGCTGGACAGACTTTGCATGGGTAGACTCCTTGGTTTTCTAGCTCAATCTTGTCTTTGGGGTTTCTTAAAATGTTGGCTATTTTTTGGTCGGTGCAAAAGGCTGTCTTGATATTGTGTTTGTGGAGAATTTTGCTGATTTTGTCTGTGGTGCCTTTGATGTAAGGGAGGAGGGCGGTGCCGTTGTTCTCTTCTGTTTCTTGGTTCTTGGGGGTGTTTCCTTTTGGATTAGTTTGGTGATGGTGTTTTTGGAATCCGTTCGCAATTAAAACATTCGAGAGAGTGTGTAATTCAGTTTTTAGGTGGTCTTTGTCAGCGAGGCGTTTGGTTCTGGAGATGAGGGTTTTTGCTACGGAGTTGATCTGTGCAGGGTGGTGGTGTGATTGTGCATTTAAGTAGCGGTTTGTATGTGTTTTTTTCTGGTAGATGGTATGTCCTAAGGAGCCGTCGGGTTTTTTTTAGATTAGGACGTCCAGGAAGGGAAGTTGGTTGTTGGCTTCTATTTCCATAGTGAATTGTATTTTGGGGTGTAGGCTGTTGAGATGTGTGAGGAAGTTGTTCAGTTTATCTTTCCCGTGTGGCCAGATAACAAAGGTGTCGTCAACATATCTGAGCCAGAGTTTGGGTTTATGTTCGGACTTCTGTAACGCGTTGGTTTCAAAGTGTTCCATATATAGGTTTGCGATGACCTGTGAGAGGGGTGATCCCATGGGTGCTCCTTCTATCTGTTTGTATCTTTGTCCATTGTGGATGAAGTATGTGTTGGTTAGGCAGTGGTTGGTCAGATCTAGGATGTGCTTGGGGGGGTTGTATTTGTTGTGGATAGCTGTCAAGGCTTCTTGAATGGGCACTTGTGTGAAGAGCGAAACAACATCGAAGCTCACGAGTAGGTCATTGGGTTGTAGGTCTTGTTTCTTTATAATTTCTATGAAGTGGAACGAGTTTTGTACGTATGAAGTGATGGATTCTGCATAGGGCTGGAGTTGTTTGGCAAGAAATTTGGCGAGGTTTTGTAGAGGTGAGCCTATGGAGCTGACTATGGGTCTGAGAGGTGTTCCTTCTTTGTGAATCTTGGGGAGGCCGTAGAGCTTGGGGCATCTGGATGATTTCTCTCTGGGGATGATGCTTGGCTTGATTTCTTCACTTAAGGGAGAGGCTTTTATTTTGGCTTTGGTGGTTTTTTCCAGGTAGGTGGTGGGGTCTGTGTTCAAAGGTATGTAAGCAGGGTCTTGTAGTAGGTTGGATAATTTGGCTTGGTAGTCGGATGTGTTCATCACCACTGTGGCATTGCCTTTGTCTGCTGGGAGAATGATTATGTTGTGGTCTTTCCTCAGGTTGGTGAGGGCTTTTTGTTCTTCTTTGTGTAAATTGCTTCTGGGTGGTTTGCTGGAGCAGAGGACATTGGTGACTTCGAGTCTGATTTTGTTGGCTTCATCTGGGTTGATTTTGGTTAGGGTGGCTTCCACTCCGCATATGATGTTTTCGGTGGGGATGTGTCTGGGGGCGACTGCAAAGTTGAATCCTTTGGAAAGGACTTTGGTCTCTGCGATGGTGAGTGTCCTGTCTGATATGTTGTGAACTGTTTGTTTAATGTGTTGTTGTGTGTGGGGGGGTTGGGCTTCTGGCGTTTTTCCAGTTTGTGGAGTTTGTTGGTGTGTGTGTCTGTCTTGTGGGAGGTCTCTGTTTCAGCTCTCCAGGCGGCGAGTTGCTTGGATTTGTTCCAGAGTGTTGGGTGGATTTTGTTGCTGAGTTTGAGGTGGAGAGTGAGTAGGTCTCTGTTGGTTTGATCTAGTAGGTATCTTTTCCTGTGTAGTTCGCTTCTGATTAGGGCTAGTTCTGTTCTTTTCAGGATCCTTTCGCTGGATGGGGATTTTGAGTGGAATTTCAGTTGGAAGCTTGTGGGGATCACATTTTTGTCTCGGCAGTTGCGTAGGAATGCAATGTCACATAAGATGGTGGCTCTTCGGACTTCTAGTTTCTCGTAGGTTCTGGTCAGCTGGAAGGTTTCCTCCCGTAGAGGTCGGATATTTGTTTTCGTAGATTTTCACGGGTATAGGTATGCATGTTAGGGTGGATTCGGGTTTCTTCCCGTGTAGAAATCTGGTTGTTTTGGCTGACGTTTGACGAGGTCTCACTCGTCATCTTCAGGCTGGTGTTCTGGCTTCTTTCTTCTTGAAGCAAAGTGTGGTCTCAGTTGAAGTCCTTCTATAAATACTGCTGGGGGGTGTGGTTTTCTTGCTCTGTTGCTGATTGTAGGTTCGTTTGTTCCTTTGTTCTTTTGTGATCTGCTGTGTGGCTGAGACGATCGTTAAGGGATTAACTGCTGGTGGCTGTTTAGATGGCTGTTTAGATGCTGGTGGGTTAGATGGCTGGTGGGTTCTGGCAGTATCCTGGGCTTTGGTGGAGTGGGGTCCTGTGTCTTGTGAATTCATTTTGGTCTGGCTACGTGTCTGTGGTCTCCCAATGTTTTTTTGGGGTGTGTGAGTGTGCTCCATGTGGTGACTGGAGTGGGGTGCCGCAGTAGATGGTGCAGTCGTGGTTTTGTTATTGGATGGTGGTTTCGTTTCATCTGTGGGAAGGGTCTGGGTTTGTGTTTGGTGTGGATGGAAGGTGGTGGCATCTTGTGTCCTTTTGGACCTGGTGTCAGTCTTTGTGACAGAGGCTCGTCTGTTGACCAGGGCTAGTTTCCAGATGTCAGGCAAGCGGGAGGTGTCATCACGTTTATTCATGTTGTTTGGGTGTTTCTCTATTTCAATGGCTTCCATGATTATTCGACTGTTGAAGTGTTCAGTTTTGGAGATGAGTTTGGTTCTTTCAAAGTCAATTTCATGACCTGTTGTTTTTATGTGCTGGAAGAGAGAGGAAGATTTTTCTTCTTTTTTGACTGCGTTCTTGTGTTCTGCGATGCGTGCGCTTATTCTCCTGTTTGTCTGTCCGATGTATGTGGCTGGACAGACTTTGCCTCTCCCTTAAGTGAAGAAATCAAGCCAAGCATCATCCCCAGAGAGAAATCATCCAGATGCCCCAAGCTCTACGGCCTCCCCAAGATTCACAAAGAAGGAACACCTCTCAGACCCATAGTCAGCTCCATAGGCTCACCTCTACAAAACCTCGCCAAATTTCTTGCCAAACAACTCCAGCCCTATGCAGAATCCATCACTTCATACGTACAAAACTCGTTCCACTTCATAGAAATTATAAAGAAACAAGACCTACAACCCAATGACCTACTCGTGAGCTTCGATGTTGTTTCGCTCTTCACACAAGTGCCCATTCAAGAAGCCTTGACAGCTATCCACAACAAATACAACCCCCCCAAGCACATCCTAGATCTGACCAACCACTGCCTAACCAACACATACTTCATCCACAATGGACAAAGATACAAACAGATAGAAGGAGCACCCATGGGATCACCCCTCTCACCGGTCATCGCAAACCTATATATGGAACACTTTGAAACCAACGCGTTACAGAAGTCCGAACATAAACCCAAACTCTGGCTCAGATATGTTGACGACACCTTTGTTATCTGGCCACACGGGAAAGATAAACTGAACAACTTCCTCACACATCTCAACAGCCTACACCCCAAAATACAATTCACTATGGAAATAGAAGCCAACAACCAACTTCCCTTCCTGGACGTCCTAATCTACAAAAAACCCGACGGCTCCTTAGGACATACCATCTACCAGAAAAAACACATACAAACCGCTACTTAAATGCACAATCACACCACCACCCTGCACAGATCAACTCCGTAGCAAAAACCCTCATCTCCAGAACCAAACGCCCGCTGACAAAGACCACCTAAAAACTGAATTACACACTCTCTCGAATGTTTTAATTGCGAACGGATTCCAAAAAAACACCATCACCAAACTAATCCAAAAGGAAACACCCCCAAGAACCAAGAAACAGAAGAGAACAACGGCACCGCCCTCCTCCCTTACATCAAAGGCACCACAGACAAAATCAGCAAAATTCTCCACAAACACAATATCAAGACAGCCTTTTGCACCGACCAAAAATAGCCAACATTTTAAGAAACCCCAAAGACAAGATTGAGCTAGAAAACCAAGGAGTCTACGAAATACCATGCAAAGTCTGTCCAGCCACATACATCGGACAGACAAACAGGAGAATAAGCGCACGCATCGCAGAACACAAGAACGCAGTCAAAAAGAAGAAAAATCTTCCTCTCTCTTCCAGCACATAAAAACAACAGGTCATGAAATTGACTTTGAAAGAACCAAACTCATCTCCAAAACTGAACACTTCAACAGTCGAATAATCATGGAAGCCATTGAAATAGAGAAACACCCAAACAACATGAATAAACGTGATGACACCTCCCGCTTGCCTGACATCTGGAAACTAGCCCTGGTCAACAGACGAGCCTCTGTCACAAAGACTGACACCAGGTCCAAAAGGACACAAGATGCCACCACCTTCCATCCACACCAAACACAAACCCAGACCCTTCCCACAGATGAAACGAAACCACCATCCAATAACAAAACCACGACTGCACCATCTACTGCGGCACCCCACTCCAGTCACCACATGGAGCACACTCACACACCCCAAAAAAACATTGGGAGACCACAGACACGTAGCCAGACCAAAATGAATTCACAAGACACAGGACCCCACTCCACCAAAGCCCAGGATACTGCCAGAACCCACCAGCCATCTAACCCACCAGCATCTAAACAGCCATCTAAACAGCCACCAGCAGTTAATTAACGATCGCCTCAGCCACACAGCAGATCACAAAAGAACAAAGGAACAAAGGAACCTGCAATCAGCAACAAAGCAAGCAAACCACACCCCCAGCAGTATTTATAGAAGGACTTCAACTGAGACCACGCTTTGCTTCAAGAAGAAAGAAGCCAGAACACCAGCCTGAAGATGACGAGTGAGACCTCGTCGAAACGTCGCCAAAACAACCAGATTTCTACACGGGAAGAAACCCGAATCCACCCTAACATGCATATATATATATATATATATATATATATATATATATATATTAACTTACGTTTTCTCCGAAATGCCGATGCATCGATATTTCGGTTATCCCGTTCTTTTGATCTTGCTTTCTTAGGACGGGATTACTCGAATGTCCTTGGAGGACCGATGGATCATACACAACAAATGTTGTGTGCCGGTCCACCTAGTGACCCTGACAGAGAACAGCAATTTTTTAACGTCGCCAATGGACGAAGCAATACAAATCGGGAGTAGAAAACGAAGGATCATACAGTAATTCAGCTTTGCCGCAAATGACAGCCGGGTATTGATGCATCGATGCGTGGTAATTTTTAAAAAAAAATAAAAGAAAGCAGAAACTGGACGTTGCAAGTAAGCTTCCCAATGCGAAGGGAGCACGTGAGGTAGTAATGGATTCGATCCTAAAATTTCGCATGGTGAGGACAGAGAAAGAGGGGTGGGGGCGAAGGGAGACCACGTGACCGCCTTCGCATTCAAAGCGAAGGCAATCCCGCTGCTAAGCGAAGTACTTCGTGAAGTAACGGCCACTGATACAATCTAACAAAAACATCTCAAATTTTCAAAAGGGCAATTTCCCAAAGATAAGGAAACTAGTAAAAAAAAAGCTGAAAGGGAAAATTGAGAAAGTCCAAACACTCCAAGAGGCATGGAGGCTATTCACAAAAACAATAACATAGGCCCAATTGGAATGCATACCCAAAAGGAAAAAGGGCACTGCCAGGTCAATAGGACTTTGATGTGGCTTACAGGAGCTGTTCAGGAAGTGATCAAAAGCAAGAAAAGCTAATTTAGAAGATAGAAGGCTTGTCCAAATGAGGACAACAGGCAGAAACATAAATTATGGCAGAACAAATGCAAGGAAACAATCAGGAAAGCAAAGCAAGACCTTGAGGGGCATATATCTATAGACACTAAAAGAAATAGTATGGACTTCTTTAGCTACATTAGAAGTAAGACCCCAACTAGAAAGGCCATTGGACCATTAGATGACAATGGAAGGCAAGCATTTATTAAAAAGCAAACAGAGATTGCAGGGAGACTCAATGAATTCTTTGCTTCAGTATTCACTGAATAAGACAGACACCACATGCCCAAAACAGAGCCTATCTTCACAGGAGTGCAAACCAAAGAATTAAACCAGACAGAAATAACCAGGGAGGAGGTCCTTACATGTCTTGTTAAACAAAATGCTTAGAAATCACCAGGACCAGATGGCATCCATCCACAAGTTCTCATTCTAGCCAAAATATATAATCTTTCCTTCAACTCAGGCATTGTGCCTAATGACTGGAAGATAGTGAATGTAACACCAATCTCCAAAAAAGGATCCAGAGGTGATCCAGGAAATTACTGGCCGGTCAGTTTGAAATGTGTCCCAGATAAATTGATGGAAACCATCCTAAAAGAAAAATTTAATAGGCACATAGAAGAGAAGGTGCTGCTGAAATGGCTTCTGCAAGGGCCTCTCATGCCTCACTAATCTGTTGGAATTGTTTGAGTGTGTCAACAAGCATGTGGATAAGCATGTGGCTTGTTTGAGTGTGTCAACAAGCATGTGGCTCTTGGAAGTCATGGAATCAAGGGACAGGTCTTGTCCAGGATCAGCAACTGGGTAAGGGACAGGAAACAGAGTATAGCACTAAATGGACACTTCTCCAAGTGGCAGGAGGTAAAGAGTGGTGTCCCCCAAGGTTCTGTACTTGGACCCCTGCTTTTTAACCTCTTCATAAATGATCTAGAAGTAGGAGTAAATAGCAAGTTAGCCAAATTTGCCAATGACACTAAATTATACAGGATAGTAAAAACTGAGAGAGATTCTGAGGAGATCCAGAGGGATCTCTTGACACTGAGGGAGTGGGCAAACCACTGGCAAAAAAAGCTTCAACATTAGTAAGTGCAGAGTGATGCACATTGGGGCAAAAAACCCTAATTACATTTATAAACTGATCGGGTCTGAAATCTCTGCAACAAAACAAGAAACGTGTCCTGGTGGATAGCTCAATGAAGGTACCAACCCAGTGTGCCACAGCGGTGAGAAAAGCAAACTCAATGCTAGCATCATTAGGAAGGGTATAGAAAATAAGTCAGACTCAGCAAGTGTCATTTTGCTCTTTATAAATCTATGGTGAGACCCTATCTGGAGTATTGTGTACAGTTCTGGTCACCATACCTCCAGAAGGATATTATGGAAATGCAAAAAATGCAGAGGAAGGCAACCAGAATGAATAGGGGACTGGAACATGGTCCTTACCGTCTGAGGCTGCAATGGCTGAGCCTCTTCACTCATGAACAACGGCACCTAACAAGTGACCTGAATGAAGTTTATAAAACCATACATGGTGTGGACAAAGTAAATAAGGTAACGCTGTTTCTCCTATTGCACAACACTAGAACTAGGGGGCACTCCATGAAACTTTGGGTGCTAGATCTCAAACAAATAAGAGAAAATACTTTTTCACCCAGGGGATCACTGGTCTGTGGAACTCCCTGACAGAAGAAGTGGTGATAGCTGTCAGCCTTGACAGCTTTAAGAAAGGATTGGACAAGTTCATGGAGAACAAGGGTATCAATGGCTATCATTATGGATGCCTAAGGACAACCTCCAGGTTGGAGAGATAGGCAGGATAGCTCTCAATACCATTTGCAGGGAATCGTAAGCAGGTGAAGACATCTGCTTGGGAATACCCTGAAGCAAATGGTGTACCACTGTGTGAAACAGAATACTGGACTGGACAGCTATGGCCTGTTCCAGCAAGGCTGTTCTTATATTATTATGTTCCAAGAATTCAGTAAGTGAAACTGAATAGGCTTTGGTTATGCTTTGCTGTAAAAAAACAGAGTAATTAAATGTACAGTGGAACCTTGACTTACATACTACTTGACTTGCATCATATTTGACTTGCAGCAAGACGGGGCCTGTTTGACTTGAGTCGCAGGCTTTGACCTACATCTCAGAGCCCCGGCGCAAGGCACCGGAATTGGGCGGCAGCCACAACCCAGCATCATGGCTGCCACCTCCAAACTGCTCCTGCCTTCTTCCTCTCCTCCAGCAGCGGCAGCTTCGGCAGAAGTCTGGTCCACAATGGAAGCATTTTAGTTGGGGAGATGTAAAGTTGTGGGACTCTAATGGTAAGCATAGAGTTGTTCAGAACTTGAAACGTCAGGTTGAAAATCAGTAAAAGTTAAATGTTAGACATTGTTGCTGTGAACATTAAAAAGTGGAGGCATATAACTTGTGGACTATAATTCCACTGCCTCCTCCTCTCTTTGAAGAGACATTTCATTTACATCCCCAGAAGGAGTCTCCTATCCCAGTCAAATTTGTGTTAAATTGCTGTTTTCGGGGGTCTTTTTCATCATCTGAAACGGATTAATCCGCTTTCCCATTACTTTCTATGGGAAACGTTCGTTTGACTTAAGTCATGTTTGACTTAAGTCTAGACCACTGGAATGGATTAATGATGTAAGTCAAGGTTCCACTGTAATTTATTATATTGAAACGGTTACTTTCAAGTTCTTTTCCATTCATACCAGCAGACTGAAGTCTAGGAAATCATTAAGTTTCAGGAATCCATCTTCACAAAGGTCCTTGGAAGACTTGGTTAGTTATTTGTCTATTTTGAAATGGATGTCCTAGTTTGGTTCCCATGGAAACCTTAGAGAGAAGCTTGGGAGAAGCCAGTCAGCTAGCGTATATTTCACTTCATTTCTCCCCCCCCTTCTGCTGTGTTTTTTTAATGCTTAATAGACTGAAGAATGTTAAATGACTGAACATTTTAAATGTTTTGCTGAAACCTTCTAAAATTGTTTCCCTGCTTAGAAAAGATAAGCAGGAAAAATGTCTGATTCTCACCCCTTCCCCATCTTTTAACTTAGTCTTTAGGCAGTTTTAGTTATGTTAATGACTGCACATTGATTGTGTGGCCTGTTGCTAAATGCAACAGTGTGGTACATCTGATGTCTCTTGGTTACTACTTTTATTTTAAAGAACAGGTTGTGTGGCTAATTTGTTACTTTATCTGGTTGTGGAG
Organism: Phrynocephalus forsythii; assembly: GCA_029282475.1. Classification (NCBI taxonomy): domain Eukaryota; kingdom Metazoa; phylum Chordata; class Lepidosauria; order Squamata; family Agamidae; genus Phrynocephalus; species Phrynocephalus forsythii. The sequence goes on from JAPFRF010000005.1 coordinate 17,630,634, forward strand.
GGTGTATTTACGGCTATTCTCCAAATCCCTCCTTACTTTTCTGTTATATACCAGACATCTGAAGGTTACACTGTGAAGAACCTTGTTCTGAAAAATATGGATTGGCCTGGGTGGCATCGATCACCTGTGAGTTCTAATGATTGCAAAGGCCACCACTGTCTGAGACAGATCTAGATTTTGTCAAGGTTCAAATACCTCTAGGGAATATTTGTACTATAGACTGTCCCAGTTTCAAAGCCATTGTTGACATCTGTAACAACCACTCTAAGCTCATGCCAATAAGGAAGTTACAAGGAAGTGCTTTCTTCCTTCAGGGTAAAAGCAATAGCATTTTTTTGCTTGTGTGTGTGTGTGTTGTGTCATTACAGTTGTGACCGACTCTTCATGACTCCACGCCCATGGAGTTTTCTTGGCAGGAATAATGGAGTGGGTATTTCCTGGTGGTCTCCCATCCAAGTACTGACCAGGGGCGACCCTGCTTAGCTTCCAAAATCAGGTGAGATTGGATGTGCTTAGGGCATCTAGGCAGCTCATATATGTGAAAGGGGAACACCCCCGGTCCTTCAAAAGACCTCAATCCTATGGCATCAGGAAGAGGATGAGAGACTTCTCATTGCACTCATTGTAATTTCTGCAAAGGGCTCTTGAGTCTAGAGAATCAGAATGGACCTACCTTGAGCCTCTTGAATTCAGACTGCAACCCAATCTTCCAATTGATTGCAAAAGCAGCAACTGCTGGTTTTTTTCACTCAGTGCAAAATTTATTATTTATTTAAAATGTTTTAACCTGCCCTTCTCCTTAAAAGGACCCAAGGCGGCTTACAAGAATTAAAACACAACATTTGACAGCTAAAACAGTAAATATATAAATATTTAAAATGATAAAATCAAGTACTATATTAAAAATAATCAACAGAAAACATTTAAAAACCAGCGCACAACAACCCATTAAAAAAAACAAAACAGGGTTCTGGTTACTAAGAAAAAGTATTCCTAAAGAGAAGAAAGGAAGGGAAAGATGAAGCCAGCCTAGCCTCCTATGGGAGGGGGTTCTCATGTCTAGGAACACCAACAGAAAAGGTTCTCTCCTCTGTGCCCCCACCAAGTATGCCTAGGAAGGTGGTGGGAGTGAGAGAAAGGTATCTTCTGATGATCCTAATTCTCAGATAGGCACATAGAGGGAGATATGGACCTTAAGATTTAGGGCTTTATAGGTTAAAACCAGCACTTTGAATGCTGCCCAGAAATAAATCAGCAGCCAGTGAGGCTGCTGTAAAAGGAGAACTATATGATCCCTGTAATGAGCCCCAGTTAGCAACCTGCCTACACCATTTTGGACCCAAATGCCTTTCAAAGGCAGATCCACATAGAATGCATCCCAGTAATGCATCTGAGTTACAACTAGGGTGTGTGTTACTGTGGTCAGAGCAGACCTCTCAAACAACAGTCCAAGCTAGCGTGATAGTTTTAACTGTCCAAGGACACTCCTGGCCACTGTCAAAACCTGGGCATCCAGGCTCAGAGACTAATCTATGGACATCACTGCCCAAGGTGTGGTTCTGTGATTTCAGGGTGTAATCCACCCAGCAACCCTGCTCCTTGATCTGCTTTTGACTAACCAGGAACACCTCTGTCTTCTTTGGATTAAGTTTCCATTGAAAATCAAAACTAATTAATGATTAATAATTTTGAGGCTTTCCTGGGAAATTTATAATTCTCTTCCAGGTATATTATAAAGACCAATAAATCCTGTATGCATCAGGGCTCCCTTATGATCTATTCCATTTATATAAACAATAAAAGGATGCTAGTCAGTTAACATTTTATCTCTTTAGCTATTTGCCGAGCTAGACTGGAATAATGAGGCGACAAACATTTGCTTTGGTTTTAAACAGTGCCACAATTTATTAATAACAGGAGCCAACTTTTAAACTTCATTAAAATGAGCAGTAAATTTTAAAAGGAGGGCCTGCAACACAGCGCAAGATAAGGTGAAGCCATCAATTTAGTAGGTCCCCTTGCTCCCGCAATTTCCTGTGGTGTGTTATGTTGCCGCAGCGAGGATGCCTTGGAAATCTTTTGGGCATCCCCCAAATTTATTAGTCAATAGCAGCCCTCTCGGGAATGCTTGGGTTGGTATTAATTGATCCCTAACTAATCCCTAAGCTAATATATTATTTGAGGGCTGCAGAGGAGCAGGAGCTATTGATTAACTATGGGACCTATTAGATTAGTATTATATTCTGCACTACCCACCAACAAAGAGACACACTGCTGTCTCTTTACCCCAACCAGCCGAATAGCTCTGCACGCAGGCCCTCCTGAATATCTGCCAGAAAAATCCCAAGGCCCTTATCGGACAGGTGTACACCGTCCGGCCAAAACAAACTTAGATCACGGGCGGTGATGGTCGGGTGCCAAATAACAGAACCTATCTCCGCCTGAACAACATGGGCAATTTCCCTATTAAAACCCTTACGGGCCTTATCCATTCTTTGGGGGTGATGATATGGACCCCAAACCAATCTAGGGATAATTGAAAACCATATTAACCTGGTATTGGGCCAGCTGCATTTTAACACTCTCAGGTCATCGGTGACCTTGAGAACCAAAGATTTGCCCGACATGCGGGTCAAGTCATTGCCTCCAAGATGGATAACAGCAATGGAAGGCGAAGGGTCAGGGGGATCACTGAGAGCGGTAGTAAGGAATGCATTCCAGCACATCCCCCTTCGTCCCCTCCAGACCAAGTCGGCCCATTGCCCCAGGCCAAGATCGCGCCACATCCCGATTTAACGGCAAACTTGGAGGCCCAGTAAACAAAACTGTGGCCGTATAAGGTTATCTGGGTTCAGCCAAACCTGTAATGAAAAAACAGAAACAACTGGCCCGGTATTACGGGTTGGTTAGTGGTCGAACATAGGCCTTAAACTGCTTGGACCTCCATTGCCTGATTCGCTGAATCCCGACTGAATCCACGCCGATAGCAGCAGCAGTGGATGCAGCCCCAATATGAAATGAACGGGTGCCAAATTGCAAACCCGGTATGCCAGCGACCTGAAAAGCCTTCAATGAGATTTTCCAAAATTGGTATCGAGTCAAGGGAGACCCGTCCCTATGTTGAAATTAATAGCCCTGGTACGTGCCAATCAACCGGGCATATCTATGAAGAGCTAAGACAGGACATATCTGAGGCACCGAACACCTAAAGAGGTGTGTCGTACTGCCCCAGCCCTGTTGGTCCGTTTTTTATCTGCGAATGTGTAGTAAAACCTGGTCATTATCTAGGGCCATGTCCGACCACTGCAGTGCTGTGCCTGAAGCATCAGTCTTGGAGTGGGCTAACAGCTCGCTGACATGCAGGGCAGCAAAGAAGGCCACAAGGGCAGTTGCCTGAAATAAAATAGCCTCAAAACTGTTGAGGCAAACCTGAGGCCATGCATCAGCCAGCCTACACAGCATCATAGGAGAGATAGGAGTTCTGGTATCCCGCAGCCTACCCCGCTCCCGTGACCAACCCTCAATCATCTTGGCTATCTGGAATTGGCAGTCAGGAATTTCAAAACCCTGGGCTTTGGCGTAATAGTATAGTGCCGGCATTTTTTCCTGAATAGTACGGGGGGGATCCCTAAAATGCAGATGCACAGCAAACTGAACGAGTTGGTCCGCTGTTGCAGGTCAGAGTTTGGGAAACCCCTCCACAGCACAAAATTGAGCGTACTCAGCACAAGCTGCAGAATACGCCCGATGTGTGCTGGGTGCCAATGCCAGTCCCATAGCCTGGTTGGCCTCTACCCTCCAAGGCTCCATACCTCTGGTGGGAGCCAGTCAGGGTCCTTCAAGGCATAAGGGGCTAATGCTCTGAACCGCTTCATCTGTTGCCGGGACAGAGCGTCAGCAAGCTCATTCTGAATGCCCGGCACATGACAAGCATGGAACAATATATTGAACTGGAGGCAACGGAGGGTGAGGGCACGGACCAGGCGCAAGCTCATTCAAACCCTTTTAGATTTGGATGCCAAATTGTTAATAATGTGCACAACTGCTAAGTTCTCGCAGCGGAATTTTACAGCCGAATTAGCCCAAAGCTCTGCCCAAAGAAAAACAGCCCCTACGATTGGGAACAATTCTAGGAAAGTGAGATCGCGTGTCAGTCCCTTGTGCTGCCACTCCTGGGGCCATGAACTGGAGCACCAACATCCCCTAAAGAACAGCCCAAAACCAAGGCTCCAGAAGTGTCTGTCTGAACCTGGAGGTCAGTTGCTGTGATTGCCTCTGAGCGCCAAAAACAGACGCCATTGAATTTGGATAGAAATTCGAGCCACATGCCAAGATCTTCCTTAATATCGGCCGTAATGCGGCGCCTGTGATGCGGGCTATGAAACCCGGCAATGCTATTGCATAACCTGCACAAAATGGACGCCTGGGTGCAACAACCCTGCAGGCAAAATTAAGATGTCCGATAAGTTGTTGCAACTCCCGCAGAGTGGCCGTTTTACGTGACCTCATCAACAAGAGACGTTGATGCAGGTCCTCCAGTTTTTGAGGAGGCAATTGAGAAGCCTGGGCAATGGTGTCCAGTTCGATACCCAGGAATGTCAGCACAGTTGTGGGGCCTTCTGTTTTATCCTCTGCCAAGGGGAGACCCAATTCTCCCACCATAGCCTTAAAGGAGGTCATAAGGTTAAGGCACTGGCCAGTGCCCACCACTCCAGCAAATAAAAAGTCATCTAAATAATGAATAACGTGGGCATCATGAGTTCAGTGCCGAACTGCCCATTCAACAAAGGAACTAAAACATTCAAAAGCGGAACAAGATATTGAACAGCCAAAAGGCATGGCCCTATCCATATAAAAGGCACTGTCAAATGCGAAACCCAGCAGCTCGCAGTCATCGGGGTGCACTGGGAGCAAGCGGAAAGCCGATTTAACATCACACTTCCCGATTTCAGCCCCAACACCACAGCTGTGGACCATCCTAACAGCAGCATCGAAGGATGTGTAGTGGATGCTACACAGCTCCTGGGGTATCTTATCGTTAACCGACTCACCGGCCGGGTAAGAAAGGTGGTGGATTAAACGATACTCGCCCGGAGCTTTCTTAGGTACAACCCCCAATTGTGAAACTCGAAAGTTAGGAGTAGGTGGCTGCTCAAAGAGTCCGAAGATTCACCCAGCTGACAGTTCAGCCACTATTTTAGCTCGAACGATGTCCTCCATGCCAATTACCGACTTCAGGTTAGGAGCCATGTATGGTTCCCGGTCGCCGAGGGCTGGGATGTGAAACCCATACTGGAACCCCTCTAGCAAATAACAGGTGTCTGCCTGCGAGGGGTAGCTACGCAGCCACTCCCTCAAAACTGAAATCCTTATTGGGCTAGGTCCCATTTGGGGGCAGAGTGGGGCCTGGCGGGTTGCGTCTTCCACCCGGGTCCATCCCCCATCGCCAGCTGTTTCCCCCCGGGCAAGTGGAGGCCGGGTGATTAGCCCCACAGGTGCAACAGAGGTGCCTAAACTTGCATTGCCAGTGCCCATAGGAACCCTTGCTGTTTTAAATCAAAGCAGACCAGCCGGGGTTGAACCGACTGGCCCGCAGCAGCGTGGGGGGCTCCAGGGGCTCCAGAATGCAATACTGGGTGACCGCTATCAAAGTGTTCATTGGAGCAGGATGAGCTCATCACCCTCAACCATATGTAGCTATGAGGCCTATCCCAGCGGAGGCTAGGGTCTTTGGCGATATGACGACGAAAGCCCTCGTCATTCATCAGCCATGCTGTCGCAGGGAATTCAAGGCGTGCCCTGATAATCAGGTCCAAATAGTGCCAAAGTACTGAGCCTTTTTCGGGGTGCGCTTTTGTGTAAATGCCAGCATAAATAACGAAGGCGTTCAACCAATTATTCCAGGATCGGTCCAGCTTGCGCTTGCGGATCCATTCCTTTTATTTGTCATCTAATTTTTCTAGCTCTTTAGCATCAATTTCTCTATTTAAAAGTTTGAATATATCAACAAACTTCCCAGATATTATCCACTCTACCATCGCCTCCGAGAGGTGATCACCCAATGGTAGGGATACGTCACCCTCAGGAAGCTCGTTAATCCCTGGTCGGGAGGTATCAGGTTCCTTGGCAGTGGCTGAAGAAGGAGCCGGTTGTGATACCCCTTCAGCGGCTGCTCTCTGCCCCGATACTGCGGGGACAGACAGATCAATTGCAGGGTTGGTTTGGGTGGCAGCCTCAGCCATAGCCAAGGGCCTGCTGCCCAAAACGTAACCAGGAGATGTGCACTGCGGCTGTGCCACCAATGAAGGTTCTGCATGTGAACATGTCTCTACTGTGCCACTAGGCCAAGGCTAAGTAATGTGCCTAGGTGTGTGTGTGGAAACTGGAAAAGACTCACCCGTAGCTGGCTGACTAGCATGAAGTGTAGATGGTTGGCCCCTTGGGCTCGTGGCGAGCGAAAGGTCAATGGCTTGGTGTTGCAATTCCTGGGTGCCAGGCTGGGGTGTAGAAAGCTGGGCCGGCACATCTGGAGCAGAGCACAACACAGGTAGGTCTTCTGGGAGGGCTGCGCCCTCGATGGGCCTGGGTTTTGGAACTGCAGCATCTTGGCCAGAAGGCCCAGCCAGAGCAGCCTCAAGAGAAGTAATATGCAATAATCATTAGGTCACCCATCACCTTTGGCGCTGACCTCCTGTGATTTTTAGTATCCCTATGTGCCCGCCCCCCACCGTATGACATAGCCATTCCTTGCCGCTTGGTGTGCTCTTGCTCTAAGCGGGATACTTTTCCCAAGCTGCTGCAAATTGCGACCACTCATCATCATCAGATGATGAGATCTCAGGGGCAGGTTGAGGGGGAGGCCTCTTCTTAGCAGGGGCCTTGCCTTTTCCCTTGCCAGAGCCTGTTTTGGGCGGCATTGTGGAGAAATATATACGGGGCTACCAGCCGGACTAGGGTGACTATGGTAGGGGTCAGCCCCAACTGTGTGAAGCTAATCTGGGGGATGGATGTCCTCAGATTGATGTACACGAGATGATTGGTACCCAAGGGGTTGAAAAAACAAAATGGCTGCAGGATAACGCGATGGCAGAACAAAATATGGGCCTCCGCGCCAGTTGAGGCGACCGCAGCCCAAACCAAAAAAAGACTGCCCCACCGGCCATGTGGCCAACCTCCCTGCTCCAAAGGGATCAAAGCCCAACCCGGATGACTGCTGTGGAGGGCAGATTACAGTGGATAGAAAAACAAGGTGGCGGCCGGGATGGCAAGGGCAGTAGAAATGATGGACGTCGGCCCCCAGTTGAGGCCACAGTAGCCAAAACACCAAAAGGATGCCAGTCCGTCCACGCACCCCAACCTCCCAGCTCCAAGGGTGAAGACATGGCCCGGATGGCCACTATGGAAGGAGGATTGTGCTGGATGACAATAACAATGTCTGCTGCCTAATGGCGGGGCCTACCAACTAGGGCCTGCACACTTGAGCTAAAGCTCGTAGGCTGCAGGCCCGACTATCCGGCGATCACCAGGTTCTCCCCAAGAACGCCCAAAGCACCCAGGGATCGCCCGGGCGCACTGAAGTGCAGCGCTGCACAGCTTGCTCCATGAGGGAGCTCCGGGGTCCACAGCGCCAGCTGGTCGTTCTGGCCACCGCCGCCAGACCAGCACACCCTCAGGGCCCGAAGGGGCCACGGCAACCCGTCCACCGCTTCTCCCCCCTGATAGAACCCCTCCCACCACCCTCCATGCCCAGCAGGCTCACAGGAGCCTAGCTAGGCTGCCCGCCCACCTCCCCTTCCCCCCGGGAGAAGAGAAGACTTGCGGAGCCGACGAGGAGCCGCGAGGTGAAGTCCTGCTCTCTCCGTCAGGATCCGCTAACTGGACATGCAGGAGGCGGGGAGTGCGGCAGCTCCTTATATAGGAGTGCTCCCCGGCGGTGGCTACGCAACTTGCACAGCCAATCCCCGCCTGTCCAGCCAGCCGGCAAAGCCGCCCCAGCACCACACGAGGTGGAGCAGGGCGACCAATGTATTTTGGAGGTTAATTTCCCATGAAATGCCATCTGCCATACTTAGAGCAGCCAGTCTCAGCAGGGGTAATTCTTTTGGACTGCAACTCCCAGAAACCTTGGCCATCAAAGGAATCTGACAACTGGTGAAGGTTTCTGCCAGCTGCAGTCCAAAAACACCTGGGTTACTCATGGTTGATAATGGCTGCTGTAGAGCACCAGGCTATGATTGCTTTTCCCAGCATGTTTTCCCCGTCTTTTAGATCTATTCTGTCTATCTGTTACCAGAAGATGATCTGTTAAGGGTTTGTGTAAAGTTGACTTATTCTCCCCTAAGAAAAGGGCAAGAAGTGCTAATTTGGGGGATTTAGTAATTGACTGATTTGTGCTTTTGTTTTCTCTTCCCATGCTGCTTTCTGATTTACTTAACATCATATACACTGTGTGTTCCCCACTTGTCAGTGATCCTAGACAAGTGGGAGTCACACTGTAAATAAGTTGTCTACATATTTACTGCGTGTTTCCCACTTGTCTTGGATCACTGATGCAGCTTGACTTATGATGACTACCCAGTAATCATATGGTGCACAGAAGGTGAAATATCTGAAACAGTGGGAATGGATTGCTGAGATATGGTGGAGAAAGGGTGTTATCATATGTGGGATTCTGTACATCACACAACCAGACTTTTAGCATGAAAATAAAGTATTTAAGAATACCTCTTCTTGAGAACTTGGAGAATGACTGCTGCCATTCAGATCAGGCAATAGTGGGCTAGAATTTCACTCACTCTAAAGAAAGAGTCATATGTTCAAATTTTTTCTCACCAATTAACACTAAACACTTAAGCACATCCAACCTGTTTCTCCTGTCCCATGGCAGGTTCTCTGCATGAGCCCTACATCTAGTGATTTACATCTGCTGAGAAACCACCAGGTTCTCCTGTTTTCACAACTATACTGTACAACATCTACCTCTGCTTATGCTTAGCATCTGTGGCTACCTCCAAGTTCATATCTCCCAGTAGATTGGAGACCCAGTGTGGCAAGAATGGATTATGCTCATGAACATGGATGAAATGTTCTCCTATATATCTATGTGACAAAGAAGAGAATGAGCCTGCTGAAATATGTGCTGAATTGCACATTTGCCGTCATATTCCACCTATAGTACAATTCTGCTATCTCTGTAACCATTTCTCGGAGACAATAAAGAATGGCCAAGCACTCTAATGTTACTGAAAACTGAAAGGGGGAAAATAGCATATCTTTCTTCCATGAACATATTATACACAGCACAAAGATCTCTCTCTCTCTCTCTCTCTCTCTCTCTCTCTCTCTCTCTCTCTCTCTCTCTCTCTCTCTCTCCCTCCCTCCCTCCCTCCCTCCCTTCCACCATCTTGCTGTCTTTAGAGAGAAATTCAAGAATGTAATGTTAGACAGTTGCAGGCCATGACTTCCTATCTTCCTCATCTCTGGTTGTCTATCACCTCTGGAAGCACACAAAATGTCCTTAAAGTAATTACGAAAACAAGGAGAGGCATTAAAGGCAGGAAACATGCATGGCAAACAGAGAGATCTACTGTCCCACAAATAGCTGTTCCTGTTACAGGTGGGATTGCTGTCTCTTTTACCCGTTTCCCTTGCTGTAGGTAAAGTTCCTGGACTTTTGGGCAAGGGGTGGGGGGCAGATGGGGGACAGTCAACCCTGCCAAATATTTTTGTGAACACTGAAAGCCAATCTGTGTTCCAGATAGCCTGTCATTAGATAAGAAATTCCTTTAATTACTGAAAATATCCATTTGTCACAGCAGGAGCTTTTCACAATTTCTGTAGCTTAATTTATCTTTTAGTTGGCCCTCTGGAGGTAAGCACAGGCTATATTTGTAAGTTCAATTGCTCAGCCACAAAGGTCTGCCTGAACCACAGCTCTGGCACACTAATGTTTGGTGGGATTTTTGCTTCTATTGGCTAGCTATCTTCAACACAGTTTTGCTGCCCAACTGAGCATTCAAAACCAGTTAACACATGAAAGACAAACGTGTTTTCCAAAAAACTAATACAATCAAACTATTCTTTTGACTGCTAGTCCTAGTAAGCCCTAGTAAGGACGGTGTGGTGGCTCAGCGGGCTGGAGTACTAAAAACTGTTGGCTGCAAAGTTGGCAGCTGGGCGCTGTGAGTTCCCACTGCTTTTTAAAAATAGTTTTATTGAAAATCCATTTGAGGTAATACATACCACCTAATATAGCTTGTTATGTATATAATACAGAATAACACCACAAATTAAACATTCTTAAACTATCCAGCAGTCCAATCCATATTATGATTTGTCCAATTTAGTTTTTTGTATAAGAGGCCAGTATTTGCCATATTTTCCAGAAAATTATCTATTTTATCTCTCCCCTGTATAATTTAAACCTCCGAGTCAGCTTTTCCATAACTGCTATGTCGTATGTTTGGCTTACAAATTTTGTAAGTGAGAGATCCTGGGCAAATTTCCAATTGTGAGTAATTTCCATTCTAGCCACACCCATGAGAATTGCATTTAATTCTTTATTAACTGTTTTTCATTTCCCTCAGTAGATAATGAGAATAATAACAACATTTCATTTGGAACTATTTTCTGTTTAGTTAATTTCTCTATCTAGTTAATAACCTTATTCCAAAATGTCTCTATATTTTGGCATGCCAACCACATATGCTCTAAAGAACCTTTACACCCGCAATTATGCCAACATGCATCTGAGATCCTTCTGTTAATTTTATGCAGTTTTGTGGGGCTGGATACCTTTATGTACTAGCTTCATCAATGTTTCCTTAGCTTTTGCTGATAATGATTTATAAAGATGCCTGGTCCAAATCCTTGCCCATAATTCATTTGATATAGTACTGTTGAAGTTTGTTTCCCAGACAATTTTAGAACCTAAACCTCTGGTAAATTTTTATCCATAGTGCATTTATATATTATTGAAGTTAACCCCTTGTTTGTATTCTTATCTTTTTCTACACATCATGGTTCAAACTCTGTTACCAGTCTAATGGAGCCTTGAGCTTGGTATAATTTCACTGCAAAATTTCTTATCTGTTTTAATTGTAGCCAATTAGTTTTAATTCCTCTTGTTCTCTGTTCTAATTGATTAATTGTTATTGGCTTCCCTGATTCAACTAAATCTCTGATTCTATAGAGTCCAATGCCAGTCCAGTGTCTAAATTGTTCAAAGTTTAAAATTAAGGTGTTCCAAAATGGGACAGAGGGATGATGTAGGAGGGACTAAAATTCCTATATGTTTCTTCCATATTTGTAATGATTCAAAATTATATAAATTCTGGGTTTGGTCATTCTTCTTAAATCACTTTGTTGTAAATACGCATTCATTCATTATACTTTCCTCTCCCCCTCCTTCCAACTTAACACATTCAGGTACATTCTTCATCTGCATCAATTTGGAAATTTGAGTGATCTGAAAAGCTTCATAATAGTTCAGTAACTGTGGTATAGCCAAACCTCCTTTTACACTTTCACTATACTTAATACTGTTAACAAATCTTAATCTTTTTCCTTCACCTGCAATAACATTTTCTAGACTTTTCTGGACTGAACTCATTTTCTTTTTTAATATCAAAATTCCAAGGTATTTAAAAGTTGGGTAGAATAGCTCTAAATTTGACCTCCTTTGGATTTCCTTTTGTTCTGTAATAGAAAATTAAGGCATAAAATTTGAATTTTTGATAATTAATTTTTAAACCTGTGTAGACTCTATATTCCTGTAATAATTGTTTGCATACATCTGTACTTTTAAATGTCTCTTCCAAAAGCAAAAGCATATCATCGGGGTATAAATTTCTTTTATGATTTCTATTCTTAAATTCTATTCCCTTAATATTTTCATTCCCTCAAATTTGTGCAGCTAATGGTTCCATTACCAATGCAAAAATTAATGAGGATAATGGGTCACCGTCTCTGGTTCCTCTGTGTATCTGAAAATTTTCAGATTCTGATCCATTGATCATTACTGTTGCCCTCATTTCTACATATAATTTTCTTAACACATTAACAAATTTTCACCATGTTAATTTTTCATTAATTCTAACATGTAAACCCACTCCACTCTGTCAAAAGCCTTGAGTGCATCCAAGCTTCCTTCTGCTCTTATTTGCTATTTGTATAACATTTAATACTCTATGGGTTGTGTTCTGCACCTGTCTAGCAGACATGAATCCATACTGGTCCCCATGAACATAGTTATTAATAAAACTACTTATCCTTTTAGCCAGTATTGTTGAAAAAAAATCCTTTGACCCTGATTTTGTAGAGTTATGTCTAACCCAGCTCCTGCCAACCTAGTGTTGGAGTTTAGTCTCTGACCAGAGATATTAGCAGAGTATAAACTAAGTCTTCTGAGTGTTTTTAGTCACACAAAACACCCCGGCAGAACAAAAACGTATGAACGGCAGTCAGCCCAAGTATATCTCTCTGTTTCTGGCAGCAACAAAGGGCACTCACTCACAGCACCCACTTGCACGGCTTAATGAGGAGAACTAGAACAAGCTTATGTAGCAAAAATATAACATAGCTTTACTGTAAAAATATATACAAAAGGGAAAAGAACAATAGAACAAAACAAAACATACTTAACATATCTCTTGGAGAAAGAGGGAAGACAAGGTCAGCATTCTGGCAGAAAGGCGGCTGCTTTCAGCAGGGCAGCAGCTGGCAGCAGCAGCAGCTGGGTAGCCGGGCAGCTGACTATACAGAAGGGAAGACCTTCTCTTATACTAGTTAGAGAGGGGACAGGTGAGAGCTAGAGCATAATAGCCTGGATAGTTTGATTCTAGAGAGCTCAGGCCATTAAAGGTGAAGAGTCCTTCATACATGGATGCATTGCAAAGAGAAGGAAAACCCAACACCTAGCAGTTCAAAAGCATGTAAATGCAAGTAGATAAATAGGTACCACCATAAAATGTAGGAAAGTAAAACAGTGTTTCCTTGCAGCCATCCAGCCATGTGGCCATGGACTTGCATAACACTGGCTCTTTGGCTTGAATATGGAGATGAGCACTGCCCCTAGAGTTGGGCATGCCTAGCACACATGTGCAGGAGGAACCTTTACCTTTACCTTTATTTTACCTTTTAAGCCCTTGTATTCATGCTTAGGAAAGAGCCATCTGAATAAGCACATACATTGAAGGAGAGGAGAGGAAAATGATAAATTCAGAATTAGGGGAAGACAAATATTTATTGGACAATTAACAGTAATTTTAAACTCACTTTCAAATCCTGCAAAAATTTTCTTCAGCCTGGACATTGGACTTTAGCGTATTGAAGTTTCCTGGTAGTGTATATTTCTGAGTATTAGATGTTCAAACATTTGCATTATTAGATGTTCAGACAAAGCAACAGGAATCTGACTAATTGCCACTGTACAAAGTTGCTATACAAACAGATGCTCAGTCTGAACCAGAAAAAAAAATCTTACCTTTTTCTGATTGTTTCTAAAGCTAAAGTCATGTTAAGTTTCAAATATCTGATCTGTATTTTGTCCAGCACATAACCATAAGCAACAGATAGATGTCATACAGTTCGTTAAGCCCATGGCAGCAATGGAAACAGAGGCAATAGACAAACTAAACAGATGTCTAAGAAATACCACAGTCTCAAAGGAAAATCAGTTTTTATATCTGTTGTTACATACTATCAAGTCATTTCTGCATTACAGTGGACTTCTGAATTAATGTCCTCCAATAGCTGCTATAATATACCACACTGGGACTGGGTTAGAAAGATGTGAGTTATAATTCCTGAATGATAACACTGGATGGCTTTCAGGGAGTTATCTCAGAGTCTGACTAACACAGCAAAAGATTGTTGTGAATGCAGGATGAGACAAGCTAATATATGAGAAAAAATTCACTTAGCGTTAGTCCTTGAGCAAGTTGAGTGCAATGCTATGGATTTTTAGCCACACACACACACCAGTTCTTTCCTAGTCTTATAAAAAAGACACCATAAAGAGCAGCTCCATTTCTTTCCATTTAGTTACAACTAACGCTCACCAAGTATGTCCATCACATTCATTGGAGGTCACATGAATATTGCACTCTATCTCCAAAGAACTGGCATCTACCAGCTTTCTTTACTATATGAGCAAGCATGTGATCTCTGTGGGTAGAGGATTCATCCAGAGTAAAAGCATAAGGGGGAAAAAGTGACTCAGAAAAAAGTTTTGAAGAAGTTGAAGAGTAGGGGGAATGATTCACTCCATTTTATTTTTTTATTATTTTTAAAGTAGAAAGATGGTTTGAAAAAATATCAGTGAACTTTAAATAAGGCTGGCTGTCATGAGAATGTGAACTATCATTTAGTACAACCCTGTCCTCTGTACTGATGCATTCTGTCACAGATATCTCCAACTGCATTGGATCTTGTGGTTCCAGTGAAGAACAATCCAATAAACAATATTAAGGAATTTAATTAAAGATAATCAAATCGGCTCCTGGAATCCAAATTCCTCTGTTATACATTAATTTGAACTTTGTGTTACTCATGGGGAGACCAGAGCGTGGAGATCTTTTGCAAATAACTGGCTGCTTATTATAAACTCATTTTCCTAATCATACCAATGATATAACTACACTACAGTGGTACCTTGGTTTACGAATGCCTTGGTTAACAAAAAACAGTTAATGAAAAGAAATTTCCAGGAATGGGGATGTTTCACTTTAAGAAAATTTAAATCCGAATACTTCACTTTACATTTTTTTTCCCATAAGGCATGATAATGATTTCCTTTTGTCACTTCCCTCTATGCTGTGAGTAGCATTTCTGGAACCAGAGCATCAGTTTCCAATTATTTCCTTTCATGCACAGTATGCACCAGGGCAGCGCTTTGTATTGTATGGATATTTGATAGCCACATTGGGGCAGATGCCCAAAAGCCCAATGCAGCAAAACGGGGAAGCCCAAAAGCCTTTCCCTGCTTTGCCATGTTGAGGTTTTGGGAGCACCTCAATGCGGCTGTCAAAAAGAGGAACACAGCAAAGTGGGGAAGCCATTTTGCTACTTTGCTGGGTTCTGCTTTTTGACAGTCACCTTGTTTCCCCTGCTGGGAGTCACCACTCACCCGTTCACACCCTCACTGGGTCGGGACTGCTGGCTTCAGGCTGCTGCAGCCCCAGGACTGAAGCGGTGGCTCCACTGATCCAGGATCCGACTGGACAGCGAGGAGTCACCGCTTGCCCACTTGCATGCAGCGGAGCCACTGCTTCACTCCTAGGGCTGCAGCAGTCCGAAGCTGGCAGTCTTGACCCAGCAAGGGGGCAAGTGGGTGAGTGGTGACTAGAGATGGGCACAACTTAGCGGTATTCCCGTTTCCGTTTCCATTACTCAGTTCCGTTACTCTACGGAAACGGTAATGGGAATTACTCCGCCAGACTTCGAGCTCGAACTGACAAACGAACAATTTTGGTCTGATTTGTCGTGCTCGTTCTTTGCATCGCGCGATCGCGCGATGCCACGCGGCACAGAAAAAAAGTTTTTAAAAGTTAAAAAAACCCGGTTCCCGGCCGAAAAGCAGGCGGAAAAATGCCTGCCGTGCCTCAGGGCACCTACCAGAGGGGTTGTTTCTGGAGGTCCCCGGCCTCCCCCCCATCCCCCGTCCTGGGCTGTTCTGGTGGGACTCGCCGCAGGCTCGCAGCCAGCAAAAAGCCCAGTCTCGCCAGCGGCCGCCGCATTTAAAACGCAAGCAAGCAGCACGGACGGCACAGGAAAAAAATTTTAAACTCTTCCCCCCACCCATTCCCGGGCCAAAAAAGCAGGCGGAAAAATGCCTGCTTGACTAAGGGCGCAGGGCACCTACCGGAGGGGTGGTTTCTGGAGGGGGGGTCCTGCCTCCCCCCCGTCCTGGGCAGCTGGACTCGCCATGCCATGCGGTGCGGGCGGGGGATCCAAAATGGGGCAGCGAACGCAATATTGTTTTTGAAATCGTGGTCCAAAAACACACAAGCACAACAGAAACACGCGAAAATTTATAAACTGCCAGATTTTTCACAGTAGCAGTGGGTTTTTTCTTGCAACAAAATGTCTCTCCTCTCCTCCTCTGTCCTCCATTGATTTTATTTTATTTTATTTTATTTTATTTTACACCTGTGCAATGATGGGCTGGCCGAGTGGCCAGCCATGTGGGAGTGGACGACCATGCAAATTTTTGGAGCCATCCCACCAATCGCATGGCCACTTGGCCATGGAGACTTCTGGGATGTGCCAAAAAGCCCCCTAAAACCTGCCCTAGCCCCCTAACCCTAACCCTAATCCTTGACTCCTTACTTACCCATACGTCACAGACTGTCTTCTTAGTGGGTCAGAGAGGCACCCAGAGGTACAACCCACTAGCCCACCGTAACCTTACCCATCACTAGCCTAACCCTAGCCCTTGCACTAACCCACCTTAACCCTAAGCCAGATCTACTTGCATTGCACTACACGCAAGTACAATTCCCTTCTTTGTGAGACATGGTGGTGCGAGAGCCTTAGGCATCATCCTATGGCTCTGGGTTCACTGCCATCACTAGTCTCACTGTCTGCAACTGGTATGCATATCCATATGGCTATGCATGCATTTTGCAGCAGCAGGTGAGGAGGGGAGACCCCCATGTAGAGGGGTCTCTTGGAGCCTGCTTCCCCTTCCTAGTGGGTGAGGGACGGGTGGAGCCCGCTTTCCTTTCCCTTTATAGCGGGCCAGAGGAGGCACCCACCCCACAGAGGTGCCTCCAGGAGCCCGCTCCCCCCCCAAAAAAAACCAGTACTAACGAAAACGAAAAAACGAACCGACTAATTTTTGCGAATTTTCACGAAAAACGGAAACGACCCAAAACGGAACCGGCCCGACTAACGACAACTCGAAAAAATTTTTTTCAAGTCGTGCTCATCTCTAGTGGTGACTCCCAGCGAGGGAACGGAGGTGACTGTCAAAAAGCGGCTTTGGGATCAGGCACCCCAAAGTTTTATTTATTTATTTATTTATTTATTTATTTATTTATTTATTTATTTATTTATTTATTTATTTCTATACCACAACCAATTTCCCCAGTTGGAACACTGGGCAGTTTACATAACACAAGCTTCACTTTGGTTTTGGGATGCTTGGTCCCAACAGCTGCTTTTTAGCAGTCACCTCAGTTCCCCTGCTGTGATTCACCATTCACCTGCTCACCTGCAGCGCAGCCACCACTTCAGTCCTGGGTTTGCAGCAGCCAGAAGCCAGCAGTCCTGACCCAGCAAGGGGGGCGAGCAGGTGAGTGGTGACTCCCAGCAGTGGAGCCAAGGTGACTGACAAAATATCAGGTGCCTCAAAGCCAAACTAAAGCTAAAAAACCTGACTAACAGTGTGTTGTTAGTCTGTGGAACTCCCTGCCATAGGATGTGGTGATGGCATCTGGCCTGGATGTCTTCACAAGGGGATTGGACAGATTCCTGGAGGAAAAGTCCATCACAGGTTACAAACCACAATGAAGATGTGTCATCTCCAGGCTTAAAACCAGGGTATTTCAAGGGCCAGATGTAGGGGAGTAGTATCAGGAAACAGATATCTAGTCTCATGTGCTCCTATATGCATTTGGTGGGGGTACAGGAAGCTGGACTAGATGGGCCTTTGGCCTGATCCAGCATGGCTCTTCTTATGTTCTTATGTTCTTATGATCAATTTCCATCAATTGACAGGGCTTCTAATTATATACTATTCATATTGCTTAGTTTTACTCTCAGAAAAGCAGTGGGCAGCAGAGGTCCTTAGCAATGAATGTGTGTGGGACACAGGCCTTTTCAATCATATTCAGCTGATATTCAGCTTTCCCCCTCCCTTTTCCCTTATCAGTAAGAGATCATTCTTAAGTTATAGAAGCCGTGTGGCTTTGAACATTACTACTTAACATTTGACCACAGTGCCATCTGTACCCATAAGAGCACAGTGTGACCATTTTGTAACTTTGGAGTTCATCTGATCAGGTTGCTTTCAGAATTAACTGTATCACCATTAATGCCACTGAGAGTTCTATTGTGTAATACATTGATTTTTATCAGCATTTACTCCTGCTTCTTTGTTATACATTCTCAAGTGAAAAATATTGACTGTGGCCAATATTTTTTAAAAGTTTGAATATGATCTAAAGGGAAATTGTGTGTGTGTGTGTGTGTGTGTGTGTGTGTGTGTGTGTGTGTGTATCTATATCTATATCTATATCTATATCTATATATCTATATCTATATATCTATATCTATATCTATATCTATATCTATCTATCTATCTATCTATCTATCTATCTATCTATATCTATATCTATATATCTACATCTACATCTACATCTACATCTATATCTATATCTATATCTATCTATCTATCTATCTATCTATCTATCTATCTATCTATCTATATGCATGTTAGGGTGGATTCGGGTTTCTTCCCGTGTAGAAATCTGGTTGTTTTGGCGACGTTTCGACGAGGTCTCACTCGTCATCTTCAGGCTGGTGTTCTGGCTTCTTTCTTCTTGAAGCAAAGCGTGATCTCAGTTGAAGTCCTTCTATAAATACTGCTGGGGGTGTGTGGTTTGCTTGCTCTGTTGCTGATTGTAGGTTCCTTTGTTCTTTTGTGATCTGCTGTGTGGCTGAGGCGATCGTTAAGGGATTAACTGCTGGTGGGTTAGATGGCTGTTTAGAGACATCCTGTGTGGGTGAGGTGCTGGATGTGTGTCTATCAGCCTTTTGTTTCTTAACGACCTTGGTGGTGGGCGTTCTGGCAGCATCCTCTAAACAGCCAACCTAAACAGCCAAATAGCCAACATTTTAAGAAACCCCAAAGACAAGATTGAGCTAGAAAACCAAGGAGTCTACGAAATACCATGCAAAGTCTGTCCAGCCACATACATCGGACAGACAAACAGGAGAATAAGCGCACGCATCGCAGAACACAAGAACGCAGTCAAAAAAGAAGAAAAATCTTCCTCTCTCTTCCAGCACATAAAAACAACAGGTCATGAAATTGACTTTGAAAGAACCAAACTCATCTCCAAAACTGAACACTTCAACAGTCGAATAATCATGGAAGCCATTGAAATAGAGAAACACCCAAACAACATGAATAAACGTGATGACACCTCCCGCTTGCCTGACATCTGGAAACTAGCCCTGGTCAACAGACGAGCCTCTGTCACAAAGACTGACACCAGGTCCAAAAGGACACAAGATGCCACCACCTTCCATCCACACCAAACACAAACCCAGACCCTTCCCACAGATGAAACGAAACCACCATCCAATAACAAAACCACGACTGCACCATCTACTGCGGCACCCCACTCCAGTCACCACATGGAGCACACTCACACACCCCCCAAAAAATTGGGAGACCACAGACACGTAGCCAGACCAAAATGAATTCACAAGACACAGGACCCCACTCCACCAAAGCCCAGGATACTGCCAGAACCCACCAGCCATCTAACCTACCAGCATCTAAACAGCCATCTAAACAGCCACCAGCAGTTAATCCCTTAACGATCGCCTCAGCCACACAGCAGATCACAAAAGAACAAAGGAACAAAGGAACCTGCAATCAGCAACAAAGCAAGCAAACCACACACCCCCAGCAGTATTTATAGAAGGACTTCAACTGAGACCACGCTTTGCTTCAAGAAGAAAGAAGCCAGAACACCAGCCTGAAGATGACGAGTGAGACCTCGTCGAAACGTCGCCAGAACAACCAGATTTCTACACGGGAAGAAACCCGAATCCACCCTAACATGCATACCTATACCCGTGAAAATCTACGAAAAAATATATATATATATATATATATATATATATATATATATATATATATATATATATATATATATATATATATATATATATATATATATATATATATATACGAAAACAAATATATATATATATATATGCATGTTAGGGTGGATTCGGGTTTCTTCCGTGTAGAAATCTGGTTGTTCTGGCGGCTGAGGAGTCTCACTCGTCATCTTCAGGCTGGTGTTCTGGCTTCTTTCTTCTTGAAGCAAAGTGTGGTCTCAGTTGAAGTCCTTCTATAAATACTGCTGGGGGTGTGGTTTGCTTGCTCTGTTGCTGATTGCAGGTTGCTTTGTTCCTTTGTTCTTTTGTGATCTGCTGTGTGGCTGAGGCGATCGTTAAGGGATTAACTGCTGATGGCTGTTTAGATGGCTGTTTACATGCTGGTGGGTTAGATGGCTGGTAGGTTCTGGCAGTATCCTGGGCTTTGGTGGAGTGGGGTCCTGTGTCTTGTGAATTCATTTTGGTCTGGCTACGTGTCTGTGGTCTCCCAATGTTTTTTTGGGGTGTGTGAGTGTGCTCCATGTGGTGACTGGAGTGGGGTGCCGCAGTAGATGGTGCAGTCGTGGTTTTGTTATTGGATGGTGGTTTCGTTTTCATCTGTGGGAAGGGTCTGGGTTTGTGTTTGGTGTGGATGGAAGGTGGTGGCATCTTGTGTCCTTTTGGACCTGGTGTCAGTCTTTGTGACAGAGGCTCGTCTGTTGACCAGGGCTAGTTTCCGTGTCAGGCAAGCGGGAGGTGTCATCACGTTTATTCATGTTGTTTGGGTGTTTCTCTATTTCAATGGCTTCCATGATTATTCGACTGTTGAAGTGTTCAGTTTTGGAGATGAGTTTGGTTCTTTCAAAGTCAATTTCATGACCTGTTGTTTTTATGTGCTGGAAGAAGAGGAAGATTTTTCTTCTTTTTTGACTGCGTTCTTGTGTTCTGCGATGCGTGCGCTTATTCTCCTGTTTGTCTGTCCGATGTATGTGGCTGGACAGACTTTGCATGGTATTTCGTAGACTCCTTGGTTTTCTAGCTCAATCTTGTCTTTGGGGTTTCTTAAGATGTTGGCTATTTTTTGGTCGGTGCAAAAGGCTGTCTTGATATTGTGTTTGTGGAGAATTTTGCTGATTTTGTCTGTGGTGCCTTTGATGTAAGGGAGGAGGCGGTGCCGTTGTTCTCTTCTGTTTCTTGGTTCTTGGGGGTGTTTCCTTTTGGATTAGTTTGGTGATGGTGTTTTTTTGGAATCCGTTCGCAATTAAAACATTCGAGAGAGTGTGTAATTCAGTTTTAGGTGGTCTTTGTCAGCGAGGCGTTTGGTTCTGGAGATGAGGGTTTTGCTACGGAGTTGATCTGTGCAGGGTGGTGGTGTGATTGTGCATTTAAGTAGCGGTTTGTATGTGTTTTTTTCTGGTAGATGGTATGTCCTAAGGAGCCGTCGGGTTTTGTAGATTAGGACGTCCAGGAAGGGAAGTTGGTTGTTGGCTTCTATTTCCATAGTGAATTGTATTTTGGGGTGTAGGCTGTTGAGATGTGTGAGGAAGTTGTTCAGTTTATCTTTCCCGTGTGGCCAGATAACAAAGGTGTCGTCAACATATCTGAGCCAGAGTTTGGGTTTATGTTCGGACTTCTGTAACGCGTTGGTTTCAAAGTGTTCCATATATAGGTTTGCGATGACCGGTGAGAGGGTGATCCCATGGGTGCTCCTTCTATCTGTTTGTATCTTTGTCCATTGTGGATGAAGTATGTGTTGGTTAGGCAGTGGTTGGTCAGATCTAGGATGTGCTTGGGGGTTGTATTTTGTCTGTCAAGGCTTCTTGAATGGGCACTTGTGTGAAGAGCGAAACAACATGAAGCTCACAGTAGGTCATTGGGTTGTAGGTCTTGTTTCTTTATAATTTCTATGAAGTGGAACAGTTTTGTTATGAAGTGATGGATTCTGCATAGGGCTGGAGTTGTTTGGCAAAGAAATTTGGCGAGGTTTTGTAGAGGTGAGCCTATGGAGCTGACTATGGGTCTGAGAGGTGTTCCTTCTTTGTGAATCTTGGGGAGGCCGTAGAGCTTGGGGCATCTGGATGATTTCTCTCTGGGGATGATGCTTGGCTTGATTTCTTCACTTAAGGGAGGCTTTTATTTTGGCTTTGGTGGTTTTCCAGGTAGGTGGTGGGGTCTGTGTTCAAGGTATGTAAGCAGGGTCTTGTAGTAGGTTGGATAATTTGGCTTGGTAGTCGGATGTGTTCATCACCACTGTGGTGATGAACACATCCGACTACCAAGCCAAATTATCCAACCTACTACAAGACCCTGCTTACATACCTTTGAACACAGACCCCACCACCTACCTGGAAAACCACCAAAGCCAAAATAAAAGCCCTCCCTTAAGTGAAGAAATCAAGCCAAGCATCATCCCCAGAGAGAAATCATCCAGATGCCCCAAGCTCTACGGCCTCCCCAAGATTCACAAAGAAGGAACACCTCTCAGACCCATAGTCAGCTCCATAGGCTCACCTCTACAAAACCTCGCCAAATTTCTTGCCAAACAACTCCAGCCCTATGCAGAATCCATCACTTCATACGTACAAAAACTGCTCCACTTCATAGAAATTATAAAGAAACAAGACCTACAACCCAATGACCTACTCGTGAGCTTCGATGTTGTTTCGCTCTTCACACAAGTGCCCATTCAAGAAGCCTTGACAGCTATCCACAACAAATACAACCCCCAAACACATCCTAGATCTGACCAACCACTGCCTAACCAACACATACTTCATCCACAATGGACAAAGATACAAACAGATAGAAGGAGCACCCATGGATCACCCTCTCACCGGTCATCGCAAACCTATATATGGAACACTTTGAAACCAACGTTACAGAAGTCCGAACATAAACCCAAACTCTGGCTCAGATATGTTGACGACACCTTTGTTATCTGGCCACACGGGAAAGATAAACTGAACAACTTCCTCACACATCTCAACAGCCTACACCCCAAAATACAATTCACTATGGAAATAGAAGCCAACAACCAACTTCCCTTCCTGGACGTCCTAATCTACAAAAAACCCGACGGCTCCTTAGGACATACCATCTACCAGAAAAAACACATACAAACCGCTACTTAAATGCACAATCACACCACCACCCTGCACAGATCAACTCCGTAGCAAAACCCTCATCTCCAGAACCAAACGCCGCTGACAAAGACCACCTAAAACTGAATTACACACTCTCTCGAATGTTTTAATTGCGAACGGATTCCAAAAAAAACACCATCACCAAACTAATCCAAAAGGAAACACCCCCAAGAACCAAGAAACAGAAGAGAACAACGGCACCGCCTCCTCCCTTACATCAAAGGCACCACAGACAAAATCAGCAAAATTCTCCACAAACACAATATCAAGACAGCCTTTGCACCGACCAAAAAATAGCCAACATCTTAAGAAACCCCAAAGACAAGATTGAGCTAGAAAACCAAGGAGTCTACGAAATACCATGCAAAGTCTGTCCAGCCACATACATCGGACAGACAAACAGGAGAATAAGCGCACGCATCGCAGAACACAAGAACGCAGTCAAAAAAGAAGAAAAATCTTCCTCTCTCTTCCAGCACATAAAAACAACAGGTCATGAAATTGACTTTGAAAGAACCAAACTCATCTCCAAAACTGAACACTTCAACAGTCGAATAATCATGGAAGCCATTGAAATAGAGAAACACCCAAACAACATGAATAAACGTGATGACACCTCCCGCTTGCCTGACATCTGGAAACTAGCCCTGGTCAACAGACGAACCTCTGTCACAAAGACTGACACCAGGTCCAAAAGGACACAAGATGCCACCACCTTCCATCCACACCAAACACAAACCCAGACCCTTCCCACAGATAAAACGAAACCACCATCCAATAACAAAACCACGACTGCACCATCTACTGCAGCACCCCACTCCAGTCACCACATGGAGCACACTCACACACCCCAAAAAAACATTGGGAGACCACAGACACGTAGCCAGACCAAAATGAATTCACAAGACACAGGACCCCACTCCACCAAAGCCCAGGATACTGCCAGAACCTACCAGCCATCTAACCCACCAGCATGTAAACAGCCATCTAAACAGCCATCAGCAGTTAATCCCTTAACGATCGCCTCAGCCACACAGCAGATCACAAAAGAACAAAGGAACAAAGCAACCTGCAATCAGCAACAGAGCAAGCAAACCACACACCCCCAGCAGTATTTATAGAAGGACTTCAACTGAGACCACACTTTGCTTCAAGAAGAAAGAAGCCAGAACACCAGCCTGAAGATGACGAGTGAGACCTCGTCGAAACGTCGCCAGAACAACCAGATTTCTACACGGGAAGAAACCCGAATCCACCCTAACATGCATACCTATACCCGTGAAAATCTACGAAAAAATATATATATATATATATATATATATATATATATATATATATATATATATATATATATATATATATATATATATATATATATATTAGGAATACTTACTTGGAGGGGGCAATGTGTAGCCTGCATACTGTAATTGGGAACTGGTTTGCATTTAAATTGTGCTTCCAAACTGTAAGGTCTATACACTTGGCGTATAGATAGATGTACACTAGCCCTAAGAGTGTGATAGATGTCCATTATTCATAAATATGTCTTCTTCTGAGCATCCCCCCAGATTTTTAGATTCTGAATTTCTGGACATTTCTAAAGAAATGGCAGGTATGTTTCAATTTTACATTCCCAGAATGGGTGTGTCAGTGGACTCTGAAGGGAGTCATTACATAAATGTTAAACCGCAAAGAACGTGATCATCAGTTAGAGTTGCCTTATCTCCAAATATGGCCTTCCTACTTTGTACATGATGCAAATTAGAGAATTTGAATTGAATGCTAAACAAATTTGCCTAATACGTTAATTCATTTAGAGGTTTCATCATGTAATGCAAATTAAGCGTACAGGATGACCCCCGTATCCGCTGATTCACTAACCACTGATTCAGTTGTCCACGGTTGGTGATCAGCTGGGGGGTGTGGCAAGGAGGGGGAAAAATAAAAATAAAACTTACTTTTGCTAGAAGCCCTCCTCCTCGCCTCCACTGTGGGCCAGACAGGCACCCTCTGGAGGGGTGGAGGACATCAGGGCTGACAGCAGAAGAGGCGCCCATGCCACACTGCTCACCTGGAACATTGGGGTGGCAGCAGAATTGGTGCCCACATGGACCTGCAGATGCAAGCAGGAAGTTTTAATAATTTATAGTCTTAACCTACCCCACCCCTTTTCCTCAAATTTTCCTAAGTTATGGAAGCTTCTAGCTAAATTCTCAGCCAAGTTCCAAGAAGCCAGGGGAACATAAACCAGAATTTAACATTTCCAGAAGGCATCATAGACTTGTATACTTGGAAGAGACTGTAAGGGTCAAGTTCAACTTCTAATAAAAGCAGGAACTGCAGTAAGGCCCATAGTGTCACAGTGTCGAGAAGTCATTTTTCTTTGGAGTACGGCCCCCGAAATCCCTCAGCCAACATTGCCTGTTATGAATTAAATGATTTCTATACTATGTTTGCATTAAAATAGTCCAAGTACCTTTGCAAAAAGATTTCTGTAAAAATATAACATTGTAACATTTATTAGTGAAGCTATGGATGGCCTCAGCAATTTACTGCTCATACAGAAAAGTTTATTTCTCCCAAATGGTAAGCTCAAGCACTGACTCTGTGGTTCACTTTATATCTTTGCTCTGTAATGGTAAGAAAAGCAAGCAAGCTTGAAATCCAGTAAATCTAGTATGTATGTATGTATGTATGTATGTATGTATGTATGTATGTATGTATGTATGTATGTATGTATGTATGTATGTATGTATGTATGTATGTATGTATGTGTGTGTGTGTGTATGTATGTATGTAGAATATTTTACCCCACCTTTCTCCTTGGAAAAGGACCCAAAATGGCTTATAATAATGAGGGACAATATACAGCCCAAAACATTTAAGATATATTCAAGTTAAGAACAGGAAATTAGAAGAGGCATCTTACAACATTAAAAGGTAACATTAAAATTACAAAGAGCATGCAAAAAGAAGAAAAAATTCCATGATGAGGGATGGAACATAACATGGAAAACACTGGTGTTCTTATGAAATCAGTCAACGCAATCATGCGTGGTACAGTAACCCCCCCACCTATTGCGGGGGTTAGGGACCCACCCGACCTGTGATGACTGAAAATCTGCAATATGCGTACGTGGGTCAGGTGTGGCCTGGTGGCGGTGGGCAATCAGATTCTCCAGCCGCTGCCGGCGCGCACCAGCCCAAGAAGTCTTGGGGCAGAGTGCGCTGGCGGCATTGCGGGATCTGACCTCCCACCACCGCCGCCACCACCGCCCCAAGACCTCTCGGAGCAGCGTGCACTGGCAGAAGCAGGGGGATTTGACCTCCCGCTGCCCACCTGCCTGCACCGCCCTGAGCCCCGAGACTTCTCGTCTGCCCCAAGACTTCTCATCCGGGGCATGTCAATGGAGAAAATTTTCCCCATTGGAATACATTGGCTCAATGCATTCCAATGGGGAAAAATTTCCCCATTGAAATACATTGAGCCAATACATTTCAATGGAGATTTCGGGGTAGCGCCTAATGCCGGCGGCCCATGCTCCTCCGAGAAGCCTGGGGCAGTGCAGGTGCATGGCCCTGAGGTGTCTCGGAGGAGCAAGGGCTGGCGGCATGGGACAATGCAGGAGGAGCGTGGGCCAGCTGCGTGGGGTGATGCGATCACCCCCTGCCACCCACCCGCAAGGCCCCGTGTGGGCCGGCAGCGATGGGGATCGGATCCAGGGCTTGGGGAAGGGGGAAGGTTTTAAAAACCTGGGCTTTTAAACCTTCCCCCCTTCCCCACACCCTGGGCTCCAGCTTATTGGCACTGGGTGGGGAAATAAAGGTTTTTCTCCCCCACCCCAGCGCTAATCAGCTGGAGCCAGGGCAGGTACTCTGATCCCGGGATATAGCGGGACCGCAGTACCTGAACTGTGAAATGGCCAGGGGTGACTGTAATCCATATAAAAGTCACATAATGGTGGTTTAAAAGGGAATCAGACGGCATTTCTAAAATATAGGCAGTGGAGACCCACCTATGATGTGTGTGTGTGTGTGTGTGTGTGTGTGTGTGTGTGTGTGTGTGTTTCTTTGCAAGGCTGGTCCTACCATTTGGCACATTGAGTGATGCACAGAGGAGGCAGTAGCGGTATCCTTTGGTTGTTTGTCCTCAGTTCTTCCTCATATTTCTAGGACACACTGCCCAATGCCTTGATCCAGATTCCCTAAAGTGACCAGCTGATTTCACAATGCTAGCCTGTTGTCAAGTAGAGTGGATGCCATTTTGTCATTATCCTAAGGCAGCAAAATAGGTTGGTCGTGACATAAATTAAATGTTTAAAATATGCACAAAGCAAAAGTTTGCAAACTACTTATTATAGAGAGAGTTTAAAGCTCCTTGAATGCCAAGTCTTTCACTGAAAGCTTTAGTGGTGACAAAGTATTTCTTAACATTTCTTCCACAATCTCAATGCTCTCCCACGCACAATAATTGTCTGTAAACACTTACAGTATGACACAGTAATTCTCTTGCATTTCAGCTTCTTTAATAAGCACAGCCCTATTGAAGGGGTTAAAGACACTGCCCATATCTGCAAATTAAAGAACTCATAGCTTATGCAAAGATTTGCATGGTTCTAATTCCATGCTTGTTTATCTCTTATATAACCACAATGAATAGTTTCCCATTGTGTGATTAAGCTGTCTGCAAAGTAATTTTTAAAAGCATTCTAGTTCAGCATGAATTCTTTATTGGTTCATTCCCAAGCCAACACTATAACCAAACCAACACACAAACCAGCTCACTGAAGTAACATTTTTTATAGTTTCAAATGCAGTGGTTTGAATCTAGAAACTCCATATTAACTGGCTTTTACACTATGTTTGTCTAAATGACTTAAACAACACTGAAGGGAACCCAGAGCTAAACACAAGAGTTAAATTAACTCCTTAATAGTTTCAATCCATTTAACAATTAGAAAGTAATATATACATGGAGGTGGAAAAGCAGTATAAGCAAATACTTGTTGTTCAGTCATTCAGTCGTGTCTGACTCTTCGTGACCCCATGAACACCAAACCCTCCTGTTTTCCATTGCCTCCCAGAGTTTGGTTAAATCCATGTTGGTTTTATCAATGAAACCCCCAACCATCTCATTCTATGCCATCCCCTTTTCCTTTTGTCTTCAATCTTTTCCAACATAGGGACTTTTCCAATGAGTCCTCTCTCATCATGAGGTGGCAAAAGTACTAGAGCTTCAGCTTCGAAATCTGTCCTTCCAGTGAATATCCAGACTTGATGTCATTCAGGATGGATAGGTTTGATCTCCTTGCAGTCCAGGAGACTCTCAAGAGTCTCCTCCAGCACCACAGCACAAAGGTGTCAATTCTGAGGGTATCAGCCTTCTTGATGCTCCAGCATTCACTTCCATACATCACTACTGGAAAAATCATAGCTTTGACTATCTGGACCTTTGTTGGCAAAGTAATATCTCTGCTGTTTAAGATGCTGCCTAAGTTTGCCATCGCTTTCCTCTCAAGAAGCAGGTGTCTTTTAATTTCATTGTTGCAGCGGAATGAAATGAAAATTTATTTTTTAAAAAGGGCACTTCATTTTTTTTTCATTCTGTAACAAAATGAAAAATGAAACAAAAATCATTTTGTGCCCATCTCTACTTCACATCAAATTTATGTGTATTCAGTAGTTTAAAAACCGAAACCTCAGGCTTTCACAAAGGATCCCGGTTGATGCTGAAAGCTGCTTATATGCCTATTCTGCACAAATATACTTCTTTCAATAATCAAAGTATCTCTAAACAACTACAGTGACCAGAATCCCACAGCATATACCTACTGGGATAAAGATATTGAGATTCAGCAGTTAAGATGCCAGTGTTGGCATTTTATATTTTTACCCCAGTTATGTGATATGGTTTGTGACACCAAATATAAATGCTGAATTCTTGTGTGAGTTGTGTCATTACAGCCGTGTCTGACCCTTCATGATTCCATGTCCATGGAGTTTTCTTGGCAGGAGTACTAGAGTGGTTTGCCAGTTCCTACTCCAGGCGCCTACAGCACCTGATATTCCCTGGTGGTCTCCCATCCAAGTACTAACCAGGGTCGATCCTGCTTAGCTTCTGAAATCAGGCGAGATCGGATGTGCTTAGAAGTAATTTCACTGAAACTGACACCAACAGAGTTATGCAAGTGTAATTCGTTCATTGAGTTATGGTGGTCATATTCTCGGTAGAGATAGAGACAACCCTTGCTGTCACACTCTTCTGCTCCTAGCCCTACACAATAAGTAACTTCAGCCACCATTGTCTGCTTTACAGAAAGCCCTCCAATAGATGGACAACAGAGGGATCTTTTTAGCAGGAGCCCCAGATAGTGGGGTCAAAGGGAGGAAACCACCAGGCTCCCTCCCCTTATGAAACAAATCATGACATGGTGTAATGTGTTATGTGTTTTTCATCTGAGTTTGTATGCACCTAATTTTCAGACCTGCTAAGGACCAGGTGACTTTTATTATATCTTGATTGGTAAAACCATATAATTCAGATAGGGTGTACTTTCTTTTCCCCATGGCTGTTAATCTGAAATGAATCACATGGAAAGAATAATGCCTCCATTGGTCTGTTTTACACTTAGTAGTGATATATAGAAAGGAAAGAGCGGGAACGGGCAACACGTTACATCCTTTTTTGTATCCTCTATACATTTGAAAAAAGAAACTCAGATGTCTGATGTAGAGATGGGCACGACCAGGAAAAATGACGTTTCGAGTTGTCATGTGTCGGAGCCGGCCCGTTTCGGCTCGTTTCCGTTTGTCGCGGAATTTCTCAAAAATTTGTCATTTCGTTTGTCATTTTTTCGTCTGTCATTAGTACTGGTTTGGGGGGGGGTAGCAGGCTCCTGGAGGCACCTCTCTGGGGTGGGTGCCTCCTCTGGCCCGCTACAAAGGGAAAGCGGGCTCCTGGAGGCACCTCTCTGGGGTGGGTGCTCCTCTGGCCCACCATGAATGGAAAGCGGGCTCCTGGAGGCACCTCTCTGGGGTGGGTGCCTCCTCTGGCCCGCTACAAAAGGGTACGCATAGCCAATTAGATATGCATACCAAGTTGCAGTGGCAGGCAGAGGCACCTCTCTTTCTTTTGGGTGCCTCTATTGTGACTCACTAAACATACTGGCATACTGGTGTACTGTGCACTTGGGCTGGGGAAGTGAGAGAGGACCCCTATGGGCGCCCTCTGGCTCACTAAGAAGGGAAGTGTACTTGCGTGTAGTACAATGCGAGTACACAGATCTGGCTTAGGTTTAGGGTTAGCGCAAGGGCTAGGTTTAGGGTTACGGGTAAGGTTAGGGTGAGTTAGTGGGGTGCACCTCTGGGTGCCTCTCTGACCCACTAAGAAGGACAGTGTACTGGCGTATGGGTTAGGGTTAGGGTTAGGGTTTGGGTTTGGGCTAGGGTTAGTGGGCTTTTTATGCCCGACTGGCACATTCCAGAAGTCTCGGTCAAAACCTGGCCAAGTGGCCATGCAATTGGTGGAATGGCTCTAAAAATTTGCATGGTCCACTCCCATGGCCAGCCCATCATTGCGCAGGTGTAAAAAAATAAAAATAAAAATAAAATAAAATAAAATCAATGGAGATGTTTTGTTGCAAGAAAAACCCACTGCTGCTACTGTAAAAATTCAGGCAGTTTTAAAATAGCTATTTTCGCATGTTTCTTTGGTGCTTTGGTGTGTTTTTGGACCACGATTTCAAAATAAATATTGCGGTCGCCCCATTTTGGATCCCCCGCCCACACCGCATGGCATGGCGAGTTGGCGAGACGACGAGGATGCCCCACCAGAGCAGTCCAGGACAGGAGAGGGGGGAGGCCAGGGACCCCCCCCCCCAGAAACCATCCCTCTGTTAGGTGCCCTCACTCAGGCAGGCATAGAATCAGGGTTTTTTTATTTTTAAAATGCTTGGCATCGCGCGATCGCTGCGATGCCAGGAACGACAACAACAAATCAGACCCAATTTTTCTTTTATCAGTTCGAGTTCAAGTTCTGGCGGAGTAATTGTCGTTACCGTTTCCGTTGCGTAACGGAAACGAGTAACGGAAACGGAAATGGGAATTCCGCTAAGTCGTGCCCATCTCTAGTTTGGACATGCTGTATATTTCTTCCACACTCTTTTGAGAGTGTTGGTTAGCTCAGTGGCTTTGGGTCTCTGGCTGCCAGAGATCTGGAGTTCAGTTGTGCCTCCTTGAGAAGTTCTGGACTCAGTGATCCATAGGTTCCTTCCTATCTCTGCAATTCAAAGACAATCATCATCATCATCATCATCATCATCATCATCATCATCATCATCATCATCATCATCATCCTATTAAAGAAGGGTTGCTGCATGGGATGTTCCACACATGTACAGATATATAAGGTAAAATTCAGTCTCCGTATACCAACAACATAAGGAACATAAGCTCAAAACTCCCACTGAGGTGTGTTAGCACTTGTGATCAACGGTTGAATGAACCTTGACAAACCATAAACCAAGATGAACTGCCATTTTGGAAGTTCATCCCTATCTATCGTTATCACCTGTAGAAGAGCAAATGCTGAGAGATCACAAGAGTTGTAGTCTAGGGACATTTCCAGAGATACCCAGTCCTCATCCTCGACTGAACCTTTTGTCAAGATGTCTAACAAATTTCCCTTTAGTTCACTGGTACTCCCTCTCACTGCCTCAAAGCTCAGATTCCAGGCTTGCTTAACCCAATTTCTACTCTAGTCTATGTTTCTGTACTGTAAATCACTCCCTCTTTACATGATGTGTTGTACTAGCCTGAGTAAATTAAATGGGCATTACTTCCGAATACAGAAAACAGAACAACCCCCAAAAATGACCACTATTGTTTGTCTTTATCAGCCGTGAACATTGCAAAAATAATTGTCAGAAATATCCAAACCCTTTATAAATCGCCATTGCCTAATTTAGCTCAATGGAATAAGTTTGATTTATAAAAATCCTCATATAATTAGGATGGAAAGATGTTTTTGGAGAAGCTGAGTGCACTCTACAGAATATTATTTCTGTGCCCACTCAAAAGAGTGGGAGGAAGATTATTCAATTTGATTAGTTTAACAAATCCATAGTTAGCATTCAGCATATCTTTATGACAGTACTGAACTATGATTGCTGATTTTGACTGTTCCGATTTGCATGCTTTGTGTTTAGAGCAGCTGCTTTGTGCTGCATTAAGAAGCTAAATTGGTAGGCTCACCATGGAAACATAATGTTGACTGGAATTGAGAAGTATATGGAGCATTAAAACTGAGACTCCCCCCACACACATACACCAATACGATTAAGTGGATTTCAAAATTCAAGATGCAAAAGACACAGCAGTGTTTTGGAGGGGGGTGGGTGGGAATCTGTATTTATGATACCCTCCAGAATCCAATTGCTATTCCCAAATTGACCCATCGAAACAGAAGGATTTATGTACATAAGTACTGCTGATATAAATAAAAATAATCTGTTCTATTATTAGCAAATAGATTTAGCCTACTTAATTTCCAGTATATATTATTTAACTGTAGCTGTACTTTCCAGATTTAAATGATTCAAAAGGGACCTTACAAGTTTGAAAAGGCACAGCCAATCAAAGACATGAAATTCTAGTTACCGGTAATTCTTCCAGTACAGGTTCTGTCTGCTTCTCACCTAGAAGTAGATAGAGCTGGCTGTTTCCATTTTTTTTTTTTTTTTTTTTTTTTTGCATCATTCATTTATGCCCGTCATAAAGCTATTCTATTCTATTTTTACATTAAACTGCAGTTTAAAAAACAGGTTTGCATGAGAATTCCTATTTCCACATACAGTGCATCTAAATGTATATTTTGAAAACACAAGGCTGTTAATCTGAAAACATTTTATTTTATAAAAAATATTTGCAAATGTAGTTTAAGTAATATTCCTAAATGTACAGTATTCTTAAGCATAACATTTTGTATACATCTTGTTCATTGATTTTCATTTCATTTTGAATTGTGAACTGGAGTGCAAAATATAAGGAAGTGTGAAATCTGAAAGAAAGAAAGCTTTTCTGATCCACACTTTGATTGGAAGGTACAGTTCAGGTCAAGTTGCTTTGAATTGATCCTGGTGAGCAGGAAAGTGATTTATATACCATTTAAATGGATGTTTTATTACAAAATAAATGAACATAATTGTGATTCTTTTACTTATAACTATACTTATTTTTGTATTAATATTTGAGTAATACTCAAATTGAAAACCAAATTCATCTAGATATGGAGGTATGATCTCACCAGCATGTGGTTACAGACCATGGCTTTGGAAAAACCTTTTTGCAGAGTGAAAAACTGATAACACCCAAAGCTACACTGCCTAATAATTTCAATCATGGAAAATATTCCTATGTAAATTGGAAGGTTTTTTCTTGAGACTGAGATCTAATAAAATCCAGAGGGCACAATAGTGTTTTCATATAATTGTCTCCTTAAGAAATCTATATGTGGGACAAGCAGCAACAATCAGAACTGGATATGGAACAACTGACTGGTTTAAAATTGGGAAAGGCTGTATAGTGTCACCTTGGTTTCTTAACTTGTATGCAGAGCACATCATGCGAAAGGTGGGACTGGATGAATCACAAGCCGGTATTAAGATTGCTGGAAGAAATATCAACAACCTCAGATACACAGATGATACTACCCTGATAGCAGAAAGTGAGGAGGAATTAAAGAACCTCTTAATGAGGGTGAAAGAGGAGAGTGAAAAAATGGGCTGAAGCTCAACATAAAAAAAACTAAGATCATGGCCACCGGTCCCATCGCCTCCTGGCAAATAGACAGAGTATATTTTCTTGGGCTCCTTGAACACTGCAGATGGCGACTGCAACAATGAAATTAAAAGACGCCTGCTTCTTGGGAGGAAAGCAATGGCAAACATAGGTAGCATCCTAAAGAGCACAGGCATCACTTTGCCAACTAAGGTCAGGATAGTCAAAGCTATGGTTTTTCCAGTAGTGATGGATGGAAGTGAAAGCTGGACTATAAAGAAGGGTGATCGCCACATAATTGATGCTTTTGAGCTGTGGTGCTGGAGGAGAGTCTTGAGAGTCCCCTGGACTGCAAGGAGATCAAACCTATCCATCCTGAAAGAAATCAACCCCAAATGTTTACTGGAAGGACAGATTTTGAAGCTGAGGCTCCAGTACTTTGGCCACCTCATCAGGAGAGATGAGACCTTGGTAAAGTCCCTGATGTTGGGAAAGATTCAAGGCAAAAGGAAAAGAGGACAGCAGAGAATGAGATGGTTGGACGGTGTCATCGATGCAACCAATATGGATTTGACCAAACTCCGGGAGGCAGTGGAAGATAGGAAAGCCTGGTGAGCTCTGGTCCATGGGGTCACAAAGAGTCAGACAAGACTGAACAACTGAACAACTGAACAACTGAACAACAACAACAACAACAACAATTGTAAAATTGGAAGATACCTAAAGATAATCTCATTCATCTCATTGCCAAAATCTCCACTCTCCCTCTGTAGATTTCCGAAATGCACAAAGGAGCATTCTCTTCCCACAAGGGAAGTCCTCCCCATTCTTAAAATGTGTTCTGGACTTCTGGGGAACACTTAATATAGTGTTTTGATGGATGCAAATATTTAATGGATAGGGACACCAGATGGAAACAAATGAAAGCACATATAGATAAAAATAGATAAAAAGGTTATACTAAAATGTATCTAAATAAATTTATAGTAATAAGTAAAAAGCATGTGATGCTGGCAAGAAGATGAACATGAGGGGGAGGAAGTAATCCTTCAGATAGGATGATAAGATGAAGTAGAGCAGGAATCTGCTTTTGTGATATTGGATTTAGGCCATGGACATTGAGGGGATGGGCATATCGATAGGTAAGGTGAGGGCTAATGGAAGAAAACTGTCCTGTGGGATGAGTTTCTGCACAGAGATTGAGGTCCAAACTGTATGTTACAGATAGTTCAACATTGGGGGAGGGGGAGAGTTCCTGAAGTCCTGGGAATGTCTTTTTATTACAGTGTGAGTCTTTTATGGTTTGTAAATCAGCTTTCTGATTGGTTATAAGGAGGTAAAGAATGGTGTCACTTGTGCATATGATTGCTCAGTGACAAAGGTCTACTGGAATCATGCTTCAAAAACAGAATTCATCTTCGAATGATATGATCTCTATAGTTTATAATATGTCTCCAAAGCATACACTCAAACTCTTCAATATTTTTGTGGAAAGCCTTCTGAGGATGGTTGTGTAGTACATTAATGTTGTTAATGTATAAGAGTTGAGTAGAGATGGGCACAACTTAGCGGTATTCCCGTTTCTGTTTCCGTTACTCGGTTCCGTTACTCTGCGGAAACGGTAACGGGAATTACTCCGCCAGACTTCGAGCTCGAACTGACGAATGAACAATTTTGGTCTGATTTGTCGTGCTTGTTCCTTGCATCGCGCAATCGCGTGATGCCACGCAGCACAGAAAAAAAGTTTTTAAAAGTTAAAAAAACCCGGTTCCCGGCTGAAAAGCAGGTGGAAAAATGCCTGCCGTGCCTCAGGGCACCTACCAGAGGGGTTGTTTCTGGAGGTCCCCAGCCTCCCCCCCCATCCCCCATCCTGGGCTGCTCTGGTGGGACTCGCCGCAGGCTTGCAGCCAGCAAAAAGCTCAGTCTCGCCTCCGGCCGCCGCAATTAAAGCGCAAGCAAGCAGCACGGACGGCACAGGAAAAAACTTTTAAACTCTCCCCCCACCCATTCCCGGGCCAAAAAAGCAGGCGGAAAAATGCCTGCTTGACTAAGGGCACAGGGCACCTACCGGAGGGGTGGTTTCTGGAGGGGGGATCCCACCTCCCCCCGTCCTGGGCAGCCGGACTCGCCATGCCATGCGGTGCGGGTGGAGGATCCAAAATGGGGCGGCGAACGCAATATTGTTTTTGAAATCGTGGTCCAAAAACACACAAGCACAACAGAAACACGCGAAAATTTATAAACTGCCAGATTTTTCACAGTAGCAGTGGGTTTTTTCTTGCAACAAAATGTCTCTCCTCTCCTCCTCTGTCCTCCATTGATTTTATTTTATTTTATTTTATTTACACCTGCGCAATGATGGGCTGGCCGAGTGGCCAGCCATGTGGGAGTGGACGACCATGCAAATTTTTGGAGCCATCCCACCAATCGTATGGCCACTTGGCCATGGAGACTTCTGGGATGTGCCAAAAAGCCCCCTAAAACCTGCCCTAGCCCCCTAGCCCTAACCCTAATCCTTGACCCCAGTCCTTACCCATATGTCACAGACTGTCTTCTTAGTGGGTCAGAGGGGCACCCAGAGGGGCAACCCACTAGCCCACCGTAACCTTACCCGTCACTAGCCTAAACCTAGCCCTTGCACTAACCCACCTTAACCCTAAGCCAGATCTACTTGCATTGCACTACACGCAAGTACAATTCCCTTCTTTGTGAGACATGGTGGTGCGAGAGCCTTAGGCATCACCCTATGGCTCTGGGTTCACTGCCATCACTAGTCTCACTGTCTGCAACTGGTATGCATATCCATATGGCTATGCATGCATTTTGCAGCAGCAGGTGAGGAGGGGAGACCCCCATGTTGAGGGGTCTCTTGGAGCCTGCTTCCCCTTCCAAGTGGGTGAGGATAGGAGGCACCCACGGGTGCCTCCAGGAGCCCGCTTTCCCTTTATAGCGGGCCAGAGGAGGCACCCACCCCACAGAGGTGCCTCCAGGAGCCCACTACCCCCCAAAATACCAGTACTAACGAAAATGAAAAAATGAAAACATGAACCAACTAATTTTTGTGAATTTTTGCGAAAAACGGAAACGACCCGAAACGGAAACGCCCGACTAACGACAACTCGAAAAAAAAATTTTTCAAGTCGTGCCCATCTCTACAGTTGAGCACAGAAGGGTCTTCATCATGTGGAAAGGAACAAACTGATTTTTCTGGATGGCATCTCCCTCTGTTCAGAAAAATCTCTTCTTATGGAATTCCAGTTAATGTGGACTGTATACCTTTCCCTTCATTTTGATTTTAAATGGTTTTAGAACAATTGTCAAGAGACCATTTGATAGTGGGGCGGCTAAAGAATTCTGTAAAATAAAATAAATACAATAAATAAATAAATGTTTTCTTTGATTCTTCTTGTTTCTACATTACATGCAACAGCTATGTTATTCCAGACTCTATTTGAATTTAGACGTTTGTAACTTAAAAAAGAAAAATTAATCTGAAATACATGGAATGGTTTTAGTTAATCTCCGCATAACTTGATTGTGTTAAAAGTAAGGCATTAGCCTTTTACATGTTTCACATTTAAGATAACACATTAATTGCTTCCAGAGCATTACATTACTGAATTAAACCTGGTAGAATATTCTTCAATACTTTCTGGAACATTACATGTTTCTTGCATTATGCACTAAGCTGTTTTAATCATTCAGCCCAAAGGGGGAAGCATGTGTTAATGACAGAGACTAGACATATGAATCTGACTGTTCCTTGATTATCTTCAGACTGAAGAGTTCTAGAAAGATTAAAAGAAGAAAACAATCTGAAATAGACAGAGCTTATTTTAAAGAATAATCAAAATGAGTCAACTATCTGAGAGTGTAGGAAAGACCACTAAATGCAAATTCTCCATGTTGAAGATTTTGGTTTCCTCCTTTTCTTTTCTTCTCTTGTTTTACTGATGCTCAGTGGGTGATTGGATTTGACTGCACAGCTACTTAAATTTTCAGAAGGTGCATTTTTCTTTAGGACTCTGAAGGATACAGTTGTATGGATGAGGAGACCACGTAAGGGGGACAACATTGTCAGAATTTTCAACCTATCCAAATTCCTTGTAGTCTTCTGCAAACAAAGTTGAAGCACTAACAAAAGCTGCCTTTCATATTTTTGGACTCCCCACACACTTTTAAGTTTTAAGAATAATTGTAGTATTCATTGCAAGCTTTCAAGTGCAGTCAATCACCTTTCTTCAAAGCAGGTCCCAGAAGTTCAGACATGGTGAAAGATGTTCTTCACCAGGAGATTACTTTTAAAGTCGTTATTTAGATGATCTTAAAATCCATGGCTAGATGTTGTTTATTTATTTTATTTATTTATTTATTTGACTTTTATACCGCCCATCTAGAAAAGGGCTACTCTGGGCGGTTTACAACATGTAACAACAAACAAAGGAATACATTTTAAAAACCAAAATACAATGTACAAAATAAAAAATATACATAAATCAACAACAAAAACTAAAATGAAGCTAAAATGAAACTAAAACTGGCAAGAGATTTGATAAAATCATTTAAAAATAGTGCCTTACTAAATATTTAAAAAATCAGGGAATGCCATTCTATAGAACCAGGTCTTCAATAGTTTTTTAAAAATTTGAAGCGAGGTTGCCAGCCGAATTTCAGGGGGTAGATGGTTCCATAATTGGGGAGCAACCACCGAGAAGGCCCTACTCCTTGTGACAGCTTTCTGGGCCTCCCTCGGGGTTGGGACTCCCAGGTGTCCTGCCTGGCTGGCATGGGTGATCCTGGCAGTTCTTCTTGGGAGGAGCCGCTCTGTCAGATACTGAGGTCCCAAACTGTTTAGGGCTTTGTATGTTAACGTCAAAACCTTGAAGTCAATGCGATAGCGTATCGGCAGCCAGTGCAGGGCTGCCAGCACGGGGGTAATATGTTGGTGCCTTCTTTGCCCCGTTAGAAGTCTGGCAGCTGTATTCTGCACTAGCTGCAATCTCTGCATTAACCTCAAGGGCAGCCCCACGTAGAGAGCACTACAGTAGTCTATTCTCGAGATTACAAGTGCATGAACCAGCGTAGTTAACACCCTGATGTCAAGGAGGGCCCGCAGCTGGGCAATCCTCCGCAGTTGGCAATGAGCAGAACGGACCACTGACGCCACCTGGGTTTCCATGGTGAGTGCCGGGTCCAGTAGGACACCCAAACTGCGGACCCCATCCTTCGCAGAGAGAGTCACCCTCCCAATAGTGAGGGAGTTCCCCAACCCGCAGACACCAGGGGGGCCCACACACAGGATCTCCGTCTTGCCCGGGTTCAACATCAGCCTATTAGCCCCCATCCAATCCAAGACGGCCGCCAGGCAGCGCTCAAAGGACGGAATGGCATCCACTGCAGAAGATGGAAAGAGATATAGAGCTGGGTGTCATCCGCATATTGGTGACACGAAGCTCCATACCCCCTTATGACCCCTCCCAGCGGCCTCATATAAATGTTGAAGAGCATTGGAGAGATGACCGACCCCTGTGGCACCCCACAATTGAGAGATCAAGGAGCGGAGGTCATCTCTTGTTGGAGGCAAGCAGGGCAGTTGTAAAAGGCTGTTTCTTAAGTGACACCCTCAGGGTGTTCATTTTTTTATTTTTAATAGTGGCCTATGAAGGGATTGCCTGTAACCTATTTTTGTAATTGTGTTTGTGATGGCCACACAGCTCAACTCCTTTTTGCCTGTAGTATTCATTAAATCTTTAACACTGAATCCTAATTTAAATGATGGTGCATAATGTTTAGTTGATGTATTCATCCTCACAAGCTTCATGTTGCAGTTTCATGAGTTAGAGGTCACCCCACTGAATGAAAGAGGGGGCTTCTGCTTGTCCAATAGTAACCCAACCCATACCAAGGGCAAATACCATCTGCCATCTGATTAAAAAATGAAAAATGAAGTTATGGGAATTTGGCCATAGAACTGAAGACTCTTAGGCACTGGTGTGACACTCCAAACAATAAACCAGACAGATTCTACACCATTCTTTGATTATCCCTTGACCAATTCAGTGGCCATACATACTTTTTATAAATGCAGAAGCTGTGATGAACTAAATCTGCATTTAAGAAGCTAGCAGTGCAAAATGTAAATAACTCTATAAATTACTTTCTGGCTGCAGTAAATCTACTTGCAGATTTAGGTGTATTTATTTATTGCAGAATATATCTAATGATGTGTGCTTATAGCAACATAACTACTACAATTATATAATAACCTCTTTTCAGATGCTTCTAAGTTTCTCAAAGTCACCTTCTGGAAATAAATATTCTATGCACGGGTATATGGTGGCTTGCAACATTTAAGAAAAATGCATTGTTTTTCAGAATACATATATGATTGCATTGGCTCAATTTTGCTGATATATTTAAACAGAGGCTTTCCATGGTGCGGGAGTGAGGTTGCAGGATGAGATTATGCCTTTCTACTTCACCTGACACAAAATGTACCTATCTCACTCTGAGGACTTCTGAATGTCCTTGCATGTGTAGTATTTTCAGTGAGCATATATGAGTAAAATCCAACATGTTTTGAACCTGGGTAGTCAATATTTCCCAAGAAATAGATGGCTTCATTTACGTCTATACAAACAGGATATTATTCCTTTCTTTGTTAAAAACACTGCATCAGTTCTCAGTTGCTAATGTGCCAATTGGGGAGCCAGGAAAGCATTGTGTAAATAGATACACCCCCCCCCCCCCCGGAATACCTCAGGAATAATACTACATTACAATACGACATCATTTATGTGCTTGCTCAGTTGCTTGCTTCTTGCATAGTTCAGGTGTGAGATATGTACTCCTTTGCAATGGCTCAAACTAGATATTACAGTTAGGCTATTATTAGAAGCAGCATTCCTTTAAAACATAACAGAAGTCTCATTCCATAATCCTGTTCCAGGAACATAGAGGAAAAGAGCAATCATAAAAAATCCAGCCCAGCCCTCATCAGGTAATATCCCCTTCTTGTAGCTTAGTAAGAAACTGGTGGTAGTGGTGGTGGGGATTCTTACCATTTTATAATTTAAAGTAACTAGAGCGCATTATGTTTTATGCCCCTGTCTCAACGTTATTGGTCTCATTCAATACATGGGTTCTAAAATTTAACTTTGGTGGACACTCCTTACTCAAAAAGTAACTGTCTGACAGATGATTATGGGTGCTTTTAGACGACCCCTAAGATCTGCTGGCAACTTAAATTCAGACCAGAGATCTTGGGGGTTTGTGGCTCTTCCTGTGTTCCTACCCCTCCGCACTCCCTTGCTACTGTCTGCGTGAGGGGAGGGAGAAAAAAAGGGAGAAAAGTGCCCTGGGGAAGCATTCCAGTCTCTTCCAGTCTCTTAAAGGTGTGGGGGCAAAAACAAACAAACACAAGGCGAGGAGAGCCCGACATTCACTGCTTTACATCCGCATCAGAAATTTTTCATCTTTGGAGACCAGGTACTTGGAAAATGCGCTGGGACGCACTTAGGTGGGTTGTGGTCGTACTTAATTTTTTTAAAAAAATCCAGAGCTGGTGGGAAAATAATTTTAAGCTCCAGATCTGGAAGTCCTTTTCCTTGGATTTTAGGGGTCATGTAAAAGTGCCCTTTGTTAACTCATGATTTTCAAGAAGGGATATAAATGTTAAGATATATATTCATTCCTGCACAGAACATTATGCTGAAGAGAATTTCACAGTTGGCTCTACTGAACAAGGATGAAAGCAAACAAATAAATAATAACAATAAAACAGGAAATGTGACTGGGTTCTTTGTTCACAGGAGAAGCTGGGAAATTTTCTTGATGTGGACCAAAGGCTCAGTGGGAGGTCTCACCAGAATGAAACTTGGATAATCAAAAGGAACAAGAAATTCAGTAACTAGTTGTGCCAACCCCTTTTCCATCTTACCACTGTTGTACATATCATCCTTTAAAACCATACCTCACATTCTCAAGGACAGGGATATTTCTATAATATAATCAGGTTACATTTGCCATTTTTCATTCACAGTATGTTATTAAATATATATATTTAGGATAAATACAAGAGCAAATGAGATGATAGCAACAAATACATGAAAAGGTTACAAATAGTAGTACAATGTCTGAGGGAAATTTGGTTTTATTTGACAAGAAGACACATTTGTCTCTCACTATGTAGCTAATCATAGGAAAGGTTTGAAGTCAGCTTGATGGCTCTTTTCCTTCTGCTTTTGCTAACCTGAAACAGCCTGAAAAGATTGAAAGGATATTGGCCTGAAATAAAATTATGATGTGGAGGGCAGGGAGTGGGGGTGGGGAAGGTGGCAATTTTGGTAGGATTTTTAGAATGGCCTTTGGAACTGAAAGTACCTATGTGACGTAAAACATGAGGTAAATGAAAAGGATAATAAGAGTTTTCCACGGGATGAGGATTTTTTTTTTTTGCAAGAATAGTGAAATGATTAAGGATAAATTCACTTGTATATTACTTCCTTGTTTTTTAAGTGTTTATCCGATATCAAAACTGATGTCCTCTCCTTTCTCCAAATGCCATTTCATGCACCATTACAAACATATTTTCAAAATTTATCTTCAGTGGGTTATCTTTTTTGAAGGGGCCCATGCGTTTAACGGCCACATTACAAAGAGAAATACAGCCACAGACATTTTTCCTCTCTTATAAAACCCACAATGGGCAAAGCTTCTCTCTGACCTACAAAAGCTGCATCATGGGCAGAAATAACCAATTTCATTTGCATTTCAGAAAAGTCACAACAGTTTGATTTTAATAGGTTATAAAGATACACAGCCACATAAAGTATTTAAATT
The DNA here is from genome assembly GCA_029282475.1 of Phrynocephalus forsythii. Lineage (NCBI taxonomy): Eukaryota > Metazoa > Chordata > Lepidosauria > Squamata > Agamidae > Phrynocephalus > Phrynocephalus forsythii. The sequence continues at coordinate 17,673,233 of JAPFRF010000005.1, forward strand.
CTGTATAAACTTGATACAATAGTCCAGGATTCTCTAAAGAAGAGTTTCACTTTACATTGTGGTCACTACATAATTTCATTTAGCAAACTCTTCAAAAGAATTTGAAAACAAACACTGAGGCTAGCATCATGTCTTACTGTTTCAAGACAAGGATTCTCTTTTTCACATAAGTGGCTTTTGGATACTCACATTTTCCACATTAGCATATCTACTGAGGAATCCTTGCAAAAAAAAATTCTGGGGTGCATTCAAGACTGCAAAATCAGGTTATATATGGTCCTATCTACTTTTCTTTCTACATCATCTGAATATGCCTCCAAACCAAAGATTAGAAGCAAGTACAGTGGACCCTCGTATAACAAATGGTTTGTATAATATAACATCTGTACAACATAAAAAAATTCTGGAGATAGGGGAAATTTGCTTAACAGAATCGACTATAGGGTGAATCTGTACAACATAAAAATGGTTGTGATTAGGGATTACTCTGTTTTCAATGCAGAGTAAAATTTGTATAAAGGAAAATTCGCTTAACATAATTTCATTTGGAACGAATTAATTCCTTTATACAAGGTACCACTGTATCTATGAACAAGTGATTGTCATGCACTGAGTATCATCTATACAACAATCCAGTGACTAGCAACATGGGGTTCAATGTGATGGGTAGTACCTATTCTAGCAAATTTTCAAAAAGAGAAAGGGGTGAAAAGATTGCAAAGTAAAAATAAGGATTATAGTGTCCTCAATAATTATTGCAGCAACTTGCTACATTTGAAGAGCTCCTTCACAACTATAACTGTAATATAATTTTCAAAACTCTACCTAAAACATCCCCATCATGTCTGATATGAACAATTTGCCAGGAAAGAAATATTGCACAGTGGAATCTGTATTTCAGACAAAACCTGGCCAACACTGCTGAACGTCCCGCTGAGGAATGTTCAAACCATTCAAAATCCTTGGCAACCATTTTGTCCACCTAGATTATCAGAAAATGAACACGAGAATGCTAAGCAGGGCAAACCTAGCATTCAAATTCTGTGGTGATCTAACAACCTGCTTCCTTCCTTGCCTCTCAATTCCTGACCTTGACTCTTTTATCCCCATTGTGTCCTTCCTTACTTCATTCAGTTGGAGCTAATGCAACAGTCAGGTACCTCTGAGCCATCCTCACCAGTCTGCCAGGCAGACATTGGCAAGATTACATGTTTTGCAGTATCAACATGTGAATTAGGAGATGCAGTGGCACAAAAGCCTGATTGTGTTTTAGATTATTTAGCTGAATGACTGCTCCCAAGACTCAGAGGCAATCTGCCCACCTAAGGAGACCAACGGGTGGCTTGTAAAGAGGGCACACTGTTTCCCATTATATGTACAATCAGTCCATAGAATTCTCGGGGGGGGGGGGTTTGCTTCAGAAAATCAGGTTTGCAGGGGTGACAGTGCAACAAAAGAAGTGAATTTGTTTCCAATCAACCAAATAAATAAATGGTTGCAGCATACAACATTTGAATAAAAACAATGAGGAATTTGGATCCTTTCATCAACAAAAAAAGAGCAGATGCATCCCCCCACCCCAACCTGCAGGTGCCAAATGTGTACAAAGCACTCAATTTAAAGGAAACAGTTGAATATTCCTGTATAAAAACACAAAATCCACAACATGACTGAGTTAGATATGAACTGGCCATGAAAGTATCCATAAACAGGGACTTTATAACAGGTTAGATCCTAAATCTACTTCTGCATAGAAACTAATAATAATAAACTGCCCTCCTCCACTATTCAGATTAGAGATGGGCACGGAACGAACATTTTTTCATTTCCGTTACCGTTTGTCGTTTCCGTTACGTAACAAAATGACAAACGATAATTGTGATGAAAATGAAACGAAATGAACAGAACCATGAAAATTGTGGTCATTACGTTTCGTTTCCGTTAATGGTGACACGCAATGAAATGAGCTGTTTTAAATGTTAAAAAACACCCTGGACATCCGTAAAAATGCAGCGATAATTATTTATATTGTCTGATAATACCTACCAGGGGGGTTGGGGTCCTTAAAACATTTGTTTTTGTCTTCTCCCATCGCGATGTATTTTTCTTTTCCCTTTAAAATGGATGTCACCACCAGCCACAAAATGGAGGCAAGCCATGTGATGTGGGATCATGTTCAACCAATAGCATGCCCAGGTTGCAGACTGGGCGGGCAGGTCTGGCAGCCAGAGAGGGCATAAAAAGCTCTGGCAGCCCCCGTCCTCCTTGCAGTCTCTGGTGGGAGTTAGGGTGGGATTGCTGTCTCTGCGACTCTAGCTTCAGTCCTGCAGCCTCCCTGTGTGTGTGCGTGCTGCGTACGTCTCGGTGAGTACCCTCCCCTGCCCCACAGTGCAGTCACTCTGCAGCTGCCTTGCACCCTGGGCAATGCCCGCCGCTGCCTTTGCAGCCTCCCTGCATACCTAGTCTATACTGTGTCTCTGCCAGCATTCATTTTTTTTAGTGTTTTCCCTCTGGTCTGGGGCGTTGGGGCATGCCTGTGCAAGGAAATGCTTTAAAAATCACTCAAAAGGTGGGTAAAAATGACAAACGAAAAAACAAAAAATGGTAATGAAATTTTTCAAAAAATTCCCGACAAATGGAAACGAACCAAAACAGACCTCTCAACAACAAACGAAAAACCAAAACACCATTTTTCTGTTTTGTGCCCATCTCTAATTCAGATCATTACTCAGAAGTGAGAATATAAAAAGAAACACAGAACACATGTATTCATCTGAGGAAACGAAAGCATGAAAAGCTCAGAATGTGTGCAAACTTTTTTATTTATTTATTTATTTATTTATTTATTTATTTATTTATTTATTTATTTATTTATGGCTTGAAAATTAGACAGCAAAGTTTTGATGCACTTTCCTCTTTTACTTCACTTTCATTAATGGACTTTGATCATGTTCTCAATAGTAAAGGACTTGCTGACCCCACTGGTCAAGTAACAATAGGTGCTATCTGTAGTAAGCACTATCTAAGGAGATAAAAGCATACTTCATTCACTGAAGAGGTTCACTTTTGTTCTTTGACAAAGAAAAGCTAACAGCAGACTATGCTGTGTTGCATTTTTAATGTACCGTAAGTAAGCATTAGCTCCTGCTAATGAAGTGGTAATTTTTTTAAAAAAGTGACACTTCACATTGATAAAATTAGTCTTTTAGGGCCACAGGTCTAGTAACATGTATAGTAAGGTTGTCAGGCCAGAATAATCCAAAGCCCCAAGTTTTCAGGGTCAAAAACTGTGAACAAAGGGTTCCTCGCGATGTCATAGAGGTGAAGTAAGGACTGGAGCAGTAGAAGTGCTCCTCTGCTACCTAAATGTAGAAATGAGAAGGATGGGAATCCATGTGCCAAACAACTGAGTTCATCCATGTTCAATCAGGTTTGACTTATAGCAAACCTTTCCAAGAATTTATAGGCAAAGAATACACAGAACTGGTTTATCATTCTCTTCTTTTGGGGGGGCACCCTCCAACAGTGGAGTTTGCCCAGGACTACATAGGCTGGTTTTTCTCACAGGAAGCACAATGAGGATTCAAACTCCCAGTCTATTACTCCATAGATCTATCCAGCCATGTTAATTAATCAACGTACTTAATTTTATTAGGAACATCTGCACTTTCACCTAGTATCACTGCATTATCAGCATATTGGACATTGTTGGTGACCTGCTCTTTGAAAATGATACTTTCATTTGCAAGTCTTTATTTCTCTAAAATACTATCAGAGTATAAAGTGAATAGAAATGGCAAAATTATGCACTCTCCTCTCATTATGTTTATGCTTTCTATTACCTGATCAGAGTTTGCTGACACATTTTGTTACTAGTCTAATTGCTGACTGTATGACTATGTCTTGAATGAAGTTTTTTTAATATCTTCTATTAGCTTCCCATGCTGGAAATCAATAAATCAAGACTGCATGTCTACGTATAGCCCATGTCATTTGCATGTATGCAGAATAAGTATCTGCTAGTTTCCCATAGACATCTGAAACTAGACCCTTTCACTTTTCTCTTCATATAAACTGTTCTGCCATGTATTACTTTCATGAAAACCTTAAGGGAATGGCTCATTAAGCCAATGACAGAGAAGATATCTATATTGTTGCTAATAAATAATGAAAAGTCTCCATTTGCAATTATGAAGAACTTTTAAAAATATGTTTTTTGGACTACCCTTCCCATGAGTGGGGAATTTTTATAGTGGTACTCATAAAAAAGTAAGTTTCAAGCACTGGTACTTGTTAAAATCTGGAGCACACAAGTCATTAATCTCAACACATGAATCCACTTTAGAGTAACATTCCCTCCACTTGTCATGGCTATGACTTAATAGATTATTACCTGCCTTGAGTTTATTAGATGGAGAATGGGGATAGATAGATAGAATGGTACCTTGTATAACAGAACTAATTAGTTCCAAATGAAATTCTGTTAAGCAAATTTTCCTTTGTACAGATTTCCCATAGGAATGCATTGAAAATGGATTAATCCCTAATTGCGACTGTTTTTCTGTTGTATGGATTCGCCCCATAGGCGATTCTGTTAAGGGATTTTCCCCTATCACTGGAAATGTTTTCCTTTAAGTGGATTTTCTGTTACACAAACCACCTGTTATATGAGGGTCCACTGTAGGTAGGTAGGTAGATAGATAGATAGATAGATAGATAGATAGATAGATAGATAGATAGATGGATAGATAGATAGATAGATAGATAGATAGATAGATAGTGTCTGAAAATTGCCATACAGCTCAAGATTCAAATTGAGACACATCCCCTTCTTCTCAAGAAAATAACTAAGAGCCTTTTCACATGACCCCTAAGATCCGCTGGCCACTTAAATTCGGACCAGAGATCTTGGGGGGTTGTCGCTGTTTCTGTGTTCCCACCCCCTCCGCACTCCTGGCTGCTGGCTGCATGAGGGGAGGGAGAAAAAAAGAAAGAAAAGAATGCCAGCTTACCTCCGTTCTGCTGGTCTCGCTCTGTTCCCGGCAGCATTCAGATCTCTTAAAGGGGTGGGGGGCAAAAAAACAACAAACAGAAGCCAGGAGAGCCCGGCACTCTCTACCTTATATCCGCATCAGGGATTTTTCACCCCCAGAGAGCAGGTACCTGAAAAGTGCGCTGGGACGCGCTTAGGTGGGCGTGGTCGCACTTAATTTTCTGTAAACTCCGGAGCTGGGAGCCATTTGCTGCAGAGTTTAGGGGTCGTGTTAAAAGGCTTTAAACCTGTGATCAGCTGGTATTCAAATATTGTCATTCTAGTCAGTAGGTTCAAGTTGTAAAATTGCTCTTTTTTTAATTTGCACCAAATAGGCAATCCTATCTAAATGCTACAACACAGAGATGCAGTGTTTTATTTCCCTTTTGTAGAATCCTAAAACCTGAATTGCAAGGTTAGGACCCTCCAAGAATTGACTGTGATACAGATATATCATTTCCTCTGTTGAGCACACAAGATGAGAAGTGTAACTACTAGGCTCTATGTACTGTAAGTATAAGTGAGGAAAAGATTTTCTTCCTGCTCAAACATTTGTTTAAGAAAAATTAGGACTGCAAGAAATTGAGATAAAAGCCTCAACCTCGACACATTATTAGAGGCTTGTTCATAGGAAGGGAGAGCCATTTGATTTGGTCCATTAAGCAGGGCAATCTAAATTGCTCTTAGGCTGGTTGTAAGGAAATGACTTTCATCAGATTCTTTCTTCTTTGTGTGTTAGATGAGACAGAAGGGAGGAAAGGAATTAAAGAGCATAACACTGATGCTGTCATGTAATGTAGGCTATTTGTTTCCTAACTGTTGAATCAATCTTTGTATAAGTATCAATTCCATCTCGTATAAATACTGTGGATCATTTGGCAACCCTTTGTGCTCACTTTCTTAATAGGCAGGGAAGAACATAGGCTTTTTTTGAGTAGGGAAACATGGTCATCTCAGTATTCTGGCCTACACTTCCCATCAGCCCTTTTCAGCAGAATCTCTCTCTAAAAATGAAGCAACTTTGCACAATCAAATGTATGGTTCTGAATAGAAATGGGCACACAATGGAAATATAGCATTTTGTTTCATTTCATTTTGTTTCGTTTATAATGAATTTTTAAAAGAATTTTTATCACAAAAGGAAATGAAATGACATGATTCGTAAAGCTATAAATAATGGGAAGCTTTCCTTTTTTATTTAACAGGTAGCCCACTGACTGAGTTTAAACTTTTTCAAATCAAAGACCCTCCTTAAACCTTCCAATCAATTTGCTTTCAAACACAGAACCCTCTGTAAACAAGCAAGAAACCACTCTCAACACAGCCCTCATCCCAACTCTGTCTCTATAGGAATTTACAGCTGGGCTTGCATACAACAGCCAATGAATATTTGGTATGAAATATATATTCCATTACATATTATATTGCACACCTCATTCTGTTGCTATATGTCTGAAGAAGTGGTCTTGTCCACGAAACGTTACATTAAAATATGAAAGTTAGTCTTTAAGGCGCTACATGGTTTGTGTCTTTTGTTTTGTTTTGTTTTTCTTTAATTTTTGCCTGGAATTCTTGAAAAGACTAACATGGCTACCCTTTCCAAAACTTCTAATCTGCATTGCAAATCAAGGTTAGAGATAAGCAAGCTAACTATCAAGAGGTAAGGCACAGGAAGGGTTTTAGTTTCATTTCTTAATGAAACACTGTATGCTGTTTCATTACATTTTGAAACATTTTGTAACCTTACGAAATGATGAAACAGCGTGCCCATCTTTAGTTATGAAGCTTAAATATTTCTCAATTTCTGTCAAGGAATAAAATACAGCATTTAACTAACTGGTTATACAAGCTGATGACAAACTCTTATCTTTCTGAATTTTTAACCAGCAGCTTCTTAAATCTGCCTTAGGGCCTTTTTACACAACCCCTAAGATCCGCTGGCCACTTAAATTCAGACCAGGGGTTCGTCGCTCTTCCTCTGTCTTCCTCTGTCCCCACTCCCCTCTGCACTTCCTGGTTGCTGGCTGCCTGAGGGAGGGAGAAAAAAGAAAGAAAAGCATGCCGTCTTACCTCCGTTTTGTTCCTGGCAGCATTCAGATCTCTTAAAGGGGTGGGGCACAAAAAAAGAACAAACAGAAGCCAGGAGAGCCCTGCACTCACTATCCTTACACCGGATCAAATATTTGTCACCATCAAAGACCAGGTACAAGAAAACTGCTGTTTGGTCGCGCTAAAGTGGGCGGGGTCGCACTTAATTGTCTGCAAAGTCCGGAGCTGGTGGGTAAACATTTTTAAGATCCGGACCTTGCAGCCATTTGCGGCGGAGCTTAGGGGTCGTGTATAAACGCCCTTATTTAATCCCCAAGCATAGCAGACTGAATAAGGCAGAAAGCAAGACTTTTATTTTGTAGAGACAGATGGATAGATTACTTGCATTCTGGGAAATTTATCCAATAGAAGAAAGCAAACTTCCTGTTAATATTTGAGTCATGGACTTGCTGCCTCTCATACATGATATGCTAATTTAAATGCTAGTTAGCCAAGATGTAATTCATTTGGAGTATCTGTTATATTATATTTTGAAGCTACCTTCTGGCTTGGTTCAGTTGTGATGGTTTCATCCACACAGATCGACAGGCTTGTAAATTTGGAGCCAGGATTTGTATTGATCAGCCAAGTTTAGTCCAGGCAGCCACAATCTGAGCTTTCCATGCTGTCCAGGGTGCTCAGTGCTCTTGTCATTCTTGACACATTTTTGGCCTGATTTTCACTCTTCTCTCTATAAATTTCCTGCATGATACTTAGTGGCTATATGTTGTGAAGAAGAAGAAGAAGAAGAAGAAGAAGAAGAAGAAGAAGAAGAAGAAGAAGAAGAAGAAGAACAACAACAACAACAACAACAACAACAACAACAACAAAAACAACAACAGAAAGGTAAAATTATATGGCTCATTCCTGGGTATTTTAAAATGATTGCATTCATAAATATTTTAAAGCAGCTGGACAAGTGTTAGTAAGAGGGAAATGGCCCCTAGAACAAAAGCTCCTAGTTCAGTTCTGGCATTGCTACATATCATGGAAAAAACCTGAGATCCAGGACAGCCACAGCCTGTCAACAGATATAATAACGATAAAGCCAGCCACCTTGCATCTGAAGACAAAGAATACTGCTCTGGAATACCACTATGTCCCATTAGTTATGCACTTAGCAGATGGCCTTAAGTCAACCCACCATTTTCTCCTTAGCTCCAGTGCACCATGAAGCTAACATTGTCTACTTTTGCAAAGTCTTTGAGCAAAGACTTACTGAGTTGATTGCTGTTACTTGCAACATGGGTATATCAGTGGTAAGCATGAACAATGACTTAACAGCATACGTAAATATCTTGCACTTTTAACTGCCGTAGTAACACTTTTGACTACTCTGATAGGCAGCATTTTCAGAGTTTATCATGGGGCAAACACAGTTGTTAAAGGAAAAAATCAAATGTATTGATTTCTTTAATAGATAGCAATGACAATTCTTCTCACCTCAAGTCCCACTGTCAGATCAGATAATGGATACTTGACTGTTTCTAGGAATTCCATGGAGCTTTATAGACCTCTCGGGGGTGGGGTGGGGTGGGGTGGGGTGGTGGGACAACAGAAGCTTATGTTCACCATAGCTGGCATTTATTCCAGCAAATGATTAATGCCAGAATGAAACAAATAAAGAAAAAAAAATTACTGATAATCATATCAAAATTCATCCGATTATCAAAGTATGTCCTTTATTTGTTGCAGTAATTCTACACAACATCTATTTCTTGTCTATTTCTACTAGTTTTATTTATTTACAATATTTCTATGCTCCATGTGCACAAAATATAAAAGTATTACAGCTACGGGAAAAAAATTGGCACAAATACTTAAAAAGAAATTTAAAAATGCTACAACTATGAAAAGTTATAGATCTTCCTGAAGAAAACTTAAACTGTAGGCAGTTTAATATCAGGTAAAAATAATGGTGTTTATAGCCTAATATGACACATTGAAACCAAAAGTTGAAAATACATCTCATAAAAAACAAAAGTTATAAAAAGTAAACATATATTATGTAAAATATATTAGAGGACCAAGACCTAAAACTCCAGACTGTTGTAGAATCAGACACTGGTAGGGTGTGCTATAAAACCTACAAGTACCATTTTCATATTTTCATATTAAGAACATCAGCAATTCTATTAATCACATCATTTTTTCTTATTTCATCCCTCTGTTTACCTTCACTAAACTGGCAGACATGAATGAAATTCTTCAAAGTAGCATTGCCTTGTTTCCAATATTGCTGGAAAGCAGCTGATTATTTTGAATATATAAATATATATTACTCCAAGCCATATTTTTAAACGCACTGTTGTTTTCAGAGCAACTTATTCTGTACCACCTTATTCATTTTTTAAAAAAAAATTACAGCAACAAAATTTCAAATATTGACACCTGCTAAAGCTGAAGCTCAGGAATCAGCATGGCATAAGAGCTGTCTTTAGGCAATACCCATAGGGCATTCCTAGAAGATATTCTTGCTCAGAAATGTGCCCATGCTGGTCAAAGCAGCCACATGGCCATGTAAAAGGTGTATATATGTGTAAAAGACATATGCACACACAAACACAAACACAAGCACAAACACAAACAAGGATTGCCTGTCCATCTAAGTCCTAGAACTTAAAAGCTGGTTCCTTGGCCCACCTCCAGTGTCCAGTGAACTCAAGTTCCTCAGGCAGGAATTTTCTGACAACTATTCCTTTTCTTTCACAGACACTCCTACACAAACACTCAGTGACAAATGACTCCCCTCTAGATAATATTTGAGGACAGAAACTCCCTCCTTCCTTTTGCTCAGCCCAAGCTGAATAAGCCTGTCCTCAAAAATGATGGTTTAAAAGTGCCTTTTATTCCAGACTAAGTTCAAAAACAAAACAAAACCCATTTGCAGACATTTTAAATACGATGCAGGGGACATTAACTTCATTGACCAATGCAGTTAAGACAATTTTGAATGGTTTCCTGAATGTCCTACATTCATTTAAAACCATGGATTTTAACTGTATGATTGGGCACTGAATAAATATTCTATTTTCCCTTGAATAAATACTATTTCTTGTTAGTTTGGCTCCTGCAAAATATTGATGGGACTGCTAGAAGCATAATCAAAGACAGTGTGAAATAACACTCACAAATCCCATGTTCTCCCAGAGGCTTTGAATTTGTGTCTCATCTCCAACCATGCTGGTGCACCACAGTTAACAACTTCCAAATATGACAGGAACTTCCAAAGCAAGTTGTGAATTGTACTGTACACGTCTGAAATTTTCTAAAGCACAATGTCTAATGAAATTATAGAACCTAAATTCCCAAATCATTAAAGTGAATTATGCTGCCCGTCAAATGTGTGGTAGCCTCAGAAAATGAGTGTATGTGGAGGAGGAGAAATGTTGATATCAAAAATGTTTAAATATATACACATGCGAGACATAAAGCAGCTAGGAAATTCATTTTCTCTCTCTTTCTCCAAATGATATTAGCAGCATTGGCAGGGATAAGTTGTTGCTGTTTCTAGATTTTTTCCTTGTGCTTGCAGGGTAACTCACTCTGCTATGCATCTCTCTTTTGCTGTTCTCAGGTTTTCATTTTTCTGAATGTAAGATGCCGATAGTAGCATCATCACTAGATGGGCAGGATAGAAGTCAAATAAAACAAAATATCTTTTGAAGGGGAAAGCAGAGTGAAAAAGAATCCATTCCAGTGGGAGTGGTGAAAGAGAATATCATTATTAGGAAAGGTCACAAGCTATTGCACTACTTCACAAAAGGGTCTGTGTAATGCCCTCCTTACCTAACGTCCCTCAAACTACTTTCAAACTCTGTGAGAGTGCAGCTGATCATTGTTGACACCAGAGACCAGCAGCTGGTTAAATATAAATGGCAGTTGATCTGTCAGCTTCCAGTGAGCCTGGCGTCTGTCTCCCAAGCTGCCTTGATTGTCAATTCCCTTTATGCTAACAACTCAAAATTATCCCCATCTTTTTTCTCCTCCCATCCTGATTTATCCCTTGATTGCAATCTTGAAATTCATTCTCTTGGGCCTGTTCTTTTCTTCTGATTTCTGGTTTCAGCCTCCTCTTTTCCTACCCTTCCTCTAGCCTTTTCAGTTCCATCTGCAACCTCTTCTGCCTTTTAGAACCTTTTGTGAATGACTAGAGTGGTCCTTGCCTTCAAATACCTAGCATTCCAGAGTTTGAAAACGTTTTGTGGGCTACTATTCACAGAATACCCTGATAGTATTTTATGCCTGAGACAAAGTCATATTTTACTTCTCTCCATGTGGGAGACGTTAATATCAAGAACTATTAAATCAACCCCTTTTGAGTGGCTGCTGGAGAAGACAATCACTTTTTAAAATGGGGAGTGGCAGACATGGGAAGCAAAGTGACTATTATCTAAACACAAATATATCAAATAGTTAGGCTCAGATTTCAGAACCCATCATGGAAATTTTGGCAGCAACTAGTTTGAGAAGATTTTGATATTGAGACAGCATGGCATCAGTAATGGACATCATCTAACCCAGATCTGTTTAACTTAGTGTCTAATCCAATACAATGTCCTTATGGCTTTGATCTTCTGAGGAAAAACTAGACAGCACTTAACTCGATTTGAACTTACCACGACAGGTATCAATATTGGAAATATAAATGGATGCTGGCCTACAATTCTAGTTGTGCCTGTGGACATATCCTGCAAACTTTACATCACATTGTGATGGAATGGCCCCTTAGAAAGTTACCTGTCTCCCTGCAAGAATTACATCATCATGAGGGCAGTGCTGTTCACTGGTTAAATGATTTAGATATCCAGTATTAAGACTTAGGTCTAATAATTGGTCATACATAATTTCTTTCACTAATTGTTCATTATGTGTATTATGTGTTTTTAAAATCTGGTAGATCTTATTCTTCTAATGTTTTACATTTTATACATATTTTATATTGTCTTTATGAAGTTTTACACAATAATGAAATATTCTCTTGTGCCATATGAAATAAATACATAAAATAAGTTTGACCAACATTGTATTCACTGAAACTTTCCACTATTTTAGCACTTTGAACATTCTAAAGATACCATGTCACAGCAAGAGATAAAGCAATAGCTAGATCAGTGGTGGCGAACCTTTGACACTCCAGATATTTTGGACCACAACTCCCAGAATTCCAAACCTAGATTGCCAGTGGCAAAGGACTATGGGAGTTGTGGTCCAAAACATCCGGAGTGCCGAAGGTTCGTCGCCACTGAGCTAGATACTACTCACAGGTGTTTTCACTAGCCTATCTCATTCAAGTAATTTTTAAAGTGTATAGTGGTTAGGGTGCTAGAAGTAACCCCATCCTCCAGTTTCTACTGGCATCTAAAGCTGCAAACTTACCAACACATATGTGGTAGCAAGCAGCATTCAACTCACCATTACTTACCTCTGAAGAAACAGAAAGAGATTACAGGAGTACAAATTCAAAATATCCATGTTTGGATGTAAATGACACTGAATTAAATGATATTTAGTTCTGAGTTTGCATAATATGGATTGGGTTATTAGAGATGTGAACTCTCTACTTCCATAGACCTTACTAATGAACATTTTATAGGACTATTAGGCAGAACTACTGGATGGATTACAGAAAACTAAGTTTACTCCCCCTGTTTAGCAAGAGATACTTGAATAAATTATAAGCTTAGTAAATCAACAGGAGACTCCCCTTGATTTATTTCTAGTATTTATGTTGTGTTTAATAGATTGTTGGTGCAGTTCAAAAAAATTTCCCTATAAATATGAAAGAGCAGTCTCATGCAGTTTAGTCTTGCAATGAAGCTAGAGATAAATTAGTGTCTGCTAATACTGCAGCATATGTAAACTAAAGAGATAAATAAATTGAATACTAAAGGAGGTCCCCTCCCAACATTGCATCAAGGAAAATCAGAGGGTGTAGCTTTTGTGAGATCTAATTGGCTGGTATGAATCCAGCATAATCTCTTTCCCATTTAGTCAGATGGAAAGGACAATGTCCCTTTGATGAAGGGACCTTTATAACTGCTTTATACAAAGTCCAGTACAAACATAAGTCCTTTTAAGCTAACATAAGAAACTATGGCTGGTAAATATACAGTACTTCTCCTTCAATCTCTGTTTTTGAAACCTTTCACATGGGTTTGTCATGCACAGGATAGCAGGGATTGATCGGACTCAATGGGATCCCCAAGGTAAACAATATTGACTCCACTTTCCATAAACCTGAATCTGAGCTAGGAAGGAAGTTAACTTACTACTGGCTAGTAGCTGATATGCTAGCTTCAGCTTTTGTCTGATTTAGGGCATTTATACACGACCCCTAAACTCCAGGGCAAATGGCTCCCAGCTCCAGAGCTTAAAAATGTTTACCCACCAGCTCCGGAGTTTACAGGAAATTAGGTGCGACCACGACCACTTTAGCACGTCCCAGCGCACCTTTCAAGTACCTGCTCTTCTGTCCTGAAAAGTCATTGATGTGGTGTAAAGATAGTGAGTGTGGGGCTCTCCTCACTTCTGTTTGTTGTTGTTTTGGCTCCCGCCCCTTTAAGAGATACTTTACAGACACAGGAATCTTGCTGGCAAGAGCGAGAGCCAGAATGAGAGCCAGAACGGAGGTGAGGCATGATCTTTTCTTCCTTTTTTTTCTCCCTCCCCTCACGCAGCCAGCAGCCAGGAAGTGTGGAGGGGTGGGGAAGCAGGAAGAGAGACAAGCCCCTAAGATCTCTGGTCCAAATTTAAGTGGCCAGTGGATCTTAGGGGTCATGTAAATGCGCCCTTAATTAAATTAGCAACAAATGAATAAGCATGGATAGCATAACATTTGTCAACATCTGCACCCAGGGAAGAATAAAACTAGCATGGGTGGATTATTTAGTAACAATTGGTGGTTCATGAAGTGTCAGTCTAAAGAGCATTTGTATAATTTCTGATCCACCAAGGGAAATGTGGGCCACCAAGAATAAATAGTCATATATGGCCTTGTAAACTGAACAAGAACCTAATAGACTAGACATAGGGAACTGGTCACTTGGGTTGTTCAGGCTCCAGTTCCAATTTTTCCAGACTTGTATGTTAAGGAAAGGTAGAAATTACAGGAGGAGCATAATCATCTTGATTCTTAACTGGCTTATAACAGTGATAAAAAGTTGGATGAAACAGTTGAGGAAAATCAGTGAAAGTCCATGGTTAATCTCCAGCATCTCCAACTAAATGATCTCAAAAGAGTAGGTCCATGAAAGACATTTTGACAAAATACCAAAACAATATCAACTTAGATGAGATAGGATGATGTGATGAGATGCCCAATGGTTTGCTATGAGGCTTCAACTCTGCCTTTGCATGGATGGGCCATTACTTATGCAGACTTGACTTGAAACTACAAAGACTCTCTGCATCATGTGTGGTGATATGTATTGCATCAAACTATCTATATTTCCAGGTTGATGAATCATATTTGAATAATGTGACCCATCTTGAGATTTAAAGTAAAAATGGATACAGTAATTGCCTATAACCTGTAATCTGTTTTATTTTGCAGCAACGTCTAAGAGTTCTCAACAGCCCATGAGGAAAAGGAAATATACTCACAAACTTGATCTATCTGGCTCCAAACAATGATTTCTTTCTAGCGCATAGTGACATTTCTGGGCCACAAGAATGTTGCAGAGACTGCTGTCAGCCTTTAATTAGGGAGGAGACTGGGACAAGCTTGTATTCATCTCAGAATTCTGCCCTTTAAGGAGATTCTAAAGGTAAATAAAATATTGATCACAAGCTCCTGTCTCATGACCTAGTAAATGAAAGTGATGATGGTAGATGGAAGATTTTAGTGATGTGATTAAAGTATGTGATATGATTAAAGTAGTCATATCACTTATGATCTTTACAAATTGCCTCAGAAGATGTCACTTTATGGGAATGCATCTCAAATTACCACAGTAAACAACACTGTGAACCTGGTGTAGAAATATTGGTCCCATTGGATTTAATATGAGTTGTAACTGGTGAAAAGTGGTGTGAGGGGGCAGCAATAAAAATACACAGGATGGAATGTATTTTACATGATCACAGATATACACAGAGGGATAAAGGAAAATGTTCAGTTTACCGTTATATGATTTTACAAAAATAACATATTTCTTTACAATTCCACTGCAGTCAAAAAGATCACAAATCATGAATCAAATATGGGGTAAGTTGATTTACTAATACATCTATGCAGGTAGTGCAGTTTGCACTAAGGGGACAATATAGAAATATAAATAAATAAATGCAGGCTGGAATGGAATCTCTGATTAGCTGTAGCCGAATAGTGCTAAAAAATTGTGGTCTCTTTTTTGCTTCTAAAATATAAAGATGCAAATTCTTGCCTATTAATTTCAGGTAAGAGCAATGAATCACATGCCTTTTCTCCTTACTTTGCAAAATGGTGAGATATTTTCTGATGCTATCAACCTGATGGCTTAAGAAAAATTGGGTAGCTTGCTCAAGTTCAGTAACTTGCACAAACTGTTCACAACTAATGACACGGTTTGTTTTATGGTCATTTAGAAACTGAAGCACTTACATGTTTTTGTATCCTTTTAAAACAATCCATTTGCTGTAGTTCTTCTGCTCAAAGCCTGCTTTGCTTCTTGGCACTAGTTTTGCTAAAAATGAACAAACACACACAGTGGTGACGCACCCTTTCGCTCTTGTACTGCAAATAAGGTTTTTTGTCAAGCTTGAAAGTTCATCTGAATGCCTTCCCATGTTTAGCCACCTTAAAAAAACAAGAAATGTACTAAGTGTTCTTTTCATCTCTTCTAAGAAGCTTCTTGTTATTAAGCCATATATGGCTGGCAGGTACTTTCTGTAGTGGAAATAGTGTTATCTGTTGAACTTTGCCAGTGTATTCTTTTTCTTGTTGTGGAAGAATTTACTTATATTAACATGGAATGGAGTGCATTTAAGATTTAACAAATGTGAATCAGGTGTGTGGGGAAACTGTCCAGATTTTCCCATCCCACTTTATTGCTCACAGAGTATTGGGCAATGACTAAAGATGTGGCCAGCCTTCAGCATTTGTGATCTAGAAAAGAGATCCAGGTAATTTCAGCTCTCTGCCTTAGGAATCAACTGGTATAGTCTGTAAGTTCTTTTTTTATTGAATATCTCTGAATCCCACTAGAATCCATGTCATTTTTCCAGTTCTATATGAGGTAACCGAAATTCCCTACTCTTCCCTTAGGGTTGTTTATTCATATCTTATTAATAACTTTCAAAATGTATGTACTTGTATAATACATTTTCCCAATGTACACATTGTATGCATGCCTTTTCCCACCCAACCCAAATAAAGAGATTGACATGGGTAATGGGTTAACTAGGGCCACTTTATTAAAAAAATTAACAATAACTTCCATCCACTGCAAAGAGGTGTATTATTGTGTGGATTCTTGGGAGCAACATAAAAGTACCTTCCTACCCTTTGCATAGTTTCCCCTAAGGCAAGTCCCAAGACCTGGGTTAATGCTGTTGACACCTCCACACAGAGCTGCCAGCTGTCCCCCACAGTTCTTCAGTGTTGGTGGACAGTGGCCATGGCTAGTCCCCAATGCAACCTCATCCCAGCAATTGTATTTCTGAATCTCCAGTGCCAAGATCATACTCAAATGATTCTTGGGAACATGATCTCCCAGTCCACACTGTCTGCCAGTGTGACATATTTAAATGCAACATCACCCCATGATGTGCCCATATTTTCCACTCAGGGTGACCAGTGCAGGATAGGGAAAATTAGCCACCAATCAGGTGATATGGGTCCAGCATTCCTATGAAGCCCCAAAATGACTAGCTACTCTTATGCTGGACCCAAAGGGTGTTGTGGACAGGTCACTGAACCTCTCAAGAGGCCTGTTGAAGGGCGGGTCTAGGCCAGGCATGTCCAAACTTCGGCCCTCCTGATGTTTTGGACCACAACTCCCAGAATTCCAAGCCTGTATTTCCAGTGGCAAAGGACTGTGGGAGTTGTGGTCCAAAACATCTGGAGGGCTGAAGTTTGGACATGCCTGGTCTAGGCAATCTATGGGAGACTGTTTCCTCATGGTGGGGTGGATGGTCAAAGATTCCCTGTCTGTACAGCCATTAGGCACACATATGGAGATGGATCTTTCTGCCATTGACAGAAAAAATGTTGTGCCCAGTTCCTTTTTTCTCAGATATCTGAAAAGTTGCATGTGCCTCTGTCTTTCCCTGAAAAATATTGCTTATTAAATAACTTGGAGATGCAAAAAGGGAGGAGTGAGATTAATATTTTCATAGGAAAGCACACACCTTATTTTTGAAAGTCCTATGTCTCAGCTGGTTCTGACTTGCTGCATGGCTGGAAAGCTACCCAAATAAGCCACCTGCCAGCCATCTAGAGAACAAGAGGTTTCCAACTGTTTCTTCTTCCCAAAACAGGCATAAAGAGGGAAGCCTGATGAGCCAGAGACTGGGACTTCTGTTTTATGAAGCATTTACTCTGCCTTCTGTCACCATCAAGCCTTCTCCAATTTTTTATATTTTATTTCAGATTATAATTTAAAAGCTCAAATTTCCTCAGTTGTCTTCTCCAGCATGCTAATCAAAACATCCCAAACTCCAATAAACAAGACAATTAAATATTCAAATGACATCATTCAATTTAATGAAGGGGACAATGGGAAAGAGAACTTCCATGTCAAATTGTGAATATGCTTAAATTAGATGGCAAACAATGGTATTCTTGAGCATAATCCACTGATTAAAATATAAAAAGTGACACAATGCTAGCAGATTAATTCTAGAGTTCTCACTTCCATTTCTTTTTTAAAGTGAAAGAATTATCTGTTGTTTGCTGATTAGAAGTTACGTTTAATCTGTTATTGTCCATAATATGACACAGGAACTTCTGTGAGATAGTAGAGGAAGCTTTTGTGAGATGGTAGGTCCCTATCACGTGGGCAAAAGAGGTGGTTAATAATAAAAGCCGTGTTTCTTTCTTAAGTCATCACTTGACTGAAAATGCGGTTCCTGTGTTCCCATGGACGTGGTTTAAGTAACCGGATTTTATATGTCCTCACATCATTAACTGACACCTAGAAGCTCCAAAGGAACTTTCAGTGGTGTGGAGCTTAGGAGCTCTGGTGCTACAGGAGCTCGAGTGGCAATGGAATAAAAATAGGGGCTGCAATGTCAACATGAGGTGGAGGAGCAAGGCTGCCACCATCAAGAAACAAGGCTGGTGGGAGGGCAAGAATGTGCATGTGTGTGGGCATGCACAATGTGTGTGTGTGTGTGTGAGAGAGAGAGAGAGAGAATGAGAGAATAAAGATATGCAAACACTGTCAGGAGCCAGTGCCAGTTGTCTTGCCCTTTGTTTCTGCACCAGCTCTCAACCTGGTACTACTGCCGAGCCCTCCTCAGCCTTGCCTGAGGAAGCCACCAATGAGGAGCTTCCTCATTGACAGCCCTCAAAGGAAAGCCCACCAATGCCTGGCTTTCGCCACTCCAGACTGCCTGTCAGTCGCTCACTAGCTCACTCACAGCCTCAGGATTCCCTTTTGCTCCTTCGCCAAGAAGGGAGTTCCCTCTTCTTTCATCACAACCACACCCCTCCCTCTCCCTGGCATGGCGATGTAGTCCCTGGCTGGCGAGGATCTCACCCAGGCGCCTTTGGAGAGGGAGGCCTGCCATGGGGCAGACCCACACCCCTGCTGTGAGCCCCTGGCTGCCACTGGTTAGCTTCAGAAGGGGCGACTTGTCCTTTTCATCCTTGTCCTGCAAGTCAGCTTCCTTGTCCTCCTCCTCCTCGCCTCAACTTGGTTGACAGTCTCCTGAGAAAAAAATATCAGAGAGACAGCAGCTGGGGAAAATAGGAAGATAGAATGTTGTGGACCCACATAACTGGTAAACTGACAACCAAAAGAGGAAAAACAAGTTTTCTGTGCCCCCGCTAATATTTGCCTCTTGTAAAAGGCACATTTCAAATTGGATTAAATAATACCCCCCCCCCCCAGCCTTGGTTCTTGAAAAACTTGCTGAAACCTGGTTAAGTGGGTGTTACTGGGGTTTTTTTTTATTTAAAAAACCCCACTGATGGTGGGGGCATGATTTTTGGAGCAGGTTTATCAGAAAATTAGATCCAGATTTTAAAGACCATAGGCTAGAGATCTTATTGAAGGATCCTCACTTTGCTGATCCTCAAAGGAGATGACAAAATATTGTTTTTTTCTTTCTCGTCAGCTGAGCAGAGGGCAAGATAGTTTCTCATATTACCAACCTGACAGTATTTGTGCTAACTGCATGGAATATGAGATTCAAGATATGGATCCAGATTTCTGTTTGTTCAGGACCAAATGGAAACCATCCATATTCTGAATCAGATTGTTGCTACATTAGTGGATGATAAGGATGATATTCATTGTGATGTGTTGATTATTGCATTTTTGTGATTCATATTTACAGGGGTATAATGCTTCTGAAACAGCAGAAAAAATTATGTATATAAAATACTGTACATAAATACTGTATATAAAATGAGAATGTAAAACCCACAAAAAGTGTATTAAAGAACTCCCCTGAAGGATATTCTATTAGGCAATGGAATCAAAGCAAAGGAAAGTGGTCTGCTTATATATATACCAATTCAAGTAGTCGCTGGGTGGTTTACAGTTTTAATTACATTATGCAGGCTACCCATTGCCCCCCCCCCAGCAAGCTGGATACTCATTTTACCTACCTCAGAAGGATGGAAGGCTGAGTCAACCGTGAGCCTGCTACCTGGGATTGAACCCCAGGTCGTGAACACAGTTTTACCTGCAGTACAGGCATTTAGCCACTGCACCACGAGGCTCTTACACAATGGAATCAAGCAGATTCCCAGATGCTGTGATGCTATGAACCCCACTACTACCCCACAATACTATTGTAACTGCACAGGCACTCACCAGTACCATGTGGAATTGGTTGAAATACTCACTTCATCATGCACAAACATTAATGAAGCAGACCAATGCACAAATGAATGCAAATTTTCTTTGCTTTCATTAAGAATTATAATTATTTTTTGTTTGAACATTATTTTACAATTTACATAAAATGTGAAATATTAGGAGCCTCATGGCACAGTGGTTAAATGCCTGTACTGCAGCTAAAACTGTGCTCACAACCTGAGGTTCAATCCCAGGTAGCCAGTTTATGGTTGACCCAGCCTTCTATCCTTCTGAGGATAGGTGTCTTCTTGCTTTGAAATTGAAATAATGTGTGAATATTTCTTTTATTATTTGTAGTAACCTCCGTCATGTTGAAAAGACACCAATGGAAAAATGATTATGCTCCTCATGGATTCAATTTTGCAATAAAGATGCTACCCAGGGACCACAATACATTTTGTGTTGCTGAATACTTTCATACTCCAATCTGAAACCACTGACGTTGTTAGAACATTTCAAAAGTCATCATAGTGGAGAATCTGCAGGGCAGACTTAACTTAGTCAACTCTAAGAAGGAATGTTTTCATACCAGCCTGGTGCTATCACAACATCTGATTTTGTGGCAGCTCAGAAGCCTTTGTTGGGAGGTTCTTATCAGGTGGAATATACAGTGGCACCTCTGATAATGAATTCAATTCATTTTCTGAGGCAATTCGTTATCCGAAACACAGTCTCCCTTTGAAATAAATGGAAGACTTATTAATTCATTCCAAATGTCTGAAAAAAGGCAAAAAAGCTGGGGGGGGTTTCAGACCTCTTTATTAAGTGCACTTTAAAGGCTTGCAGTGCTGGAACACCCCCCACAGAACACCCCCCCCTCCCACACACACAGTTCAATGCAAACATGGACAAAAGAATTCAGCAAGACTATCCTAGCCTTTTCCCTCCAAAAATGCAATGGAAAGCAGTTCAAAGATCAATAAAACCAAGCTCAAAAAAAAAAGGAAAAAAAGCACCACCCAGTCATTCCCACCAAACACAAAGAAAAAAGCCAGGACAATTCTCTGTAAATACCTCCTCAGCTCACCCCTCCGTTTGCAATGGAAAGCAATGGAAAGACAGAAAAAAGTCAGGATGATTCTCTGCAAACTCCTCCACATTGCAAAGGAAAGCAATGGAAATGGATAGGAAAAAGCAAGGAAACCTCAACTCCCTATCTTTCCAAGTTCAAAGGTCCAAATCCCTCAGCAAAATATGTCTGGAATGGCTCCAGAAAGCCATATAAAACACTCTAACTCCTCCCACCCCTACACAAAATATGGGGGGGGGCGCAGTGCATCCTGGGTACACTTTTTTGCGAGGCATGATGAAGCATTCATTATTTGGGGCAGCCCTATACCCAGAAATTTCCATTCAATATCCAAAACATTTGTTATCAGAGGCATTCATTATCTGAGGTATTACTGTACCTGTGAAAATTATCTTACATAGTAGATGAAGAACTGGTAAAACCATATGCTTTGGCAATTCCAAACAATATATTAGATTCTGAAACACATAAGAAAATTTGACAGATTTCACTATCACATGATGTGATTTGATCAAACATTCGAGATATCAATCAGGATATGTACTGTGAATAGTACAAGACATTAAAGCCAGTCTTCTGAAAGTGAGTATTTGACTGGACAAATCAACTGATTTTGAGAATTGCAGTCAGCTATTAGTATTCATGTGATGACATAAAAGAAAAGGAAATTTTGGAAGAATTTTCATTTTGTGAGCCATTGCAGTTAATGACAAAGGGAAATGATAGTTTAAATCACATTAAAGACTTATTTTGGTAGGGAAGGACATCGAACGACAATGGATGTAATGTTCTCAGTTTGCACTGATGGTGTCCTTGAAATATTAGGCAAAAATTCTGGATTTTTTTTGCATATTTAAGAACAATGTGCCACAAGTTACAGCATTGAAAAGTTTGCCAGAGAAGTAAAAACAAAAATACGTATTGCGGTAAAGGTAGTAAGGAGAACTCAGGACAGGCATTTACTGCCTGTCCCACGTTCTGACCCGTTGGCTCACTGCCAAATGGCAGGGATCCAATCCCTCTGCGCCCCGGCCTGTCCTGCCTGCTGATTAATGCCAGGTCGGTGCATAATATCCCTCTCATCCATGATTTGATCGTGGATGAGCAAGCCGACCTGGCATTCCTCACGGAGACCTGGGTAGGTGAGGTGGCGGGGCTTCCCTCACTTTGCTTCGCCCCCAGGATTACTGCGTGCAGCAGCTTGGCAGCCTGGGTGGGCGGGGGCGGGGGCATTGTGTACAGGGACTCCTTTCATGTCAGCAGATCCGCGACATTGGTGAGTCCAGGTTTAGAATGTCTCCACCTTGTGGTGGGCCAGAGGGACAGGTTTGGGATAGTGCTTGTGTACCATGCTCCCCGCGACCCTGCACTCTCCCTCCCAGAGCTCTCCGAGTTCATCTCGGCGGCACTTTTGAGGTTCCCCCGCCTATTGGTGATGCGGGATTTCAATGTGCATGCCGAGGTCGGGCTGTCGGGAGCAGCTCTGGAGTTCATGGAGTCCATGGCCTCCATGAACCTGTCCCAATTAGTCACTGGTCCCACTCACAAAGGTGGACACACCTTGGACCTGGTTTTTAACTCCACATCGCGGGGCTTTGATCTGGGGGTCGGGAGGTTGCTAGCCCATCCCGTGTCATGGTCAGATCATCATCTGCTGACCTTCTCCCTTACGGTTGCCACCCCGCCCGGCAGGGAGCCAGGCCCTTCCATCTGGGCCCACCCCCTGGGGGCTCCTGGACCAGGTGCAGTTCTCGGAGACCCTTGGGAGTGTTCCAGATGGTTTGGATGATGATCCGGTTGACACACTAGTCAAGCAGTGGTTTGAGGAGATGGCAGGGGTAGCTGACCGGATCGCCCCCAAGCGCCTGATCTGATGCCGAGCCTGTTCGTCTCCTTGGTTTACCGAGGAACTGCAGGTGATGAAACAAGAGTGGAGAAGGCTAGAGAGCAGATGGCGGAAGGCTCGGACGGCTTTGAACTGGGCTGCAGTTAAGGCGTCGACCGGTCGCTACTCTCAAGCGATAAGGGAGGCTAGGACATCTTTTGTCGCCCTGAGATTGGTGAGGCCTCGAATCGCCAGGCGGAATTGTTCCGGGTGGTCCGAGACCTCACCAATCCCGGCCCGCCTGGGTCTCCTCCTAGTGATTTTACTAGCGAGTATTTTGCAACCTTAAAAAAACTAAGATAGAGGCCATCCGTTCCAAGCTGGACGCAGGTTGCACTGATCCAGTTCCCACCTTGGCTGGTGTTGGGCCGCCTCGGTCGGCCCAGTTCGTTGAGTTTGGGCCTGTTACACCTGTGGATGCCTCCAGGGCCCTGGGACATTGCAGGCCTGCAGCCTCTCCGTTTGACCCTTGCCCATCCTGGCTGATTAAGATCGCAGGAGGGAGCATGCCGAAATGGGCTTCACTAATTGCCTCAGCCTCCTTCAGAGATGGGATTTTTCCCAGTCTTCTGAAGGAGACGGTGGTGAAGCCCATTATTAAAAGACCTGGCTTGGCCATGGACGATATGTCCAACTATCATCCCATAGCCAATGTTCCCTTTATGGGCAAGGTGATTGAGCGAGTCGCCGCCCTGCGTCTCCAGTCGTTCCTGGAGGAGAACCATGTCCTGGATCCCTTCCAATCCGGGTTTAGGCCATGTCATGGGACTGAGACGGCTCTGGTCGCTCTGCACGATGATCTGTTGAGGAGGGCTGACAGGGGTTGCTCTACCCTGCTGGTCCTTCTCAACTTGTCAGCGGCTTTTGATACCATCGACCACGGTATCCTGCTGGGGCGGCTTTCTGAGGTGGGGATTGGGGGTCTGGCTTTGTGCTGGCTCCGTTCCTTCCTTGAGGGCCGCACCCAGCACGTGAGCTTGGGGGTGAGTTGTTGGCTCCCTGGACACTCTCTTGTGGGGTGCCTCAGGGGTCGTCCCTCTCCCCAATGCTCTTCAACATCTATATGAAGCCGCTGGCAGAGATCATCCAGAGTTTTGGAGTCTGCTGTCATCAGTACGCTGATGACATGCAGCTCTATCTCTCCTTTTCCACCGGTGCAGTGGAGGCCGTCCAGACTCTTGATCGTTGCCTGGCCGCGGTTCTGGACTGGACCAGGACCCACAGACTCAGGCTCAACCCTGGAAAGACATAGGTTTTGTTCTTCAGGGGCGGCTCGGAGGGGTACTGTGGCCCTCTTCCCAGTCTGGGCGGGTTCATCCTCCAGCTGGCGCAAAGAGTGAGGAATCTGGGTGTCGTCCTAGATCTGGACCTGACCCTGGAATCCCAGGTGTCAGCCGTGACCAGGTCGGCCTTTTACCATCTTAGGCTCATCGCCCAGATTCGCCCGTACCTTGATGAGAGCTCCCTGAGGACAGTGGTACAGGCGCTGGTCATGTCGACAACACTCTCTACATGGGGCTCCCCTTGAACCTTGTTCGGCGACTGCAGCGGGTCCAGAATGCGGCGGCCAGGCTGGTGGTTGGTGCGCGTCATTATGACCGTGCCACCCCCATCCTGGCCCGCCTACACTGGTTGCCCGTTGCCTTCCAAATAAGGTTCAAGGTGCTGGTTTTGGTTTACAAAACCCTCCATGGCTTGGCCCCTGCTTATCTGGCAGCGCGTCTCCCCTGACAAATAGATCCGGCCCGACCCACCCGATCTTCCTTGGCCCTCTCGCTCTGGACCGTCACCCCGAGGGAGGCCCGTAAATTGAGTACACATGGACGGGCCTTCTCAGTGGCGGGACCAACCATCTGGAATAAGCTGCCGAGCGAGCTACGGCAGGCCCCATCGCTGGCGTCGTTTATGAAAAATCTAAAGACCTTACTCTTCCGGGATGCCTTCAGCGCTGATTAGGGATACAGCTCTTTCCCCCCCTTCCCTTCCCTCCCCTTGCCTGGCCTGCTTGATCGCCCGCCATTCTGTGTTTGCTTTTTGGATGTTTTAGCTGTTATATCTTACTTCTGTGTAAACTGCCCTGAGTCCCCTTGAGGGAAATAGGTGTGGTATATAAATGCAAAAATAAATAAATAAATAAATAAATAAATAAATAAATAAATAAATAAATAAATAAATAAATAATATATGGAGATCGGTGTTTAATCATGGCATCATTTGTGCTTTTTAGAATAAATCCATGCTGACCATACTGTGCTTGTTTATCACACTGACATAAGATGGCTCTCCAAGGGAAATATACTAAGCAGGGTTTTTGAAATGTGTGAGGAAATTATTTAGTTTCTTATTAACCAGAATTTGATTTAGGCAAATACTTGGAAAGAAGAGATGCAGTACTTTGGCTGGTCTACTTAGCAGATATATTCTCTCACCTGAATTTAAATATAGCAGTGCAAAGATATAAGAACATAGCAGTTACTGAAAATTTATTAGCTTTTATTGAAAAATTAATAATATGCATGCATCAAGTTAAAGTGATAATTTTGCAAACTTTCCCTTGTTTGAAGAAATCATTCTGAAAAATAAGAAAATCACAAATAAAAGATGATACTATTGAAATGTGGGCCAATGCATGTATTTATCATATTTTTCGCTCTATAACATGCACCTGACCGTAAGACACATCTAGTTTTTAAGAGGATGAAAACAAGAAAAAATATTTAGCCTAAGGTTTCATGGCGGGGGAATCCTGGCTGTAAAAGGGGAGGACAGAAGCTGTGTGGAGGAGATCTCTTTGCAAATGAGATGATTTTTGATTGGGGAATACTTGCTGCTGAAGGGAAGGGGTGGGGAGAGTCCCCCTGGAGGAAGTTTCTTTGCAAATGAGGTGATTGGGACTGTGGAATCCTGGCTGCAGCAGGGGATGGGAGAGGCTCTGTGGAAGCCTCTTTGCAAACAAGATGATTGGGACTGGGGAATCGAAGCTGCAAAAGAGGAGGGTTGCAAACAAGTTGATTGGGACTGGGTGATCCAGACTGCAGAAGGGGAGGTCAGAGGCTTCGTGGAGGGGGCTCTTTGCAAATGATGTGATTGGAACTGTGGAATCCTGGCTGCAGTTGGGGACAGGAGAGGCTCTGTGAAAGCCTCTTTGCAAACGAGGTGATGGGGACTGGGGGATCCAGTCTGCAACAGGGGAGAGCAGGGGCTTTGTGGAAGCCTCTTTGAAAATAACATGCTTAGAACAGTGGAATCCAGGCTGCAGTAGGGGATGGGAGGGCTCCGTGCAGGTAACTTCTCTCTAAATGAAAATGTGTGATATGTATGTAGCGGGGACTACTGTATTCACTCTATAAGAAGCACAGATATTTCCCCTTACTTTTCAGGGGGTGGAAGTGTGTCTTATGGAGCAAAAAATATGCTACATGGAATTTGAAAAGTTGAACTTAGAACAATTATTGTACTTTCAGTTAGGAATATTTCCACAACTGATGAAGGCAGCTTTGTAGACACTCCTACCATTTGCTACCACCTGTCTGTGTGAAGTGGGATTTTCATCACTTTTGCATTTAAAAAAACAACCAGAAATTGCTTAAATACATGTAGCTCTTTTGGGGGAAAACACTTCCAAAATTTTATTAGGAATAAACATCAACAAATTAGTCACTAAAATGAGGCATTATTTTAATTTATGTCAATACATATATGTGCATTTTTCAGTAAATAGTTTTTCAAAAAATGAATTTTTTAAAAAAACGGAACACATTTTCCAAGGGAATGTATGTGAGAATGTGTGTGAGAATATATTTTGAGATTCAACCAGGTGCCAACCACTAAAAAAGTTAAGAACTGATTATCTATGTGCATCTTTCATTTGTTCAAACACAGGCAAAGCGCATTCTTCCAGGGGGTTTTGGACTGCCATTGCCAGCATTTCTTATAACTTTTTAAACTAGTTAAGGCTAATGTGAGTTGAAGTTCAGCAGCATGCAAAACTCACCTTCTCTTTGAATTTTTGGAGGTTTTAATGGAGCTCATAGTAGGATGAATGAGTAGGATTTAAGGACACATGCAAATGTGCTGCCCTCCAGGTGTTGTTAGATTACAGCTTCCATCTGAGTTTGGTAGCACAGGCAATGGTAAGAGAGGGCAAAAATGGTCATTTAAATATTAAATATTTAAATATTCCTAGAGATCCATTAAGTTCCCTATTACACATTACTGTTGGGCTCAAGACGTTTGTGGCAGTAAATCTGGCAAAAGGCCAATCTGCATGCATTCAATCACATTATGACAGGGAGCACTTTCTTGTGCCACCATGGACGTTATGAGCAATGCAGCATAAGATGCTCATATGCTATCTCTCTATGCTACGTGTAATCCTTCTGTTGAAGATTTTACTACAACATCCGTAACCTCACTCTTACCAAATGTAAAATGTTCTGCATTAATAGACCTGGATTTTAAAAAATAATAATATTGCATTTAAGTATTCATTTCCATTTTTGCAATACCATAGTCAGGATTCTTACCACTTTTATTTTATATGCAGAATTATTCATTTTATTGCTTTGATCTCTGTTATCATTCTAAATATGTTGATGTGCCATTGAGACTGTACTAAGGGGTAGCAATAGGCCAGGAAAACAAATATAAGTTTTAAAGCAGCATATTATTCCTTATTAGAGATGGGCACGAAATGAACTTTTAGTTTGTTTTGTTATTCGTTATTTGTTTCACTATGTAACAAAATGAATAACGAACCCCAGAGTGGGTTTAGAATGAACCGAACCGAACCGAAAAAAATTGGTTCAGTTTGGTTCATTTCGTTAATGGGAGCGCTGGAGATGTCTCCTTCCTGGTGCTGGTCCTGGAGGTCCGGTCTTCCTGGCTTCAGGCAACCAGAAAAAAAAGCTGATGGCCCATGTTATAGCTGTAGCGCAGGCCATGTGGTCGGCAGCAAAAAAACAAAAACAATAAAAATAAAATAAAAATAAAAATAAAATAAAAATAAAAAGGAGTACTGACCCAGCCCCAGGGGTGGCCAGGTTGGTGCCCTAAACTCAAGAAAAAAATAAAACAAAATAAAACCAGTGCCATCCAGGCCCCAGGAGCTGCGCGGTAGGTGCTTGAAGAAAAAAACAAAACAAAAAATCCTCGACTACAGCTGTAGCATGGGCCATGTGGTCGGCAGTAAAAAAACCAAAAACAATAAAAAACAATAAAACAATAAAACAATAAAAATAAAATAACAATTAAAAAAGGAGTGCCCCGGCCCCAGGGGTAGGTAGCCAGGTTGGTGCCCTAAAATCAAGGAAAAAAATAAAAATAAAACCAGCTCCAAGTGGACCCCAGGGGCTGCACAGTCAGCGCTTGATGATGATGATGATGATGATGATGATTAATAATAATAATAATAATAATAATAATAATAATAATAATAATAATAATAATAATAATAATAATAATAAAGGCGTGCCGAGCCCATCCCAGGGGTGGCTGGGTTAGCACCCTAAAATCAAGAAAAAATATTAAAAATATTACCCGGAAGAAAAAAAAATAAAATAAAAATAAAATAAAATAAAATAAAAGGATCACCCCGCTGCTACTGCTGCCACCAGGTAACATGATAATGCTGATGTGGATGATGAGGATGAGGATGCTGGCAGTCCAGTTTGTGCAGTTGCAACATCCCTCTTTTTTAATTTTTTTGAATGCTTTTTTCCATCCGCACGCTGTCAAATATGGAAGAGCCTTTCCATTTTCTAAGAAATGAAAGAATAAGGGCACAAAAATATGAAAACAAAAGAGGCAGCCCCCTGAAAGAACCTGAAAAGAAAGAGGAATTTTCCCATCATGTACATACAGTATATCACAAAAGTGAGTACACCCCCTCACAGTATGTAAATATTTCAGTATATCTTTTCATGTGACAACACTTAAGAAATGACCTTGGCACAAGTATGAGCATACAATAATTTCAGCCGATTCTATAATCATTTTACCAGTTGCTGCCAAATTCAAAGTGCTTGTCTTGACATATAAAGCCCTAAACGGCTTGGGACCTAGATACCTGAAGGACCGCCTCCTTCCATATGAACCTACCCGGCAATTAAGATCTAGCCAGGGGCCCTCTTGAAAGAGCCATCCCTCAAGGAGGAGAGAGGGATGGCTTGAGCATAGGGCCTTCAGCCTGTTATGGAATGCCCTCCCAAGTGAGATCCGCCTGGCGTAAATGTGACTGTCCCCAGGTAAAAACCTTCCTGTTCCAAAATAACAACATAGACATGGCAATTTTATTGATGATTTTAGTATGTTTTGCTAAATTATTTATTGATATTTTATGTCTTAACTGTTTTAACAAAATGCCTAAGCTGTAAAAATAAATAAAAATAAATAAAATAAATAAAATTACTGCACAAAGTGTCATTAATTTAAAGTGCAACAAAATGCCTAAGTGACAATATTTTACAAATTGTCATTACTGCCATTATTTTACAGCACTGCCTTAACTGTCTTGGGCATAGAATTCACCAGAGCTTCACAGGTTGGCACTGGAGTCCTCTTCCACTCTTCCATGATGACATCACAGAGCTAGTGGATGTTAGAGACCTTGGACACCTCCATCTTCCAGTTCACGATGCCCAATGGATGCTCAATAGGGCTTAGGTCTGGAGACATGGCCAGTCCATCACCTTTATTCTCAGCTTCTTTAGCAAGGCAGTGGTACTTTTTGGATGTGTGTTTGGGGTCGTTATCATGTTGAAATAGTGTCCTGCAGCCCAGTCTATGAAGGGATGGGATTATGCTCTACTTCAGTATGTCACAGTAGAGGTTGTCATTCATGGTTCCCTCAATGAACTGTAGCTCCCCAGTACCGGCATCGCTCATGAAGCCCCAGACCATGACGCTCCTGCCACCACGCTTGACTATAGCAGTGTTTTTCAACCACTGTTCCGTGGCACACTAGTGTGCCGCGAGATGTTGCCTGGTGTGCCGTTGGAAAAGCTGAAGAATATCAGCTTTGTGTTCAGCCAAACAGGCCCAGGTTGCGCACTGAATAAAGTATTTTATAACTTTTCATATTTCTGTTTACTTACTATTTCATAATAAAGTAATTATAAAATACTTTGTGTTTATTTGATTCTTATTCAAGAGAATTACTTTATATATAGTCAATATAGGCACAGAGTTAATTTTTTTAACATTTTCTAATGGTGGTGTGCCTCGTGATTTTTTTCATGAAACAAGTGTGCCTTTGCCCAAAAAAGGTTGAAAAACACTGGACTATAGGCATTACACACTTGTTTTGTACTCCACACCTGGTTGCCACTACACATGCTTGACACCATCTGAACGAAATAAGTTTATCTTGGTCTCATTGGACCACAGGACATGGTTCCAGAAATCCATGTCCTTTGTCTGCTTCTGTGCAGCAAACTGTATGCGGGCTTTCCTGTGCATCATCTTTAGAAGAGGAGTCCTTCTGGGATGACAGCCCTGCAGACCAATTTGATGCAGTATGCAGCATACGGACTGAGCACTAACAGGCTGACTGACTAACCCTTCAATCTCTGCAGATGCTGGCAGCACTCATACGTCTATTTCCCAATGCTGATCTCTGGATATTACTCTGAATATGGTCACTGGTCAACCATGTGAGGCCTGTCCAGAGTGGAATCTGTCCTGTTAAACCACTGTATTGTCTTGACCAGTATGCTGCAGCTCAGTTTCAGGGTCTTGGCAATCTGCTTATAGCCAAGGCCAATGGTGGCTAACTATGGCATTTGTGGTCCAAAACATCTGGAGTGCCAAAGATTTTCCACCACTGGCCTAGGCCATCTTTATGTAGAGTAACAATTTGTTTTTTCAGATCCTCAGATCATTATTATGAGGTGCCATGTGGAATTTCAAGTGACTAGTATGAGAGAGAGAGAGAGAGAGAGCGATATCACCAAATGTGAGAGTGAGAGCAATAACATCTGCTCCCCCTTCACACCTGAGACCTTGTGACACTAACAGGTCTCATGATACCAGGGAGGGGGAAATGGCTACTTGAGCCAAATTTGGACATTGTCACTTAGGGGTGTACTCATTTTTGTTGCCAGCAGTTTAGATAGTTTTAAAATAGATCGCTCCTCAGGAGATTGTGGGTGTTTTGTGTGGCTGTATGGATTACTCTCCACTTCATTGGAAGCATGGATAATAAAGTTAGTGCATTTCACTTTCCACTTCCAAAGTCTGCTATGCTTTTAGTGACCCCTTGGCTCTGCCTCTGGTACTTGTTTGTCCCTGGAGCTGTTCCAGAGGGTATTATCACCCATGAAGTGATATGCTATATAGGTCAATTAACTTAAGCCACAAAACTTATCCCCTCAGTTCCATAAACTTGAATTGAATAAGGAAAACCAAATCTTGAAAGATAAGATCAAAATCTGCATTTCATTAGAAAATATCTTTGTGAAGAAATAAAATTCTTGTGCTTTGATAAGAAACTATTAATTTTTGATGTCTATATTTTAAAAGGCATTGACTTGCTGCCTTTTGCTGAAGTAACTGGAATGCTTTAAAAACTTTTTAATGATACATGTGTTTGGTGATGATAAGCTATAATATTCATAAAAAGATGAGCACAAGCATGACTATAGGAAGTAGTTAGTAGATATTTGCATGGAATATTTCAAGGACCATTGCCATGTCTGGCCAGGATCTTTCTGTGGACATAAAGAGCAAAAGCAAATTAAATCAGCATTTTCTTCCTTCAAGAGGACTGTGCAACTGGTTGAGTACAGATTGTGAAATTGAGTGCCTAACTAGCCTTATGACAGATTTTGCAAAAATCAGCTCGCCAGGGAAAGTACTTGCATGATTCTCCAACAGCACATTGCTTCTCTCAACAGAATTCTGGTATATTTTGCTTTAACTAAAATCTGCCACATTGGCTCTGCTGGCTAAGACTGATGGACATTATAGGCCAAAATAATCTTGATTCCCATATCATAGCAGATTATTTGTGACATTAAAAAAACAAAATCTCTGCATATGCACTTATACTTTATCTCTATGTGCAATTACTGCTCTGCACACCTCGTGGCTAATCCAATACAATTTAAACATATGCCCATAAAAGTTGAATATTGTCTGACAAACTGTTAGTCTAGTACAGAGTGGTCCAAAAATAAAATAAAAAAAACCAGGCGTGGGAAGGAACCACTGGGGTTCATTGTCCATCTTCATTGTTCTTAAGGCAATATAGGTGCCAGCAAAAAAAAGAAAAAGGAAACAAACAACAAAAGAAAACAAAAAACTCTATGTTGAATGCAATTTATTTATTTATTTATTTATTTATTTATTTATTTATTTATTTATTTATTTACCACCCAATTTTCCCAATGGAACTCAGGATGGTGAACAGTACAAACAATTCTAAACAAAGGTAAATTTAAAAAAATTAAAAAACAAGACTATGAGGTCAAGATGGCAAAAACACAGGTGGAGAACAAACAGCAAAACATATCAACCTCCTTGGTAGCTGATGGCGGCCTTAAACAGCCAAATTTTCAATAGCTTCTTGAAGGCTGAGATGAGCTTCGCCATCCTAATTTCGCTTGGATGATTATTCCTGCCACAGGGCTTGCCACAGAGAAGGGCTTGCCACAGAGAAGGCACAATTCCGGGCTGAGGCCTTTCGTGCCTCCAAAGGAGTGGCAACCCAAAGAGAGAGGGACTGTGATGTTCTGATGAGCTGGGCTGATGTTGACCTTAGGATGACACACTGCATCAGATAACCTGGCCCCAACCCATGGATGGTTTTGTAACTCAAAGCCAATACCTAGAACTTGATTCGGGAGGCAGTGGGTAGCCAATGCAAGTGAACCAGAATGGGGGTGATGCGGTCATATCTGCCCGCACCAACCATCAGTCTGGCCGCCACATTCTGCACCCACTGCAGTCACCAAACTAGCTTCAAGGGAAGCCCCATGTAAAGTGTGTTACACTAGTCTATCCTTAAGATGACCAGCACTTGCAGAACCGTCCTTAGGGAGTTTCCATCGAGGTAAGGGCAAATCTGGGTGATTAGCTTAAGCTTGAAGAATGCTGACCTGGATAGGGCTGCCACCTGGGATTCCAGGGACAACGCTGGATCCAGGATAATGCCCAGACTCTGCACTCTATCAACCAGCTGGAGGAGAGTCCCATCCAAGCTGGGTAGAGGGCCACTATACCCATTCACCAGGTGTTGAATGAAGAAGCCACCCAGAGGCAATGGGCCAGCGCTCTGGAGGTATCAACGGGTGTCACAGGCCCAAACTCAACAAAATGAGGAGACCAATGGGGTACAGCACTGTAAATACCTGGGGTTAGACTAGTGGAACCGGAATCCAGACCAGGACAGATGGCCTCTACTTTTGCTTTAAAATGGGCTGTGAACAACTCACTGATATACCTGGAGGAGATCCTGGCTGACCAGGATTGGTGAGGTTGCAAACCACCCAGAACAATTCCGCCTTGCAGTGCATGGCCTCACCAATACACAGGGATGTATAGGATCTTTTTGAATCCCTGATTGCTCGAATGTAGTGCCTGGTCAGTGAATGAACCACAGCCCAATTAGATGCCATCTGGTCTTTCCTCCAGCTGCTCTCAAGTCTCCTCCATTCCTGCTTCATTGCACACAGTTCAGCCATGAACCATGGTGAAGAGCAGGCTCAGAATCAGAGGAAATGCTTGGAGGTGATCCGATTGATAGCCTGAGTGGCTTCATCATGCCATCTATCCACCAGGGCATTAATCGGATCGTCAGCCAGGCCATCTGGAATGTCCTCAAAGGCCTCAAAAAACCAAGTGGGGTCTAAAAGCCTCTGGGGATGGGCCCAAACAGAAAGGCCAGGCTGCCTGCAGAGTGGAGCAGCAATTGCTAGGGGAAACGTCTTTGTAGCTTCAGTGTGTGGCACATACCATGTGTCTACAGTAGAATAATCATGCATTAAGAATTCCTTTAGGCCCATGAACAAAAGAGTAACAAGGTTTATTTGGCATATCTTTTCATATTGTCCTTCATGAATGGAGAACAGAAAAGTGCAGCAGATGTATGGAGACTTCTGATCAATTGTCACAGTCTCAATAACTCACTTTGAGGCACTGGTATTAGAAATAATAAAAATGTTTCATATACTCACAGTTCTGAGCAGTTCAAAAACAAAATAAGGGGTTTGTGATGGCCATATCATAGGGTTAAAATAGCTCAGGAGATTCATAGAGAGCTAGATGTATGGCTGCAATTCCTAGATAGCTACAATGGTGTATCCTTTTGGAGGAATATGGTGCATCTTAAGACAGATTTTCAGGTCCACACAGCCTCTGCCAGGTCCCTGGGCTTCAGTATTTATTTCTCGGGCAGCTGGTGTGCAGGGACATGGCTGGATACCTGGACAGCAAACGGTGGCATCAGAGACCTGACCTTCTAGGAATTCTTTCCAATAGTTGGAACACTCTGCTTTGGGGCAGAGACATGGGCTAACTCTGTTGTCCAATGCTGGTGCAACAACCTGGCGGTCATGCACATTATCAATAACCTGACATCCAGGTCAGAGAGGGTCAAAGGACTAGTCAGGGCCTTTTCATTCCGATGTTTACAATTTAACATCATAGTGAGAGCTAGGCACATTCCTGGTCTGAACAATAACATCGCTGATGTTCTGTCACACAAACAGATTGGCTGGTTCATGGCCTTAGCATCAGGAGCATGCGCACAGGCAGAAACCCTACTGGCAGAGGTGTGGAGGACTGGTGAAGTGAATCTGAGAGGGCCATAGGCCTAGCCCTTGCTCCAAGAATGCACAAAGTCTACAAGAGGGTGGTCAGGGAATTTGATGAGGTTTGGTCCAGCTTGGGCCATGCTTCCTCCTTCAGTGGAAGACATGCAAGAGTGCATGGCACACTTGGACCATAAGCTTCCATTCCATAACTTGGGAGCAGCCACAGAAAAGGCCCTCTCCTGTGTCCCTACCAACAATTCCTGCACTGGACACAGGACCGAGGAGGGCCTCCTAAGACAATCTTAAGCACAAAGAAGTCTCATATGGAGAGATGCAGTTCTTCAGGTAGTCTGGATTCAAGTAATTAAAGGCTTTATAGGTAGTGACCAGAACTTTTAATTGGGCCCAGAAAGGGACTGGTAGCTGGTGGAATTGCTGTAGCAGAGAAGTTAAGTATTCAAAGTCCTGGGTACGGGTGGTTAAAAGTGACACATAAAGCTTATTTTTTGGGGGGGGATCAAGTCATCTGCTTCGTCAGTTTTTCAAATTTCAATAAATTATTCTAAAAAAAATTAAGCTACAATGAATTTCTTGACAATTCCATCACCAAGAAAAAAATAAACCTATCACTGAGTACATAGTAATGAAAGATTTCAATTTTACTTTGCAAAACTCAAAAGCTGTGCCAAATCATACAATGACAATTGCTGAACCTCACCTAATGAGAAATGGCAAGTTTTCAAAGGGAAAACAAATAGCACAAGAAATCTTATTTAGCATGGTAAATAATTGGCTATCTCAGCTCCTATCACCATGTTGCTTTGACTGCCTGGGGGAAATAGAGATTAGATTAATCTCCTATTGTTCAAGGATGCTGTTCCACAAGGTATGCATTTAGACTAGAATCTAAAGCCATAATCTAGGGGAATATGCAATCATATGATTGCAATAATTGTAGTTTTATTTGCTTTTATGTCTATTGGTTTAATAGTTTTATTAGTCTGTTGGAGCCCAGTTATTTTACATCAGTGGAAGTGATTTCATTAAGTAATTAGATTAGCAAAGATGAACATATCATTTATAGACAGACTAGTAAAATAACAGGGACTGATCTAGTTTGTTGTGTTTGCTTTTCCTCTTCTTATTGTGTTTGTTTTATTTTCAATTCATTTTGTGTGAATTTCTGGTGACAACTACTTCAAAGCAAAAATACATCTTGCGTTCAATTGTGAGATTGCTCCTGAAACTCTTGAATCAATCTCTGCCTGGAAGTATTTGGATATCTCTCTTTGCCCAACTGCACTGATGCTGATATACTTGGAAACTGTGAAATATAATTAATTTGCAAAAATGATTTTTTTGGCTACTCCATTGATTCTTGTTATTAACTTCCATATCCATCCATATATTCTTTTCATTTCAGTGGCAAAAATCCTATTCTGTAAATCAGATCTGCATAAGGGGGACAACATCACCAATAAAGGGAGGATTTTAGTAATTAAAGAGTCCCTACCTCCATAATGTAGCTTGCACAGCTTGCATGCAATGAGACTGATTACACATCAGACACATGAGCCATGGCACAGAAAAAGTAAATATTGAATAATCAAAAATCTCCCCTTACCTAGATGTCATCACTCTTATAGTGATATAAATTAAAGAACAGGATATTTGCCATTATTATTCAGTAAAAAGACATCAATTCAATTCTATACCATTTTTGTTCTGGGCTTATTTACTTTTTACTGCCACTACTGGATGAAGCTAACCTTATTTTGTTTGTCATCTCCCAGTAATGCCATTTTACCTCCCCAGAATTACCTTAGGTGTTGCATTGCTTGAAGACATACTTGGGATAAAATGGTAGCTGCCAAAAACCAATGGCAAGTTGATCTGATGGCCACCATGTTATTCTTGGAATGACTTTGAACAAAATAACTTTCATAGCATCCAGTGGTTCCTACCAGGACATAGCTGTCAAGACCCACACTGGCCACTAGAGATGGGCACGAAACAGGAAAATGGTGTTTCAGTTTTTCATTTGTCGTTGAGAGGTCTGTTTCGGTTCGTTTCCGTTTGTCGGGAAATTTTTGAAAAATTTCATTACCGTTTTTCGTTTTTTTGTTTGTCATTTCTACCCACTTTTTGAGCGATTTTTAAAGCATTTCTGTGCGCAGGCATCCCCCAATGCCCTAGACTAGAGGGAAAACACTAAAAAAATGGATGCTGGCAGAGACACAGTATAGACTAGGTATGCAGGGAGGCTGCAAAGGCAGCGGCGGGCGTTGCCCAGGGTGCAAGGCAGCCACAGAGTGACTGCACTGCGGGGCAGGGGAGGGTACTCACCAAGAGGTAAGCAGCACACACGCATACAGGGAGGCTGCAGGACTGAAGCTAGAGTCACAGAGACAGCAATCCCACCCTAACTCCCACCAGAGACTGCAAGGAGGACGGGGGCTGCCAGACCTGCCCGCCCAGTCTGCAACCTGGGCATGCTATTGGTTGAACATGATCCCACATCACATGGCTTGCCTCCATTTTGTGGCTGGTGGTGACATCCATTTTAAAGGGAAAAGAAAAATACATTGAGATGGGAGAAGACTAAAACAAACGTTTTAAGGACTCCAACCCCCCTGGTAGGTATTATCAGACAATATAAAAAATTATCACTGCGTTTTTACGGATGTCCAGGGTGTTTTTTAACATTTAAAACAGCTCATTTCATTGTGTGTCGCCAGTAACGGAAACGAAACGTAATGACCACAATTTTCGTGGTTCTGTTCGTTTCGTTGCATTTTCATCACAATTTTCGTTTGTCGTTTTGTTACGTAACAGAAACGACAAACGGTAACGGAAACGAAAAAATGTTCGTTCCGTGCCCATCTCTACTGGCCACTACTAAACATTAATGCATGTGTGAATACCTGTAATAACTATTAGGTATATGTAGACATTTGAAACAAACATATCTGAAACCTGACATTAGCCTGAATTTTTAAAAACGGTATTTCAGAATGTGCAATATCATGCCTAAGCTTCACCAAGAAGTTGCTATCTGGTTTTTTTTGTCTTTGCACTACAGTGCACAAGTACAAGTAGTTATTTTCCAAAAAAAAAAAAAAATGCTCAGGTTTTGAAAATCAAGTTACACAGCATACTAATATTACTCTGACATAATTTCATCTACATAACGATTGGATGAGATGTACCTACAGTTGAGCATATATACAGTATGCATGTTAGGTCCTTTCCCAATCATTGATGTTACCATTGTCTTCACTTCAATTTCAGTCATTGCCATCTGAACACCTTCATCCAGGTGTTTCTGCTACTATCTCTGTGGTCACTTTCATAGCAGTGATTTCTGCTATCAGAGTTTTATTTCCTGACATCCTTAAAATGGGATCCAAGATAAAGCCTAACAACATTTTTGTACAACCAATGACTGCCC
Organism: Phrynocephalus forsythii; assembly: GCA_029282475.1. NCBI lineage: Eukaryota > Metazoa > Chordata > Lepidosauria > Squamata > Agamidae > Phrynocephalus > Phrynocephalus forsythii. The sequence goes on from JAPFRF010000005.1 coordinate 17,711,485, forward strand.
AAATCATTTTCTCTTACTTCACCCCTTTCTTTTTTAAAAATGTGCCATGCTAAACTAACAAAAATTGTATTATTACTGAGGCTGAGAACATTTTTGTTCTGTTTGTACAAAACTGTGTGTGTATTGAGGTTACAATAGTGCATTATTTAAATTAATTAAAAGATGGGGCAGGTGAGCATATATGTTGCCTCTTTCATATAGTAGGTGCACACAATTTCTGAATACAAGTTTTAAGAATATTTTATTGCCTTTTTCAGTACAAACATTTTCAAGGTGGCTCTTAAGAGTTTTAAAAAAACAGTTAAAGCAGAAATGAAAGCCAATACCTAGAACATCAAAATAAATAAAAATATTTACAGCCGTACCTATAGCTTTCCAGTGTTATACAGAAGATACTGTTAGTTGGTGAAGCCATTGCTGTTGCCAGCATTTGTGACATGGATCATTCATTTTCTCTCTCCCCGTACGTCCTTGCTGCACCTTGCCGAGGGTATTTCCCCTCTTTTTGTTTATATTGTTTTTAACTTGATGTTTTTATCCTGTAAACCACCTAGAGTTCCTATAGGAAGATGGTGTGGTATAAAAATGAAAGAAACAAACAAACAAACATTATAAGAACCAAAATGTGGCTCATAGAAAAGTCAATTGCTTGTCGAGTTTGATAATATATACAATAAGTAAGCCAAACTACACAGACAGAAAGGTTCAAATGTACCCACAGCAGTATGGATGTTCAGATATTAAAATGGTTAATACAGTAGGATCCCTGTATCCACAGGAGATTGGTTCCTGGGCACCCCACAGATAATGAAATTCATGGATAAGAGTGAATGCTCTTATCCAAGGGTGCCAGGGTGAAAACAGTGTGAGCGCCTGCCAAAATCCCAGGGAACCCTGCCATGGCACTATGCCATCTCCACCACTGACCTTGTGGGCAGGCAGGTGGCACGCCCTCTTCTTCTTCCTCCTCCGCATTAGACCAGCTGATGGGTGGATGGGCGCGAGCGGCACAGAAGCGTGGGCAGGGCTGGCTCTCCCGGCCATGCGGCCTTGTCCTCCTCCTCCTCCTCGTTAGACCAGCTGGCAGGCAGATGGGCACGAGCGGCATGGCAGCGTGGGTAGGGCTGGCTCTCCTGGTCGTGCGGTCTCGTCCTCGTCCTCCTCATTAGCCTAGCTGGTGGGCGGGCAGGCAGGGTGGGCTCTTCCAGGCCACGCAGCCTCCTCCTCCGTAGCCCAGCTGGGTGGTGAGCAGGCGGGCAGGCACTCCTGGGTGGCACAGCCGCTTTGGACCATGCCACCCTACTTAATTAATTTTTATTTATTTTCCCCCTCACTGATAACTGAATCAGCAGATAATGAATCAGTGGATATGGGGGTCCTACTGTACATGTTTTAATTGATATAAACATAATCATAACCATGTTCTTAAGGTACATACTCTTTAATGCAGTTGAATTGAATTTTCTACTGAAAAATAAACAAATATTCAATCCAAAGAGGAGGAAGAAACATTTCCAGTGACATTCAAAGTCAATTGCACAGGAATAATCATCTAATAACATAGCTAGAGATGGTCATGAAACAATTTTTTTCTTTCATTTTTGATTTCATTCCCTAAAGAAACAAAACCGAAGTGACCCATCAAAGAAAAATGTAACGGAATGGAAATTTTCCTTTTGTTCCATTTTGTTTTTTTGTTTTCCCATAGGAATGCATTAAAGCAATGCATTCCTATGGGAAAACAATCGTGTGTGGGAAATGGCGGGCTTTTTACCCTTTTTTCCTACCCAAAGCCCTATGCACCAGCAGATCGGCATTCGGGCAGGACAAAAACTTAAGCCCACATTTTCCACACCCGGCTTTTTAAACATTTTCCTTCCCCCAAGCCCCATGTGCCAGCTTATCGGTGCTGAGATGGGGGAAAGCTTGTTCCCCCACCCCAGTGCTGATCAGTTGGCGCATGAGGCTTGGGGGAGGGGGAAAAGAAGACCTACACATTTCCCCCCAATGCACCCCATTTGGAGGGAAAGGCGCAGGGTTTTTAAAATGTCTTTGAGCCACTGAGGCAGCCTCGGTGGTTCAAAGATATTTTAAAGAACCTGCAATGGCAACAAAAAAATGAAAAATGGAAGGCTTTTCCCATCCCAGTACCATAGTTTTAAAAGCCCAGAGACGTTTAAAAGAACCTGCATTGGCAACAAAAATGAAAAAATGAAATGATTTTTTTAAAAAATCATTTTAAACTGAAATTAAAAAGAAATAGGAAACAAAAAATGAAACAAAACAACATTTTGGCATTTGTGCCCATCTCTAAACATAGCTAAACAAAACCCCATGAAAACTCTGTCCCCTGTAAATCCATCAGCACTACTGATTAGCAAAGAAGGGAAAAGCACTCCTAGAAGGCAGCATGGTGATGTGAAAGCTTTACAGTTTCTCCTCCTTTGCAATACTCTGGGATGTAAATGAAGGTCCTAGGTGAGTAAGGACATGGCCAAGCTCTGCCTGTGGATGGGACTAAAAAGTCTTGTAAATTCACTGTGATGTGAGATTTTGCAGAACTTGAGATCAAAAGTGAGGAGCCAAGTCAGGATGGGAAGTGTTTGTATCCATTGTGTTAGCAAAAAACCTATGTTGTTCCTCTAATTATTCTCTGCTGCCTTCATAGGATCTGGTCTAGCACTGATGAGAGCTCAGAGAGGACTTCCAGTCTTGGCTGAGGAAATGTCTGATTGCTCTTCCAACTTTCCCATATAAGGTAGAAACAATAGCATCAAAACAGTTTCAACCAGCCTCATCTCACCTAACTTTTTGCTCCCTAAGCCCCATGAATCCACTCTGGGTTTAATTCAGACATTCCGGCATGTGTCCTAGATGCCTCCCCTATCTTAGGCCTAAGTTCAGCACCTTGATTAGCACCTGAAAACTTGGACTGGACCAAAAGAAAGGACTCATGGCCCATACTGCCTGAAATCAGAGTTACCAAGCCTCCCAAGCAGACCCTTAATATGGATTTAATGAGAATGACAAGCCTCTGGTCATTTTTCAGCCACTCAGTGAATGGTGATAACCTGAAAATTCCCCTTCTTTAGGGATCAGGGATTGGGAGGTTGAGTGGAAATTCCTCCAAGTGAATTGCAACTCTCTGTGTGCTGGATTAGACCCTTAGATAGTCTCCTCAAACACTGAAGAGAAACCTAGTGATCCAGATAATACTGTAGATGAGAGAATTCCAGGAACACTATGTAAGCATCACAGAACTTACAACACATTTCAGTAAACATAATTTGTAACACACTCTACATGTTTTAAACAGGGCCAAATTAAAATACAGTGTAAAAAAGCAAGTGCACTTCCTCAGTAAACAAGATCCTTCAAAAGAGTGTATTTGCACTATGTAAGGAAAACAATCCAATCTGAAGCAGTTAAGTATGGAATATTATCAAAGGGATAATAACCACCTCATATTTATGCATGCAGCATAATCAACAGAAAAGCACAATAGGGCAGATATATTAGATTAACATAATTTTATTCCAGCATTCAAACGTGTAAGAAAGAAATGGATTTTGTTTCAATTATTGCATTTCTCCATGGGGTTTAAACATTTCATTCAAAACCCAGGCTGTTTTTATTTTGTTTTATATGTTATATGCCTTTGACATTTGCTCAGTGTCTTATTAACAGTAGATGCATTCCACTAATCTGTACCCAAATACAAACACTATAGCCAGCTGTTGCTGAAAATCCTGATTATTACATTTATCAGATTACTTCCAAAATATGAATATCTCTTTCTTTGGTGAACTGTTTGTTTCTTGAATACTAAGATGGTGATTGCTCTATCTTCTTCCTGCCCTAAATGGAAGAATGTAAAGTCATTGCTTTTAAGTAAAGCAGACAAAATGAAACCTTGTGGAACTCCTAAGTATAATTTCCATGGAATGAACCAGGCATTTCTTAGTGGTACAGTTTCCTAGATATGAAAATCTCTTCTGGGCTATACTTTATTTATTTTTGTTTCCTACACAATTTTTATATGCCCTTTTTACCACATCCAAAGAAATAAATATCTCCAGGTTTTTCTTTAATAGACTGTTTGTTTAACCTTGATTCAGGTAAATGATTTTTCTGTTGTGTTTCTGGCAGCCATTTTTCTTTTCATTGTGTCATTTCTGTTTTCACATTTTCTATTTTCAAATTTCCTCTCAGGAAATTTGTGATCCCTTATTATACTAATTGAATCAGCAAAGTTCCTTGCTTGTTTCATACTTTTAGGGGCCTTATACTGTACTAAGCTTTTTAATTATATTCAAGCCCTATGATCTCATTCAGGCCCTCCACAGTTTTACCTCATACTGTTGCAACTAATGTGACAAGAGTTTATCAAGTGTAAAAGAAAACTGATAATATACTTCTCTAATATTTGCAATTTTTGTTATATTTCTAAATTTTTCCTCAAATGCTCAGCTGATAAACCACACGTCCATATAACTTTCTTTTTAAACAGCTCACAGTCTTTGGCTTCTTCAAAAAAAAAAAAAATCTGAAAAAAATTCAGCTAAAATGCCACTTTTTTCTGTCCCAATGTACCCCATTCTCTCCTTAGGCTATAAATTAAATTCTGAACAAGTCCTTCCAAAGCTAATTAAAAAGGCTTCAACATTATCCCTTTTATATAACTAAGAAACCTTTTCATATCAATTTTGGGTGTATGGTTTAGTTAGTATATTTGAGTTTTAATTATTACTGGATGTTTGAGACATTATTTCCAACTCACGTATCTTGATTTTAATCTCCCTCTTTTTAATTCTGGTTTCTGTTTCAGCCTGTAATGTTCTCATTTTTCCCTCAATTTCTAATTTTCTCATTTTATTTTCTTTCTCAATTTCTATTTATTTTAATATTGTTGTCAGTTCTTTCTCAAAGTCCCCAGCTCCAATAATTTGTAAACTGGTGTCACTTGTTTTCCTTATAGGAAACACTGTACCCTCTTCTAGATTTCTCTCAGTTTCTACATCTTCCATTTCATGTTTTGGCTTTTGTTTCCCTACGTTTTTTTAAATAATTCAACTCATCAATACAAAAGAATTATGGGCCAAATCAGGATTGTATCTCATAACAAACCTAATAACACAGTATGTGAAGATTTTTTTTTACCAATCTGTGGACCTTTCAAATGTGCCAGGACACACCTACCCTGTGGTCATATGGTCTCTGTTGTGAACGCTACAATAAAGTACACACACACACACACACACACACACACACACACACACACACACACACACACACACACACACACACACACACACACACACACACACACACACACACACACACACACACTTAGAAAACAGAAAATAATAATTTGAGCTTATTGCCACCTACCCAGCACAACAGATTGTCTGATCTTGGGCAATACAATAGTAGGGGAAAGGGAACAACTAAGAGTCTGGCATTGAGGAATCTATTTAAAAATGCAACTAATAATACAATATCAATATTAATACAGAAATGACCCAAATGGTCTCCAATGAAGCCTGGTAAATCACCCCTCCCTGCAACCACCGCCTCTCAACAGCAAATGATGTAGTCCCCCCAAAAAAACCTTGAAAATGAACATCTTTAACAGAATAAATATACACAAATAGATAGCAATCACATCTTGTATTATGCAGACAATTTTGCTCCAAAAGCAAAACTTGAAAATGTTCACCTTTAATAAAATAAATATACACATATATATAGCAATCCCATCTTGTATTATGCAGACAATTTTACTCCAAAAGCAAAACCTGAAAATGTACACCTTTAACAAATTTAATATACATACAGTATATCACAGAAGTGATTACACCCCCTCACATTTCATAAACATTTCAGTATATTTTTTCATGTGACAACACTGAAGAAATGACACTTGGCTACGATGTAAAGCAGTGTGTATACAGCTTGTATAATCATGTAAGTGTGTTACCCCTCAAAATAACACAACACACAGCCATTAATGTCTAAACTGCTGGCAACAAAAGTGAGTACACCCCTAAGTGACAATGTCCAAATTGGGAGCACAGTGTCACTATTTTGTGTGGCCACCATTATTTTCCAACACTGCTTTAACCCTCTTGGGTATAGAGTTCACTAGAGCTTCACAGGTTGCTGTTGGAGTCCTCTTCCACTCCTCCAGGATGACATCACAGAGCTAGTCACTTCTGGTCAGGGCCAGCCCTGGCCAGACACCCTGGAAGCCCATTTTGGGCATCACGGGCCCACAGAGAACCCCAGAAGCCACTTCCACTCTGCCAGAGGTCACTTCCAGTTTTCCAGAAGTCACTTTTGCTCTGTGATTTTTTAAAAAAAATATTAAAAAAAATTAAAAAGAGTAAAAGACAAAAGAGAAACATTAATATAACATAGTGACATCCATTGTAATCTTATGTATTAATTAATTAACCCCCCTAGGCACCTGCTATTTACACAGTTTAACTGGGTTGCATTTAGTCTCCCAATTCCATCCTAGAAAATAAGAGACCAACAAGCTATATTATTTCCTAAAGCATCTTTTTTCTCATTTAAATCATTCTTAAAGTTTAGTAATAGAGATGGGCATGACCAGGAATTTTTTTTTTCGAGTTATCGTTTTTCGGGATGGGTCCGTTTCGGCTCGTTTCCGTTTTTCGTGAAATTTTTCAAAAATTTGTCGTTTCTTCATGCTGTTTTTTCGTTTGTCGTTTCTACTGCGATTTCGTGTGATTTGACGTCCGGCGCGACCGGCGCTATTTTTGCGGGGGCGGGGAGGTGCAGGCGCAGGGTGGGTGGCGGGGGGGGGGTCCATGTGCGGGCGGCGGCAGCAGCAGGGGGAGGAGCGGGCGCACGGGCGGCGGGCGCGGGTCCCGCAAATGACCCAGAGCAGGCGAAAAACAGTTTGTTAAACTGGGTGATGGACTTGCTGCACAAGACTAGTGCATCCTAAAGTGGGCAGAATGCAATATATTTCTTTTTTTTCATCTTGGTCAATCATGCTGCTGGTGCTGATGCTGAAGCTGATGCTGAACCGGCCGGCCACCCTAATTGGTCTTGCTGCCGTGCCTGTTATACTTTTTTGTTGTTTTGTTTTGATGCTTTAATCCATCCCATCTCCCCTCCCCCTCTCTCAGAGGCAGCAGGAGAAACAGACATTCCGTTCCTCCCCAAATCTGGATGAGGGGTCTACTCTACTCCTCTCAAATTGGCCCCCCATCTCCAAGCTCCTTCTGGCTTCACACACTGTAAACAAAGCAATTAAGCCAAAGCCAATGTAACCCTGCTGGTCATTTAGCGGTTATTAGAGTCAGTCTGATATTAGGGTTGGGTTTGAGTATGAATAGAAAATAAATGGGTAGAGTATATAATTATATAATATAAATCCACTGCCCTCCAAGAAACCTCCCCTGTTGAAACACTAGAGTGGAATGAGTTCTCCATCTGTCTCAGAAAAAAAGGTGAGAATAGAGAACTGCTATATTAGGCTTGCTTGCTTCCCAGCCTGAAAGCACTGCAGCAGCTCTGTCTCACAAAAAGGTGAGGAGAAAATAAACAAAACTGCTAGCAATGAAATGAAAAAATGAACTTTGGAAAATAGAAAATAAATATTGAATGGTAGTATACTCAATCCACACACACACACACCCCAGTCAAACCTAAACCAGTATCAGAAAAAAAATCCTGACAAACTGCAGGAATGAACTGCATTGCTTGCTATTCCCCACAGCAGACGGAATGAAATATTTCCAAATTCCTATTCCTAAAAATTCAATTGAATTCCCTCCCTGTCTGCCTAACAGAATCTAAACACTCCGTGACTGCGACCGTGAAATCGAAACTACTAGCACAGCAGCCAGCTACACACAGCCCTCTCCCACCCACATACAAGCCCGGACTGCGCTGTTCTCGGGAGTGCCCCGCCTTTTTATACCCTCTTGCACATCCAGAGGTGTCAGTCAAAACCTGGCCATGCGATTGGTGGAATGGGTCCAAAAATTTGCATGGTCCCATCCCATGGCCAGCCCATCATTGCACACGTGTAAAAAAATAAACATAAAAATAAAATAAAATAAAATCAACGGAGATGTTTTGTTGCAAGAAAAACCCACTGCTGCTACTGTAAAAATTCAAGCAGTTAAAATAGCTAATTTTTGCATGTTTCTGTGGTGCTTTGATGGGTTTTTGGACCACGATTTTTAAAAAAATATTGTGGTCACCATTTTGGATCCCCCCCGCACCGCATGGCAAATGGATTACGCCAAGGATGCCACCCCCACCCTGGTACCACCAGCAGCCCAGGACAGGGGGGGAGGCTGGAGTGGGGACCCCCCCCAGAAACCACCCCTCGGGTACGTGCCCTCAGGCAGGCATATTTTCGCCTGCTTTTTTGGCCGTGAATCGGGCTTTTAAAAACTTTTTTCTGTGCCGCTTGGCATCGTGCGGAACGACAACACGACAAATCAGACCCAATTTGTCATTTATCGGTTCGAGTTCGAGTTCTGGCAGAGTAATTGTCGTTCTTCGTTTTGTTGCGTAACAGAAATGAGTAACGGAAACAGAAACGAGAATTTCGCCAAGTCGTGCCCATCTCTATTTAGTAATGGTTTCCAGGTATCCATGAACTGACCATACTTTATTTCTCCTTTACTCTAATCTAATTAGTCATTTTCTCCATCAGCCATGTCCTGTTCATAAATGTCTGTAGCAAAAGATCCTGTGCATTCCTCCAACTTTTAGCAATCTCACACCTTGCTATCCCTATTAGGTTCACAATTAGCACTTTGTGATTAATTATTTCATGCTAATATGTTTCTATTTTGGGACAGAAAATCCATATATGTTCCAATGTCCCCCTTTGTCCACAATTTCCCTAGCACTCATCTTTAATAAATTTATGTAACTTTTAGGGCATAAATGCCATCTATTAACAACCTTCAAAACCATTTATTCCATTTTTGCTAAAATTGACTTATTGGGTATTTGTTCCAAATCCACATCCTTACCTTCTCAGGATATTTAATTTTGTTTTCCAACTTATTTTAGCTCCTCCACCTTTACCATATTCATTCTCAATAATACATTTATATATTAATGAAGTAAGTCTTGTTCTTTTCTTAATCATTTTGAATACAGTAGTGTTCAAATTCTGTTAATAATCTTTTACAGTCAGATTTCCAAAATAATTTAACTGCAAAATTTCTAACTTGTTTTATTTGTAAAACAGTTTGTTCTTATTTACTTGTTTTTTCTTCAATTTCTCTCAGTGTGATTGGTTCCCCTAATTCAAAAAAGTCCTTAATTCTATATAATCCAATTTGTCTCCAATGTTTAAAATATACATATTTCTCCTGAGATTTAAAATCTGGTTGGTCGAACAGGGGAATAGAAGGGATTGGTGTAAACCACCCAGAGTTCCATTAGAAGATGGGCAGTATAAAAATATAAAAATAAAATAATAAATAAAAATATATGATATGGGAGGAGCAAATGTTTTCATATATTTTCATCATATCCTAAATGCTTCGCAAATGAAAGGGTTTTGTATTTGTTCCCCCTTTCTAAATGGCTTTGTTTTGTATATCTACATATTTATTATGTCCATTTTTCCATTACCTTCCATTTCAATCAAATCAGGGTTTTCTTGTGTTTGTATAAATTTAGTGATTTAATTCATTTGTAAAGCTTCATAATATTTTTCCAGATGTGGTATCTCTAGTCCTCCTTTTTCAGCTTGACTGTACTTAACACTGGATAGGAACATGATCGTCTTTTACTTTTCTGCAATAAACTTTTCTAAATCCCCTTGCCATAATTTATTTTTTTAATTTCTGGTTGTAGAAATATATTTTGGAATAAAAATAAACATCTTGGTAAGATATGAGCCTTAACTAAAGCTATTCTCCCCAACACTGTTATATTCAAGTTGGCCGAATTTGTCATTTTCCCTTTATATATTTAAACAATTTTTTTATAATTTCTGTAAGTTAATTAATTTAGATTCTTTGCAACTCGTATCCCTAAATATTTAAAACTTGAATGGCATAATTCTAAGTGGGACATTCTTTTAATTTCATTTTTTCTACTATAGGCACATTTAAACATAATAACTTAGATTTTTGAAAATTGATTTTTAGCCCTGTATAATGACAATAATCTTGTAAGGTTTATTTCAAAGATTTGATACTTTCTAATGGGTCTTCCAAAAACTGGAGCATATTGTTGGCATAAAGGTTTATTTTGTGATGCCTGTCTTAAAGCATCAATCCTTTAATAGATGCACTTTCTCTTATTTTGGCTTTGAGATGTTCTATTGTTAATACGAATAGTAGTGGAGACAGAGGATCACCTTGTCTGGTTCCTCTGAAAAGAGTGAACTTATTGGCTTCTAACCCATTAATAGATACTGTGGCCGCTGCCCCTATATATAATTCTTTTAGCACCTTAATGAACTTTTTATCTCATATTCATTTTTTTCAAGAGCTCAAACATATATTGCCATTCTACCCGGTCCAAAGGCCTTAAGTGCATCTATTGCCATCTTACGTTTTTCCTTAATAGTTGTATATAATGTTCCAAAAATATTCTATTTTCTTTTACATTATACTATCATACTGTCTTTTAAGTGTACATGTTTATAAAAAATATTGGTCATTTCATTTTAGCATTTATTATTTCTCATCATCATCTAAGCATCTTTTACATTTATTACATGTTTATAATCTTCTATTGGTCATTGCATACTAGCATTTCTCATCATCATCTAAGCATGAATTATTACATTTATTAAAAAACTAAACTAAAGATGGATGACTGAGAATCTTCACTCTATATTTATTAAGAAACTAAACTAAAGATGTTAAATTTGTTCCTTGTTCCATTTGATGAATTACTAAAACTCTATACAAGAGTACTTCATACTTCTCTGATTGTCCTCGTCTGAAGAGATAGCAACTTCCAAAGTGGTTTCTTTTGATTTCTTTTTGGCCTCTTCATAGCTATGCAACATCTACTCTGTGTTGAGGCCTATTAAGGCTGGTGCAGACAGACCGTGTGGCCCAGAGGCCCATTCTAGGCAGCAGCAGGCCTGGGGTGAACTTCAGAGGCCCCACACAGGCCCAAAACTCAGCTTGGAATGAACTCTGAAGGCCCCTTCCAGGAAGCACAGTGCCCGCACTGAGGTGAGCCTTGCTTGCAAACTAAGGCAAAATTTAAAAAAATTGCTTGACTTACAAAATGCTCACCATCTAAGGTACTAATAAACTGAGGAACCACTGTAGAACTGTTACATTTTTTGTTTTATCTAAATTAATTAGATTTTACTACTTATTCTGCACTTTCTCCTCAGCCAATATGTTAACAATCTTAACTGGAATCAAACATGGGTTCATATTAACATATTTACAAGGCACAATTAAGGGTTGCATAGTTCTGTCCTAAGAGACATGCACAAGGGGAGTCTGCATTTACTTAGACCAGTTTGGGTTCTGTCCCTTAAAATTTAGCAACAGATCTGGAAATGAGCAACACAACTCCAGATCAGTGTGTTATTCTTATGCTTCATTAGCAGATCTCCCAATCATTTAATTGCTAAAAGTATACCTAGCTGATCACATTTAGAAGCACCTTCTCAGATGCACAAAGATCAGTACATACCCCTTGTGGGTTGTGGGAAAGTTGGGGAAAGGATTGCATATGTCCTCATGTTCCCATAATGCTTCAGTATGGCAACAGACTGTATGAACCTTCTGGTGTAGTGGTTAAGCTGTACGGAAGATAAATTGTGCTCAGGACCCAGGGCTCAATCCCTTGTAGCCAGCTCAAGGTTTATTTAGCCTTTTGCCCTTCCAAGATTAATAAATTCTGTACCCAGTTGGGAGGGGGCAATATGTAGCCTGCATAATTAACTTGTCAACCACTTGAAGTGTGCTTAAATGCTATGAGGTGGCACTTAAGCAGCACATTTTTAAAAAAACCTGATATTGGAACACCTCTAAAAGCAATATTCATCCTTTTACTACATCATTCCATTCACTGTCAAGAGGAGATGAAATTATAATTATCTTAAGCATGTGGAGAGTTTTATTCATTGCTAATTTAACTTACCTATTACACTATTAGCATATTCACTGGTCTTTTGAGCTGTTCTAGATCAATGTTTCTCAACTATTCCTCCTCAGGTGCCTGCTTTTGTAAATCATAAAGATTTTGTGAGGCAGGTATCTTTATGATAAGCAGAGCAGGGACAGAGCTGAGTGGGCATTGTCCTCATCACACTAAGATTACTCCTTGGGAGAAAATATGGATTTTGAGAATTACTATTTTGGATTGTGTTTTATCTTAACACAGAAAAGGAGGTACAGTGGACCCTTGTATAACAAACATTGTATAGCATAAAATCTGTACAACATAAAAAATTCCGGAGATAGGGGAAATTTGCTTAACATAATCACCTATGGGGCGAATCTGTACAACATAAAACTGGGATTACTCCATTTTCAATGCATTCCAATGGGAAATTTTTATAAAGAAAAATTTGCTGAACATAATTTCATTTGGAACAAATTAATTCCTTTATACAAGGTTCCACTGTACAGTGGTTTAACAGGATTTGGACTAGAATTCAGTGGATGCATTTGGACAATCTTGAGTAGCATATGTATTTGGTATTTTCATGCATTGTAAATATATAGCAATCCCATCTGGTATGTATGCATACAAATTTGCTTCCAACGCACTTTGTAGAACCATCTAAAGTAGTGGTAGAGGAAGTCAAATGCAACTCCATCACTGACTCACTTCCACTTTATCCTATAGAGCTGTCTGGAGTAAATGATGTTCTATTGACACAGTCCAGAAGTCTTGACTCTTGCCCCAACAAGGTCCAGTACTAAAAATCCTTGAATCTGTCTCTTAAATGGATTGACTTCCTGGTGATGAAGATTAGATTCTTAAACATTAGAGAACCATCTTCCTCCCTTCTTCCAACTGAGTTTGCTGCTGCACCAATTAACCTTTCAGGAAGAACAAGGTGGCAGTTGGCCCACCATACCCTCTGATACACCCAGAACTAAGTTATGAAGGGTAAATCAGCTACTTCACCCATGATTATGCCATGCATCAGATCATGAATAATTGGTGTTTTGTTGTGGAATGGTGATGCTCAATGGCAGTAGCATCTGGTAGCATGACTACCAAGTAGAGATGGGTACAAATTAAAAAAAAAAAACAAATTGCAAAATTAATCAGAAATCACTAATTCATTGATTTGCATTCATAAGAATAAATGCCCCCAATGAATATAAATTAATGCATTTTGGGCAATTTTTGATTTTCTGATTTGTCATGCTATCAGGTGCCCTCCCCCAAGGCATCTACAGACACCAAAATGTCAGTGAAGCTTCCCCTGACTCTCCTCTACTATCCCTCCAAGTCTGATGAAGATTATGTTTTCTCCAACCCAAGCTAAAGGGCAATGTCCTGGGAGACTCACTTTCTAGGTATATAATTCTGATCTCTAAAATCCAATCTTCACCAAACCTGGAGGGTTATCCACTCTTTTGGTGTTTCTAGGTGCTTTGATTCATCAGAAAAACAACATTGACTCATTTTCTGTGATTCACTGAGTTTAATGCAAAACTTGCCTTTATAGGCCACTAACAAAAATAATAATTAAAGAAAACATTGCAAGCTTTCAAGTGCAAAACACTCTTCTTCAAAGCATGTCCCAAAAGTTTAAACATGGCAAAATATGTGCTATCCCAGGAGATTATTCTTAAAGTTCTTGGCTAGATGATGCACGGCAGGCAATGAGTCTTTTTAGAGGCAGAAAGTCGGAGGGCAGTTGTAAAAGCTGCTCATTGGGTTCCACATTCTTCAAACAAAAACAAAAAAGGATCATACACCCTCCACCGAATCTGATGAATCATGAATCAAAATGAATCTTTTTTTTCAGTTAAAGCCCATTTCTACTACCAAGTCTTGAGACAGAAGAAAATACCGTATTTATTGGCATATAACACACACAGGCGTATAACACGCACCCTCATTTTAAGAGGGAAATTTTAGGGGAAAAAAATTAAATTTCACCCAGGGCGCGCTCTCCGGGCAAAGTTCGCCAACTCCGGGCACTGCGAGGGGGAGACAGGAAGGGGGCGGGGGGGCAGCCGTGGGGCAGGACACGGGCACAGAAGAGACAGAGGCTGAGCGAGGCCGCGGAGAGCAGGAGGGAACCTCGGAGGAGGGGATGTGGGGTCGAACCGGGTGTCCTCGCTCAGCTCCATCCATCCCTGGCCCATTGGCAAGGCAAGGGAAGTGAGTGGGGGAGAATCTCCGCCATGAAACTTTTGTTCCCCTTCTTCCCCATCATGGGACTGGCTGGCTGGCTGTGCTTGGGGACGGGGCGAAGCAACCTCCCTCCTTCCTTTCTTCCCTCCCTCCCTCCCTCGTCCGGCCTCCCGACCCAGAACAGCCCGAGCCCAACTGAGCACACACACACACACCACCACACACCACCTCCCCGTGGCTCCCTCCAAGGCCCCAAGAAAGAAGAAAGGCGGGGATGCCCTTCGCCTGGCCGAGCCTCCCGCGGTGCGAACCCCCCCAACACCAACACCGCCGCCGCCGCCGCGCCGGCCTGAGTTCCAAACAAGGAGCGGGCGAGCGGGCAGCGCTGGTAACTACGGAAAGCGGTGTTGGCGGCGGCGGCGGCAGCTCTCCGCCGCAGCCCCCTTGCGTGTAGCAGCAGAAACAGCAGCAGAAATCAGCAGGAGCCACGCACGCACCCCGCGGTCTCCCTTCCTCCTGGCTCAGCTCAGCTCGCCTCTGCTGCAGTTCCCGCCCGCCCGCGCCCCCCTCCATCCCCACCTTCCTTGATCGCTTTCCCTACGTTCTCCCTCGGCCGAGGAGGCATGGTGTGTGGAGGAGGTGAGCGCTCCTGGGAAGACGAAGGCGCGCCCGCCCGCCTGCCTTCCCTCCCTTCCTTGCTCTCTCTCTCTCTCTCTTGCTCTCGCTCTCTCTCCCACTGGCGCGCGCACACCCGGAGCTTCTGCTCAGGCAACGGAGGAGGATCGGCAGCACACTGGGGAGCATGGGGGAGCTTTTCAAGAAACCGTTCTCCTCCTTCTCCTCCTCCTCCTCCCTCCCCTCCCCAGCCCAGCCCAGCCCAGCCGGCGACGGTACTTGTTAATAATGTAAAAACATGGCTTCTTAACATTATATCGACGTATAACGCGCATACATGATTTGGCCCCTATTTTCAGGGGGGGAAAGTGTGCGTTATACGCCGATAAATACGGTAACTAAAGAGAGGGAATAGAAGTTAAATACCTGTAACATCTCATATGTGTTTATGCCTCCTGCCTCCTCTACATCCCCATTTTGTATAAGAACATGATAATTGTAATACAATAATAAATAATTTCTTTTCTGGGTTTTCCAGGTAGGTAGTACTCAGAAGTGTTCAGAATTACCATCTTCTTAAAGATGTCTGGGACTGGGCAGGTTCCCCAAAGCCCCAGAAGCTAGTTGTTCTCTTGCAATGCACAGTGGAGAATCAAGCTCCCAACCATCCCTAATTCACTGAGCTTTCCAGCCAGCTGATGCAATGTATATTTTGCAAAACACTTGATACTTCCTTGTCCCATATGCTCAGGCTCATATGCTCAGGCTTATTTTCCATTTTTTTTCTCGTGCCTTTATTTGTCCACCTTCTCTTTCCTCAGCTATGCCATGAGAGATAGCTGATCCCATTTTCTTTCAGTCTCAGCCTCTTTTTTTCCAGTGAGGACACTCTTTAGTGGCAATTCCAAATGCCAGTTCCCATCTTTGTGAACATTAGCATAATACATAGAGGTGCGGTAAAGTTGTTTTGTGCTTAAATTTAGTGCTGTTTCTTGATGGATCACACTTCCTTAAAGGTAAAGAAATGCAAGGCAGTTCTATGTTCTGTTCACTGGCATGAAGAAGTGGTTAAAATAGGCATATTCAGCCTTTGCCCTCAAGTGTATTTTGTACTCGGGTATTCAGGCTCAGCACAAAATGCCAAGTGACAGTAAGTATCATCATACAGAGAAAAGCAACAAGATATTCATATTTTCAGTACAAATGCATGTCTTTGGGGTGTTTGTGTTTGTGCTATTGAATAAAGCAATTCATCCCATCTGCCATGAATCTTAAGCTCGAAAACAATATTTGCCATTATATTAAAGCTTTTCAAATGAGTGCATTCAGCTGAATCTACTGCTGTGCCCACACTCAAAATTAAATTTATTGTGTCCCAAATTTCTCATCTTACAAAGAATTGGTACCCATACCATTGTGTCACAAGGACAACCTTGAGGTCTTGTGAATCATACTATTATTCCATTATTTCTGATCTTTTTAAAAAAACAACAACAACATTTTACTGATTTGTTGGAAGCTTGTCTAGTGTTTGGCTCATGGGTTTGCATTGTTAGGCCAGTTTCCAAGTGGTCAACAGATGGCTGGTGCTCTTTGTCTTTCTCATCCAGAAATTATTACATGCCAACTGCTTGTTTTGCAGGCACTTGATGTATAGGGCAGTGGGACGATTTACTGCTGATTGCACAGCTAAATTAGAGTTGGTCTCCTAAATTCAAAAAAAGGCTCTTTTAGCACAATGGATATTTGCACGAGATGGAGGAAGTTCCTTATTTATGAACACAGGTCTTAGTTCTTCATGCAATTCATCACTTCTCACAGACTAGCAAACTAATCTGCAGTCCAATTAAAGCAAAATACTGCTCCCCTATTTTACCCCAGACAACTCTGTGCATTTCAAATCAGTTAAACACAAGCACTCCCACATCTGATTTGACATGTAGATCTGGGGGCAGTCTACAGATACAAGTATGTGAGAGCAAAACAAGAGCAAAACTATAATAACAAGAAATCTTTTTATTTTGGGGGTAGTGTAGGTGCCCTCTAATTTAAGGATGAGGGGGGAAAGCTAATCAGAAAAGAAGCTGAGAAAGTTCAGCATGAGGTCTTTAGTCTCATTAATTTTTTTTCAACTGAGATTCATAGAAGCATTGTCAGAGGTTGTCATACAGATCTTAGCTGTCCCTAATAGTAATATAAATCTGGATATTGCCATTTGTTTCGTCCTTAATAGTGAGTGGATATTTTTCTCCAGGTGACTGAGAGAGAAAAGCTATATTTTGTTTTTGCTAAAACCATAAAATGATTGTTTTATTTCCTTGCAAGGGATTTTAGAAACAGAATGCAACAACATTAAAGGGCTTGCCTGTGTGACAACATATTTTAAGTTGAAATCTCAGTATTCCTTGGGTTTGTGTTGCACTGGATTTATGTGCCCATATCCAGCAGTCCAGCATCTGTTTGCTCACCTGAAAAGGTTTTTTTTTAAAAAAATGGCTTCAACATGAATCCATGACTCAGCCTCTTACTCTTTTCACTATCTCTAAACACATTTTCTTTTGTAATATACATTCTGAATGCATTTTGATGCTGTTGCTTGTTTGTTTGCTTGCTTGCTTACTGAAATCAAGATAAACAGCCTCCACAGCATTCTCCTCATCCACCAGGCCTGGCATGACTTGTTTTTGAGAAAATCACATTGACTTCTAGTAAGCAGACAGTCTGTAATTATTTAACAAGCAATGCTGCCATTACTAGAAGTCAACGCGAGTTTCTCAAAAACAAGTCATGCCAGGCCTGGTGGATGAGGAGATTTCAGTAAGGCCTTTGGTAAGGTTCCCCATGACATACTTGCAAAGAAATTAGTAGAATGCGGGATAGAAAATGCTACTGTTAGGTGAATTTGTAATTGGTTGACTGATCATATGCCAATGGTATTCATAAATGGCTTCTTCTCAGCATGGAGGGAGTGACCAGTGGAGTGCCCCAGGGTTCTGTTCTGGGTCCAGTGCTATTCAACATCTTTATTAATGACTTGGACAAAGAAATAGAGAGTAGACTGATTAAATTTGCAGATTATACCAAATTGGGAGGGCGGCTAATCCCCTAGAGGATGGGATGAAAATCCAAAATGACCTTGACAGATTAGAGTGCTGGGCCAAAGCCAATAGAATGAGTTTCAACAGAGAGAAATGTAGGGTACTGCATCTAGGTGGAAAATGAATTGCATAGATATAGGATGGGAGACTCCTGGCTGGAGAATAATACCTGTGAAAGGGATTTGGGAGTCTTGGTGAAACACAGATTGAACATTAGTCAGCAGTGTGATGGGGCAGCTAAGAAAGACCATGCTTTGATGGTTGCATGAACAGCAGCATAGTTTCTAGAGCAAGGGAGGTGATAGTACCTCTCTATTCTGCTCTGGTCAGACCCCACCTGGAGTACTGTGTCCAGTTCTGTGCACCTCAATTTCAAAAGGATGTTGGCAACCTTGAGCAGGTCCAGAGGAGGGCAAGCAGGATGGTTAAATGTCTGGAACATATGTCTTATGAGGAGTGGCTTAGGAATCTGGGAATGTTTAGTCTTACAAAGAGAAGGCTGAGAGGGGATATGATAGCCATGTTTAAATATCTAAAAGGCTGTCATGTTGAAGAGGGGGCTGGCTTGTTTTCCATGGATTCAGAGACTAGAACTCAGAGTAATGGTTTCAAATTACAGGAAAAGAGATTCCATTTGAATGTTAGGAGGAACTTTATGATGGTTAGAGCTGTTCAGCAGTGGAATACACTGCCACAAAGGGTGGTGGAGTCTCCTTCTTTGGAGGTTTTTAAGCAGAGGCTGGATGGCCATCTGTTGGGGGTATTTGATGGGGGTTCCCGCATGCCAGGGGGTTGGACTGGATGACCCTTGAGCTCTCTTCGCACTCTATGATTCTATGATTTCTATTATTATGCTCTCAGCTGGTGTAATTCATCCTTCCTATCTTATAAGGTGTGTTTAATGTTTTAGCCTTTTGTTATAACCAAATCAACTTTTTTAAAAAAAGAAAAAATAGTAATTGCAGGATTGTATGAATGTTAACTTGGATGTAAGCCCCACTATCTTGAAGACAGCTTCCTTCTCAAATTGTGTGTGCAAGATTGCAGCCAAGGAGTTCAATCAAATGTTTATTAAGCAAGCTTAAAGGGAATTGCTCAGGCCAGTTTACTGAGAAGTTTTGTTCTTATCTAGAACAAGCTATTGGTGGAGAAAACAAATACAATGGGCAGCATGGAAATGAGGTGTTTGTAGATTGCAAATAGTAATCATTTGTGTAAGAATAGCTGGAACATACACAGACACACACACACAAACAACACCCACCCACCCACACATTTCATCTGTGGAATGTTCAAGAGTATATGACTCTTATGATCCACAGAGTCAGCCAAGGAGTTTTATCAGCGACAGCATACCTTCCTGATAGGAAAAATTACACATTCTTGAATAATGAAGGAAGAAATACTGTGATGTAAACATCTACTGTAGTGGAGAAGTTTGAAAATTAGCACCAATTGTGTGCTGGATGTTGAGTACTAGCAGCAGTAATATACCTGAAGATACGATCCAGGCGAATTACAGCCTATGCAATTTCCCTGCAAGAACTGAAGATGGTTTGTCTACAGGATATTTGCAATTCAGAAGGAACAAACATGGTAAAAATGGATGTGTTTGCATGATTCTGGCATGCATACTTTTGGAGACCTCGACTAACATCTGGACTGTTTGGCAAAAAACCTGAGGCTCTACACTGCTCCAAAAGTCCTACAGTCTATCTGATTTCATTTTAAAGTCATATAATCACCAATCATGCTTATGTACTCAGAGCAGGGTACCTAATCACCAATATGTAATTCTAAAAAAATACAGCAATTGAGTTGTTTCCTTTGCTTGAATGGCTTCATTACATAACATAGTGAGCTGCATCCAGACTCAGGATATTTACTGTTCACCAAAGACAATAGTGAGCAAAATCCAATGATTAGTCCTAATAGTAATGATACAAGTGCTATGAATTGTTGCATAGAATGTGTGTTTCAAAGCAACGTTATCAGAAACACGTTTGTTATTTAGTCATCAACCACCAAAGCTGAGACTGAAATCAAGGAACTGTTTCCTCAAAACCTCTGCTCCTCCCAACAATCAGCCCCCACAGACTGACTTAAGACTATAGAAGGCAACTGAGCAAGGCACTACCAGGTAAGAGGGCAGAACCACAGGAATCCTCACCACCTGACCAAGAACAACTGTGGCCCATAAGGAAAGCAATAAATTGTGCACTGAAGTAGGAAGATCAAAGGATAATCTGAGAAAATGGGGTTCCCTTGTAGAAGACATCTTGTGTGAATGTGGAGATTCATAGAATGATAGAGTTGGAAGAGACCTCAAGGGCCATCCAGTCCAACCTCCTGCCATGCAGAGACCCCAATCACAGTACTCCTGACAGATGGTCATCTAGCTTCTGCTTAAAAACCTCCAAAGAAGGAGACTCCACCACCCTCTATGGCAACAGAGAAGAACTAACTATCTCACATATGTTATAATGCATACAATGCCCTTCAGCATGCACAGAGAAAGATCTTATGATGGCAAGAGGGATTGGTGTTGGTGTGGCCCAGTACTGGGCAAATGCCATCATCATTTTTTAAATCTTGTTCATTTTATATAACTTTTACCCATAATAATTGTATTATTTATTTATATTCTGCTTAGTAGTGTATGTTCTTATGTCAGTATAATTAATTTGTTGGCACTTCTGATATAAATAAAGTTCTATGAAGTAATTTCTAAATTACAGTGAACTTTTCCTGGATTTTCTAGGTATGCTGCACTGAGGAATGGTTTATGGTTTATTTAATTCATTAATTCATTTACTATATTTATACTTTATTTTTAAAAAATACTTTTATCCTCCCTTTCTCCCTAAAAGGAACCTTTCTTTTCTCAGAGGTTCCCAAACTTTTTCACCCTGTACCAGTGCTCCCCAACCTTTTTGTCTCCACGGACCGGTATTTGTTTTATTATTTTCCCGTGGCCCGGGGTGGGGGGTGGGGAGGGGGAGATGGGGGTGTGGGGGGGGCAGGGGAGGGTGTGGGGGTGGGGGAGGGGGAGGGGGAGGGGGGGAGGGGAGGTGCGGGTGTACCTTGGGGGGCCACGGGAGCGGTGGCGGCGGCAGCGGCAGCGGCGCTTGCCCGGCTGGGGGTGTCGGGCGTGCGCTCCCCACGTGCACGGGCGGGGAGCCCGGGGCTCCTGGGCGGGCGGGCCCCGCCTCCTCCTCCTGTCGGCGGCCAGAGGCAAGCGGCGGCGCAGAGGTGCCCCAACCGAGGCGGGCCGCGGCGGCCGCGGCCGCGGCCACAGCAACCGCCCGGGTTCGGCTGTGGCTCCGCGGCCGGGCGGCGGGGCGCCCGCGGCCCGCCTCGGTGGGGCACCTCTGTGCCGCCGCTTGCCTCCGGCTGTGGCCTTCGTGCGGGCGAGTGGGAGGGGGAGGGAGGGAGGCCGGTGGGGGGTGGCGTCTCCGGCCCGAGGGCACCACTGGGACCGCCGAGCCAGCCAGCGGCGGCGGCGGCGGGCGCCCCGCCGCCCGGCCGCACAGTCATGGCCGAACCCGGGCGGCTGCCGTGGCCGCGCGGCCGCCGACAGGAGGAGGAGGAGGCGGGGCCCGCCCGCCCAGGAGCCCGGGCTCCCCCCCCCACCCGTGCGCCGTGCCCGGCGGCGGCGACTCCTCCTCTGGCTGCCCGCGGGAGAGAAGAGGAGGAGGAAGAGGGCGGTGGAGGAAAAGGGGAGGAGCCTTCCCGGCCTCCCCAGGTGGCCCGGTGCCAACCGGTCCACGGACCGGCACCGGTCCGCGGCCCGGGGGTTGGGGACCACTGCTGTAGACCACTTGCCAATTTTTGTTGTTTTCTACCTAATATTGAATTTTCCTAAACTTACGTATTAGCTTCAGCCATGTTTTTGACAGCTTACATAGTGCTGCTCACTTTGATAGGGGCTTTTGTAGCATGGGCAATTTAAGAAAAGAAAAACATGTACAAATTTTATTCATACATTTATTGAAAAGACACAAAATGCAAGTAAATATTTGGATTTACAATGAAACAAATAAGAACCTAGTAAAGTTCTTACATAAATTTAGTACACAAATAATACTGTTAATGGGAGGGATGAGCCAGATGATCTGATAGCAATTGTTCAATATTTGGCTTCAAATTAGTGAGGTATAGTCTTAAATCTCCATGTTCAGTTATTTGCAATCAATATCTTTCTTTTCTTTTCTTTTCTTTTTTTTCTTTTTGTAAGAGGATTGGGAACCATGCTAAATCCCCTTTCCACAGGGTATGAAGATGGAAAAGCTATCAAAAACTTCCTTGCAATAGTACATATATGGAGGATAAGCAAAAGGCATATCTATCTGAAGCAAGAACTTTTGATACCCCATTCTGAACTGCACCTTAAGTTCTTTGTTAGTGGTTATTCCAATCAGTTCTTCTTGTAATGTGACATCCAATTCTTCAGTGTCACCATATGGATTGATAATCCACTGAGGAATTTCCACAGTTAAAACATCCTCAAACCTGGTTTTAAAGCCTGTGTGAAGGGCACTTGAATGTTCTACATAGACCAAAACATTATCATACTGGACATGTCAATGACAAGTTGGGGAACTGGGAAAATTCATGCCATCTAATGTTTTGCTTTAGATTAATTCTGCCAAGAAAAGCTGTAATGATGGACCTTGTTTTTATTAAATTTGGACTGACACCTTGTAACAGTAAGTTAACCTCATTACATTTAGTAAACAATTCTGTTAAATAAGCAATATCTGGTTTCCATTTATTTAAATTTTCTTTCAAAATGGGATCTTTAGCATCCAAAAAACTTTTAAACTGTCTCAAAAAGGGAAAAATATTGTCAAACATAAGCCTTTCGAAAGCCAGTGTACTTCAGTGTGAAGGAGTAATTGATGAAAGTCCTCATCATTTTCTTCACACAACTGTGTAAATAACATAGAATTCAATGTGTTGATATGGATCTTGTTTACTGTGTTTATGACAAATTGAAGAGATTGATGTGATCTTATAAAACCAAGATAGTGCCCAAACATGGCTGGTGCTCCATCTGCTGCTGCTGATATTATATTTAGTAAAGGGATTGCTTTTTCCATGAAATAATCTTTCAAAACATTGAATATGGATTCATCTTTAGCGTCTGTAGTCAAAGTTCTTGCAAACAGCAGTTTTTCATGGATTTCTTGGTCCATAAAAATGAAAATATGCCAATAATAGTGCTTCATTAGCAGATAAAGTTGACTCATCCAGTTGAAAAGAGAAATAGTTTCTTTTCAAATAATTACACAAGAAGCTTTCAACATCATGATTCATTCCATCAATAAGTCTTTGAACTGTGTTGTTGCTCAAAGGAATTCTGTTGAGTATATCATATGCAGGCTTGTGTAGAACAGTTTTTAAAACCTCTTCAATGGCTGGTGAAATCAGTTCTTCCCCGATAGTATGAGGTTCTCCTGATTTTGCTATGAGTCATGGGATATTGTAAGATGCTCACAAACTATCATAGTTTCTTTTTTATGTTGAAGTGAACATACTGTCCACCATGGTTCTCTGCTGACATTTTTCTTTCAGTGTTTTAAAGTATGTCAAAGCTTTATCTGTTTTATCAGGGTGACATCTTTTCAGATGATCCTCCAGCTTGGATGGTTTCATAGCATCATTGTTTAAAACTCTGTTGCACAAAAGAAACATGGGCAAACATTTGTCCAAGAGGGATGGAATGAAGCCAAACTTCAAATACTCAACACTAAACTGCCTACATTTCTTTTTTAGCCTCAGCCATGTTGAGTAGAAGTTATCTGTTGACAAATATAAAGCTATTTAAATATGATAAAAATGTTGCTTTTGTAGTGGTACTGTGTAAGTGTCAGTGGTGCAATTTCAAAGGGTGTGGACTGAGATGACTGGGTCCCTGGTTCAATCCTGGCTGTGCCATGTAACAATGAATCTTTTTATTAAAATTTAAGTACATAATATTGATTGCTAAAACAGTAAAGGGAATCCCATTAGGAAAAACATGTGCATAATAGTAGCTTGGTTAAAGAGCATAATCCATTCCAGAAGCATGCTTAAAATGAAAACGCTTGCATATCAAAGCAAATTTTCCCATAGGAAATAATGGAAATTCAGATGATTAATTCCACAGCCCAAAAACATTTGATTCCAATACTGTAATATAATACAAGGTAATAAATAAAATACAAAATACAGTACAGTAAAAGGACAAGATTCAGTACAGAAAAATGAACAGTAACCTGCATTTGAAAACCTTTGTACACAATGTAGATAAGCGGGGTATAAATGCAACAAATAAATAATAATAATAAATAATAATAAATAATAATAATAATTTGTGGGAGGAATCCCAAACACTACCCATCTGTGTTCTACTTACAACAAACAGGACAAGTTCTGCACTGTCAAGAATTTTATAAAAAGAAGATAGTTGCTCCATGAGCAGTGGCATAGTGTGAAGGGGCCACAGGGTGTCAAATTTTTAGAAGGCTGAAAATTTCATTAACTCCCTGCCTCCACATACATCTGCAGCCTACTTCCCACTGCCTGATGACGTTCCTGCCTAATTCTGGTTCCTCCTCCTCTTTAACCTCCACACCCACTGCTGTCTTGAGATACAGCAGGTCTGACTCACCTTCCAGGAGCTGGTCCTGCAATGCCCCTGAAAATTTCCTCCAATCAGCTGATAAGTGGACACGTGCAAAGAGATCATGCCTGGATTCAGGAATAAATGTTGGCCTCTCTTTTAAGATGACAGTGGAGGAGGAGGTGGCAGGAGCAGGTAGAGAGGTAACAGGAACAGTGGAAAGGGGGACAGGCTGTAGTAGTAGCATTGTATGAGGGGCACAAGGATGGTCACCCCAGCCACAAAAGTCTTCTGCCAGGAATCGGACAAGCACAGAATGGTGCTCACTGGATGACACTGTCTACAGCTTCAAAATGTTAGTCTTTTGGACTGCGATTCCAAGAACATCCCAACTAGGAAGGCCATTGGCCATGCTGCCTTGTAGAGGTGGGCACAAAACAGAAAACCCATGGTTCGGGTTCATCTATTTCGGACCCACCCTTGGTTTGATTCGGTTCAGTATCTTACAAAGTTTTAAAAAAATCGCACAAACCCGAACCGATCCGAACCGGTTCAAGTCGATTTACCGGGCGGTGGCTGCGGCGGCGGCGGCAGGGGGGATCCTGGCCCTGGTGACAAGGGCTTTTTGAGAGGTGCAGGCTTGGGGCCAGTGCCTCTTCTTGTATGTTTGTTTGTTTCTTCAAGCACCGACCTCATGGCCCCTGGGGCCAGGTCAGTGCTGATTATTTTTAAATTATTTTTCTTTATTTTGGAGTGCTGACCCAGCCACCCCTGGGGCCCAGTTGGCGTGCTTATTTATTTATTTATTTATTTATTTGTAAAGCACCAACCGCACAGCCCCTGGGGCTGGGTTGGTGCTGTTCTTTAAATTTAATTAATTTTTTGTTTTACAGCGTCAACTGCACGGCTCCTGGGGCTGGGTCAGCACTGGTTTTTTAATTTTTTTTCTTTATTTTACAGCACCAACACAGCCACCCCTGGGGCCCAGTCAGCACTCCTTTTTATTTTATTTTATTTTATTTTTGGGGTTTTTAAAATGTCCCCAGTAGGGGCTTTTGAGGCACTGGCTTGGGGGCATGTGAGGGTTCAGTTTCTTTCATCCGCGATTCCGGGTCAATTATAAAGTCAGAGGCTTCTTGGTAAGGAACATCAAAAGGATTTTTATTTAACACCAACTCAGGTACAGACAAAACATGACCTCTTGTTTGCGGGGTTAACTGTGGATATGAGTTCGATACAGCATCTAGCGGCTCAGCTTCTTCATAAATAACATTAACTAAAGGAACTTGACTGTTAGGAGACTTTAGAAATAATGGCGAGTAACCGACCCGCGCCCCATACATTGGGTCCCGCAACACGGGTGACGAGCCCATTGCGCTACCGGATTCGGAGACCTCTCGTTCCTCCATTCTTTTCTAAACTTCTCAGAGGTCTCCGGCCATCTCAGAGGTTTCACAGTTACAGACCACTGGTATTCTTCACCTCGGTCTACTCCCCGTTTTCCATCTAACTCCCTTCGCCTTCTTTCCCTCTCTCTCAACTGCTTATCCCAACTGTCCTCTCTCCTCTCTCGTGCATTAACGTCCCCTTTCCAACTGTCATTCTCCGATACCCATAATCCCTCTTTCTCTATTATGGTCTCGCGCGCACATGCCCCCAACTCCTCGCGCTGTCCTTCCCCTGACTCCTGACCCTTTATCTCTCCTATTGGCCCGGTTTTCTCTTCTAAGCTCAAATCTTTTAGTTCTTTAATTTCCTCTTCCTTCTTTCCAGACGGCACACTCTGCTCCAATGGCTTTTCTTTGTCTCCCTTCTCACAGGACACCCCCCCCTTCCAAGTGAGCCGTCTGGGCTTTTATATCATCCGACCAGGGACCCTGTCGGGAAAAATAATCTGCGTTAAGGTGGTCCTTTCCCTTTTTATAACGGACAACGAAAGAAAACGGTTGTAAAGATAAATACCATCTGGTCAAACGCGGGCTTACATCTTTCATCCTATTCAGCCACACTAACGGCGCATGATCGGTAATTAACACAAAAGGAGCTCCCAATAAATAATATTTCAAGGTTTGCATAGCCCATTTCACCGCAAGGGCTTCTTTCTCAATGGTAGCATATTTTTGCTCCCTCTTACTTAATTTTCGACTTAAGAACAGAATCGGATGTTCTTCCCCATTTTTCTCCTGAGCTAATACTGCTCCGATTCCTCTTTCTGAAGCATCGGTTTGTAAGAGGAATGGGATAGAGAAGTCAGGAGCTGACCGCACGGGACAAGTACACAATTTCTCTTTTAGCAAGTCAAAAGCTTCCTGTTCCTTTATCCCCCACCTAACTATCCTAGGAAGTTTTTTCTGAGTTAAATCAGTGAGAGGAGCTGCTATTTCCGCGAAGTGAGGTATGAATTGACGGTAATACCCTGTCAGCCCGAGAAAACTTTGTACCTCTTTTTTAGTTTTAGGTCTAACCCATTCAGAAACTCTCTCAATTTTATCTTGCATCGGGTATATTTTGCCCTGGCCTATGTTAAACCCCAGAAATTTCACCTGCAGTTGAGCAATTTTACATTTAGCGGGGTTGGCTTTCAAATTGGCTTTGCGCAGTTCACTTAAAACTGCTTTAAGGTGCAACAGATGTTCCTCCCACGATTTACTAAAGATTATGACATCATCTATATAAGCCACGGCGAACTCTTTCACAGGTTCCAACACTCTGTCCATTAATCTTTGGAAGGTAGCAGATGCCCCGTGGAGGCCAAAAGGCATTTTGACAAAATGATAGAGACCTATGGGGGTTCCAAAGCGGTCTTCTTTGTCCCCCCCCTTAAGGGGTCCTGCCAATAACCTTTAGTTAGGTCTAAGGAGCTTAGGAAAGATGATTCTCCTAACCGATCTAATAAATCGTCAATTCGGGGCATTGGATACGCATCGAATTTGGATACTGAATTTAATTTTCTAAAGTCTATACAAAATCTAACAGTGCCATCGGGTTTAGGAACTACAACAGGGTAGCTCCTCCAAGGACTATTCGAAGGTTCGATTACCCATAGCTCTAACATCTTTTTAACCTCATCCTCAATCACGGGGATCAGGTGTCTGGGCCATTTACGACCCTGATCACGCATCACCTGATTCCCTTCCACATGAATTCTATGTTCACATAAGTTAGTATGCCCTGGTTTATTTGAGAACGTATCTGCAAATTCCTCTTCAATCTCCCTTACTTGACAACGTTGATCCTCTGACAGGTCTTGGCATATCTGCAGATGTTCCTTAGGTTTACTCACAACATTTAATTCAGGGCCCAAATCATCTTCTTCTACTTCAGCCATAAATCCTTCCCTTTCGTTCCATTCCTTTAGTAAGTTTACATGATAAATCCCCTTATCCTTAACTTTGTCTGGCATCTCTATCTCATAATTTACCTCATTAATCCTTCGCAAAACTGTATATGGTCCTTGCCATCTTGTTAATAATTTGCTGCCCTCGATTGGCAATAACAATAGTACTTTCTGACCCTCTTGAAAATACCTTTTCCTTATTTTCTTATCATATCTATTTCTCTGTGAAGCTTGAATAGATACTAAATTCTTCTTTACCAGATTCTGTACTTTCCTCAAATGATCCCTCATCTCAATAACATGTTTCACGGTTGTAACTGCTTCATCACCACCAGATTCCCATTTCTCTTTCATTAAATCTAATATTCCTCTAGGTACGCGTCCATAGAGTAACTCAAATGGAGAAAACCCTGTAGAAGACTGTGGTACCTCTCTAATAGCAAACATTAAGGGATCTAATAAGAGGTGCCATCTCCTAGGATTATCCAAAATAATCTTACGTAACATAGACTTTAGAGTCTTATTGAATCTCTCCACTAAACCATTTGTTTGTGGATGGTAAACGGTCGTCTTTAACGGTTTTACATCAAGAATTTTCCACATCTGTTTGAACGTGATGCTAAGGAAATTGCTTCCTTGATCCGTAAGTACCTCCTTGGGAAAACCAAGTCTCGAAAACACCTTTAATAGCTCTTGTGCCAAAATTTTAGCTGTGGTTGTCCTTAACGGAATAGCTTCAGGGTACCTGGTAGCATAGTCAATTATTACTAAAACATACAGGTGACCAGCGGAGGATTTAGGTAAAGGCCCAATCAAATCCAAAGCAATGCGTTCAAAAGGTTGGTCAATGATAGGCATAGATATTAAAGGTGCTCCTGGTGGGGGTTTCTTCTGTGTTAATTGGCATTGTCTACAAGTCTGACAAAATTTCTCTATATCTGTTCTCATTCCCGGCCAATAAAACCGATGATTTATCCTGGCCCACATTTTCTCTATAGCCAAATGGCCAGCGATAGGGATATCATGGGCTAACCTCATAACTTCCCTCCTCCATACTTGGGGAACAATCAGTCTTTCAAACCCATTTTTATCGATATGATATAATAACCCATTTCTCATAAAATATCCTTCATACCCGTTGCTTAACTCAGAAACATCTATAGCCTTATCTTTCAGTTTCGTTAAACATATGTCATTTTGTTGTAAAAATCTCACCCGGTCTCTAGACGCCAAGGACATTTCCTCCTGGACAGCCTTCACCTCCACCTGGACATCTCCCTGCATCCCTTCCTGTGTTTGCATAAGATTATCAATATTAAGCCAATCACGTCCTATTAACATTTCTCTGGCCAGTGAGGGTACAATTCCCACATTAATTCTTCTCTTCACACCCTTAATCTCCACCTCCACCCAGGCTGTCTCATACGTTTTAGAATCCCCATGAATACATTTCACAGATACAGCTTCTTTACATTTACCCCCTTTTACCGAACGGACTAATGTTTTGGCACAACCTGTGTCGATAAATGCCTTCTTAACCTCCCCATTCACCCTAGCAACCACTTCACAATCTTTTTCCACATTTACAATTTGGGTAGCATTTTCATCAGAGTTACCCCCCCACGCGCAATCAAGCTTCGGGCAGTCCCGTTTATAATGTTGTGATGATCCGCAATTATAACATACGGGTTTAGGCTGAGTATTTTTATTAGTAAAGTTCAGCCTCGTCAGTCCTCTTCCACTCCTGGTAAATTGGCGGCCTTCAAATGTTTCCACTCCTCGTGGCGCGTTCTCAGCTCCCGACGCCATCTTGTAAACGGATCTGTTGTTATTGCCGGCCTTGTCTGATGACGTATTCTCATGTGACAAATGCTGAGATCTCCCTAAAGGCGTATTCTCGCGAGATGTTGTCTTCTCTTCCGATGATTCAATGCTTTCCCAGATGTGTACCACATCCTCTAACGAAGTCGGGCGGTTTCTTTTTATCCACGACGCGGTCTGTGTGGGTGCTCCCGATAACATCTGCTCGATGATTATGGCTTCTATGATTTGCTCCTTGAATTTTTCCGCGGGTCGTAGCCATTTAGTTGCATGGGCTTTTAACCTTTGTGCCAGTGACCTGGGATGTATCCCTTGCTTATATCCCAATGCTCTGAACTTTTTCCTATATGCCTCTGGTGTAAGGTTCAACGTCAGCAGTATAGCATTTTTCACCTTGTCATAATCGGTCGCGTCAGCCGGTTCCAAGGCATCTACTATTTCTTGCAACGTTCCGGTAAGGCATGGTGCTAAGATCAGAGACCATTGAGATACTGGCCATTTTGCCGCTGTCGCCACTCTCTCAAAAGTATTCAGGTAAGCTTCGACATCGTCGTCCTTAGCCATTTTCTGAAGCCTTACTGGCGCGGGATTTGAAACCCACGGGTTTCGTTCTTCATTAGGTACTGGATTCGACGGGTTGTTAGGCGAATTTTCGGCTTTCAACAGTTGTGCCATCAACAATCTGTTTTGCTCGGCCAGTAGTTCAATTATTCTCTCTTGTTTGTCTGTGTTCTGATCAGGTTCTAATTTTTGGTATCTTTTTGACTTCGGAATCGCCCCGGGTTGGGCGCCATTTTGTGAGGGTTCAGTTTCTTTCATCCGCGATTCCGGGTCAATTATAAAGTCAGAGGCTTCTTGGTAAGGAACATCAAAAGGATTTTTATTTAACACCAACTCAGGTACAGACAAAACATGACCTCTTGTTTGCGGGGTTAACTGTGGATATGAGTTCGATACAGCATCTAGCGGCTCAGCTTCTTCATAAATAACATTAACTAAAGGAACTTGACTGTTAGGAGACTTTAGAAATAATGGCGAGTAACCGACCCGCGCCCCATACATTGGGTCCCGCAACACGGGTGACGAGCCCATTGCGCTACCGGATTCGGAGACCTCTCGTTCCTCCATTCTTTTCTAAACTTCTCAGAGGTCTCCGGCCATCTCAGAGGTTTCACAGTTACAGACCACTGGTATTCTTCACCTCGGTCTACTCCCCGTTTTCCATCTAACTCCCTTCGCCTTCTTTCCCTCTCTCTCAACTGCTTATCCCAACTGTCCTCTCTCCTCTCTCGTGCATTAACGTCCCCTTTCCAACTGTCATTCTCCGATACCCATAATCCCTCTTTCTCTATTATGGTCTCGCGCGCACATGCCCCCAACTCCTCGCGCTGTCCTTCCCCTGACTCCTGACCCTTTATCTCTCCTATTGGCCCGGTTTTCTCTTCTAAGCTCAAATCTTTTAGTTCTTTAATTTCCTCTTCCTTCTTTCCAGACGGCACACTCTGCTCCAATGGCTTTTCTTCGTCTCCCTTCTCACAGGGCAATGCCTCTTTTTTTCTTCTTCAAGTGCAAACTGCATGGCCCGTGGGGCCGGGTCAGCACAGATTCTTTTTATTATTATTATTTTCTTTATTTTAGGGCACTGACCCGGCCACCCCTGGGGATGGGTCAGTGCTCCTTTTTTAAAACTTGATTTGGTTTTTTTGGCTTTAAAAGTCCCCAGTAGGGGCTTTTGAGGTGCTGGCCCCAAGCCAGTGCCTCTACAGGCCTACGTTCCCCGCCAGGAACATGAGGACTGCGGTGACGAGATCAAGGTGGGGGGGGTAATGAAAAACAAAGTGAACAAAAAGGAAATTTCCATTTTGTTTTGTTTCATTTTTCTTTGATGGGTTGGTTCATTATTCGTTTTGTTAGCTAACAAAAATAACGAATAACAAAACGAATTAAAAGTTCATTTCGTGGCCATCTCCACTGCCTAGATAATTCTTGGGAAAATGACTTAAAATAAAACAAAACGAAACATGATGTTCCAAGGTTTTTATGGAGAGCCCCCAGACGTGGTCCAGGCCCTGATCTGCTGCTTGATCTCTCTTCAATCATAGAGGGAGCAGGAGTTCATCCTCCTTATTTAGTAATGCACTTTAAAAGATGATGATGTATTAATCATTCCATAGCCAGGCAAGGTGTGGTAAACTGCTTTTTGTTATGAAATAGAGATGGGCATGACCAGGAAAAATGACGTTTCGAGTTGTCATGTGTCGGAGCCGGCCTGTTTTGGCTCGTTTCCGTTTGTCATGAATTTTTTCAAAAAATTGTCATCTTGTTTGTCGTCTGTTGTTAGTACTGGTTTAGGGGGGGTAGCGGGCTCCTGGAGGCACCCCTCTGGGGTGGGTGCCTCCTCTGGCCCGCTACGAAGGGAAGGCATTTAGCAGACTCCTGGAGGCACCTCTCTGGGGTGGATGTCTCCTCTGGCCCGCTACAAAGGGAAAAGGAAGGGTACATGACCGTGTAGCCATTGCGTACCAAGTGGCACTGGCAGAGGCACCTCTCTTTTGGGTGCCTCTAGCTCACTAAGAAGGACAGCATACTGGCGTACAGGTTTGGAGTTTTTTGGAACTTTGGACTGTGAGCGAGGTGAGAGAAGATTGCCTCTGCTGGGCGCCCTCTGACCTACTAAGAAGGACAGTGTACTTGCGTGTAGTGCAATGCGAGTACAGATCTGGCTTAGGGTTGGGGTTAGGGCAAGGGCTAGGCTTAGGGTTATTACGGGTAAGGTTAGGGTGAGTTAGTGGGCTGCACCTCTGGGTGCCTCTGACCCACTAAGAAGGACAGTGTACTGCCGTATGGGTTAGGGTTAGGGTTAGGGTTAGGGCTAGGGTTATAGTGGGCTTTTTATGTCCGACTAGCACATCCCAGAAGTCTCAGTCAAAACCTGGCCAAGTGGCCATGTGATTGGTGGAATGGCTCCAAAAATTTGCATGGTCCCATCCCATGGCTAGCCCATCATTGCGCAGGTGTAAAAAAATAAAAATAAAAATAAAATATAATAAAATCAATGGGATTGGAGACAGACGTTTATTGCAAGAAAAACCCACTGCTGCTACTGTAAAAATTCAGGCAGTTAAAATACCTAATTTTCGCATGTTTCTGTGTGGTGCTTTGGTGGGTTTTTGGACCACAATTTCAAAAAAAATATTGTGGTCGCCATTTTGGTTCCCCCGCCCGCACCGCATGGCATGGCGAGACGACGAGGATGCCCCCCACCAGAGCAGCCCAGGACAGGAGGGGGGGATGCTGGGGAACCCCCCCCCAGAAACCACCCCTCTGGTAGGTGCCCTCACTCAGGCAGGCATATTTTCACCTGTTTTTTTGGCCGGGAATAAGGTTTTTTTTAAACTTTTTTTCTGTGCCTCTTGGCATCACGCAATCGCCGCGATGCAATGAGTGACAACGACAAATCAGACCCAATTTTTCTTTTATCAGTTCGAGTTCAAGTTCTGATGGCATAATTGTCGTTACCGTTTCCGTTGCGTAACTGAAACGAGGAACGGAAACGGAAACGAGAATTTCGCCAAGTCGTGCCCATGTCTATTATGAAATTGAGAAGAAGGGCTTGTATGTTTTCCTTTTCTTTCTTATAACAGAATTCTTAATACAGTGCAACTTGGAACAAGTTATTTAATGTGACTATTTTAAAGTGCTTACTTTTCGCATTCCGTGTGAGACGAGAGACTCTCTTGGAACAATCTGGCAAGGGGAACAGAAAAGGAGGAGGTGAGTGGTGAGTAAATAAGAATATTTCCACAGTGACAGGCATAGACTTATTTT
The DNA here is from genome assembly GCA_029282475.1 of Phrynocephalus forsythii. Lineage (NCBI taxonomy): Eukaryota > Metazoa > Chordata > Lepidosauria > Squamata > Agamidae > Phrynocephalus > Phrynocephalus forsythii. The sequence goes on from JAPFRF010000005.1 coordinate 17,745,101, forward strand.
ACATTTCTTTGATGAGCAGGGCATAATCTCCCACTGGCTTTTATAATGTGTATCAGATATTGCTTCTTCTTCTTTTTTTCACTTTTTAGCAAGACAACAGGAAGTTTAATAAAAAAAAAATCATTTGCCACTGAAGGGCCTCTAAAGATACACTATCAAAACAATAGTGACATGTGACCTGGTGTAGGACTGCTGTGAAATCTCATACATTGTAGCTGCTACAAAGCTTTCCCTCATTAACACTTGCTATCATATTTGTTACCTCCTTCCTTCACCCGCTTCTGTTTCTCCCAAAAGTTCAGGTCAGCCTACATTTTATTCTCACCACATTCCAATGTGGCAAGGCACATTTATTTGTATATCTATTAAATCACTTGCATTATACCTATCTATGCAAAGAACAGACATGACAGCTTATCAGGATTTAAAATAAAATGACAGAGCAGTAATAGAAAGCCATTAAACAACAGGACTATATGTTCAAATTGTCCAAATAATATATCATCTTACACAGCGCACCATAAAATTCTCCTTTATTTAGCTGTTACCCTTAAAGTGAGGGAGAATATTTCTCTTTTTGTGTACCTCATGCCAACCACAAAACCAGGGTCCATAAATCCTGAAGCCAAATCATTTTGTCATAGGAGGTGGAATATCCTGCAAATGCTTCTTCCTTAGCAACATATTATAACAACAATGATAAAGGTGTCTTAACAGTTTGCTCCCATTTCACGGTACCACCCAGGGTCAAGTGTCTGAGTTAGAAGTGGTTGCATTTTGAAATCATTTTATTATTCATGACACTTTAGAAGTGTTAATTTTGGTCTTTTTTGTATTTTACAGTGTTACCTCTGTAGTCCCCATAAGGAGACCCATCCACTCCCATGAGGATTGCTGCTCAAGAGGAGGGCTGAAAATTAACACATTATTGACCAGTTTTAAACAAGTAATATTGGCTTTGTCATTTAAACAATCATGGTTAGAGATGGGCACGGAATGAGCAATTTTTCATTTTCATTTTCATTTTTTCGTTTTGTTACGTAACAAAACAAAAAACAAATTTTGTCCCCAAAATGAAACGAAACAAACCGAAACAACAGAAATTTTGTCGTGCATTTCATTTTTCGTTGCAGCAAATACATTGAACTGTAATGAATGCTAACAAAACAGCAATTTTTCATTTTTGTTTTTTTTTTTCGTTTCATTACATAACGAAACAAAAACGAATTTTTTTGCAAAAAAATTCATGAAAAACGAAAACGAACCGAAACGGACCCCCTAAACGACAAACAAAACACCATTTTTTTGAGTCGTGTCCATCTCTAATCATGGTTTTTTTTTTTTCTTTTACATTTTCACTTGGGGATAGGGTAGAAAGTATTTTGTAAACCACTTTCCACTATTAGGCCATCAATCACAGTCTCAGAATTTCAGTTGTATAATTTTCTTTACACCATACTCCTGAAGTAATGTGAAGATATAAATAGGATTTTTTAAAAAAAATACCCTGATTGAAATGCTCACTATTCTACACTACCCACATTCAATAGGTACAGGCACAGCTATCCTCAGTAAGGAGATACTCATGTGATGCCTACCTGACAGGCAGCTGTAAATGATGAGGAGACTATTAGAACAGCAAAAAAGTGGCAATCTGAATTCAGTACCATAAATGTGGCTGAATTAAAAGTTATACACTGGTACCTTGTATAAAGGAATTAATTTGTTCCAAATGAAATTCTGTTAAGCAAATTTTCCTTTATACAATTTTCCCATAGGAATGCATTGAAAACAGAGTAATCCCTAATCGTGACCATTTTTATGTAGTACAGATTTGCCCCACAGATGATTCTGTTAAGCAAATTTCCTCTATCTACAGAACTTTTTATGTTGTACAGATTTTATGTTATATAAATCGTTTGTTATATGAGGGTCTACTGTATATTTAAGGGCTAATCCTTCACAGTCTTCTACCTGGATGAAGAAATCTACCAATTTCCATTTCCACTTATCTTAGTGTTGTTGTTTTTAAAGTCCCTGTTTCTTCCCCATCTCCTGTGAAAACGTTTGTGAATTTTAGAATGATTTTATCAAAACCAGAACTTCTAGATAGCTCTATGGTTTAGGTATCTAGCGGTGGAGCAAGAGGTTTGGAGTTCAGTTCCCTTCTGTGCTTCTTTGGGCCCTATCACACGGGTGAAAGAGGCAGTTAATAATAAAAGCCGTGTTTCTTTCTGAAGTTGTCACGTGACTGAAAATGCAGTTCCCGTGTTCCGGTGGATGTGGTTTAAGTAACCACATTTTATATGTCCCCATGTCATTAACCCGAATCTAGAAGCTCAGCGTGGAGCTTCTGAGGGCATGGAGCTAAGAAGCTCCAGTGCTATGGGAGCTCAAGCCGTGGCCTGGCGGCAATGGAATAAAGATCGGGCCACGAGGTCAACATGAGGTGGGGGAGCAAGGATGCTGCCATTAAGAAACAAGGGAGGCGGCCAGGCGAGAATGTGTGTGTGCACGCATGTGCTCAGTGGTGGGTAGGTGGGTGTGTGAGAGAAAGAGAAAATATAGATATTCTAGTTCTGGCAGGAGCCGGTGCCAGCTGCCCTCCCCTCACTGCCACTGAGTTCTCCTCAGCCTCACGTGAGGCAGCCACCAACAAGGGGCTTCCTTGTTGACAGCCCTCAAGGGAAAGGCCACCAATCCCTGGCTTTTTTCATTCCAGGCTGCCTGTCAGTTCGCTCACCAGGCTCTGGACTCCCTTTCATTCCTTTGCCGAGAAGTGAGTTCCCGCTTCTTTTGTCATGGCCAGATTTCCCCACACATACACACACACACACACACTGCCCTGGCATGGGGGTGGAATCCCTGGCTGGTGAGGATTTCACCTGGGTGCCTTCAGAAAGGGAGGCCTGCCTCAGGTGCTGACCCACACTCTTTCTGGGAGCCCCTGGCTGCTGCTGGTTGGCCTCAGAAGAGGTGACTTGTCCTTTTCTTCCTTGTCCTGCAAGTGAGACTCCTCCTCCTCCTCCTCCTCCTCCTCCTCCTCCTCCTCCTTGCCCTGACTTCGCTGGCAGTCTCCCAAGCAAAATATTGGAGAGACAGCAGTCAGCAGTTGGGGAAAACAGCAAGATGGAATGATGCTAAGCCGCATAACCAGTAAACTGACAACAAAAAAGGGGGAAGGTTTGCTGTGCTCCCACTAATGTTTGCCTCTTGTAAAAACGTGCATTTTGAACCAGATTAAAAAAATCCCACCTTCACCTTGGTTGTTGAAAAACCCACTGAAACTCAGTTAAGTGGGCATTACTGGGTTTTTATACTTTTAAAAAACCTGCTGACCTTGGGGGCACAATTTTTAGAGCCAGTTTATCAGAAAATTAGATCCAGATTTTAAAGACTGTGGGTGTCAGGACCCTGCCTGCTGCAGAATGTGACCCTGAGGGGTTAATGGATGGAGAGCCAGTGGCGGAGCCTCCAGGCCCTGCTTATCAGCCAGCAGCTGTAAATAATGAGGCTTCCCCAGGAGCTTTGCCTCCAAGGAGGGTGTCAGGCCCCTGCCAGAACCCATTCTGGACACTGAGGAGTTAATGGCTGAGGAACTCCCAGATGAAACATCAGGGCTGTCAGTTCCTCCAGCAGCTGTGCAGGAAAGTGATTCAGTGGCTTCAGGGGATTCTACACCCTCCCAGAGAGCTGCTGGCTGCAGACAGCAAAGACTTATTACCAAGAGGAATAGGGATAAGCTGTATTTGAGCTGAAGGCATTTACGCTCACAAAGTCCTGAGTTTTGACAGAATGGGTCTTCAGGGAAGTGGGAGTTGCTCTCTGGAGACATAAAACAAGCACCCAGAGTTAGGGCAATTTGTAGGAGCAACAAGTCAACTTGACCTGCTTCTCCCTTCCTGTTGTGATTCCTGATCTCTTTCGGATCCTTGTTCCTTACTGGCAACCCTGGACTACGTTTCTTGACCCTGGACTTTGTCACTCCATGAACCTGGTGTAAGCTACTGTTTGCATTCTGGCTTTTGACCTCTGGACCATTTATTTTGGACTCTGTTTTGTCTTCTGTCTTGATGTCACTCTAGCTGTGTGTGTTTCTGAACTCTGCTTAACTCCTGCCTTGCTATATTGTTGTCTTGACTCTGAGCTTGCTGTAAAAACTCTAAACTTATCTGTGTGGGGGTCTGTGGGTCATGACAGAGGGTTGCAGAAAGAATCCTGCATCTACATACAAACAAGGAGGAGCAGGGATAAGATTCATGAATCCCATAGGAATCTTTGGGCAAGCAGTCCTGAGAATTAACAGAACAAGTTCCCAGGTGCAAGGGTGGACCCACTGTTCTAGGATAAAGGTGGTGACAGGAGGGAGAAGGCTTTGTGGAAGCAATGAGTCACCTCAGCCCAGCCTCGCTCCTGCTTGCTTGTGTCCATGAACCTGCTTGCCTTCAGACTGTTCCCTTGACAACGACTTGGTCTCTGCTTCTCAGCTTGGCATCTGGTTTCCATATGCATTCCTGTTGTCACCCTGGACTGGTAATAAGGACTCTGGTTATCTCTATGGCTCCTGGCTCTTGACAAAGGACTGAACTCTGTTCATTTCCATGGCTTCTGACCTTTGGCAACATATGAGACTCTGTTTGTGTGTGCTTTGTGTGGGGCTTTGACTGTGAGATAGAGCCCCTTGACAGGGTCTGTGCTTAATGATCCAGAGTTTCCCTTCTAACTCTACAGTTCTAAAATTGTCATTATTGTTTTATTGTGGGTATTTTCTTGGAAACAAATGAACTGAAAGTAATATTCAACCATTTTTATATCCATAGAGAGAGATCAAAGTACTTTGTTAACAGCCATTTTGTTGAATTGCTTACATTGTTTGCATACACTATCCCCCATTTAGCCTCATCCCCATTTTATTCCCTTTTATGTTAATAATAAAAGTACTGTTACTCTTGTTTCCTAGAGGTATTAAAGATGTTCTTAATAATGAAACTCACATTTAAAAATGTGATCTTAAACCAATTATTTGAATCAGTAATAATTTGTTTTCCCCCTAATTCTATATCACTGGATTTGATTATTCCATATTGTTAGATTCCAATATGGTGCAGGGGATAGAGTGGTGGACTGGGACTCTGGAAAACAGGGCTTGAATCCCCATTGGCCATGGAAACTGAGCGACTGGAACAGCTAAAACGTCTCCTTAGATATCTCACTTTGAAAGCCCTATTAGTGTTGCTGCAAGTCATTTCTGACTTGACAGCACAGAACACACACAGTTCTATATCATGTGTAAATCAGGCCAGGTCTGCAGCTTGAACAGAACACAGCAATTGCTTCATTGATATATTTCAGTTTCCTCAAATTGAATATCCCGCAAGGTGGGGTATTCACATCTTGGTGAACAACCAAATTTCTTCTGAGGTATCAGTAGAATCTCTACTCATCTTGTAAATGAAATAAAGCTTACTCCACATAATTTTCTAATTTGTATTGTGTGATCATCCCCTTTCTCCAACAATGATATGGATTCCTCCCATATGCCCTAGAGACTGTAAATAGGGAAGCTGGTGCTCTCCAGATGCTTTAGACCCAGACTCTGATAATACTCAGTCATTACAACATACGGTCAAGGAATATAGGAATCAAAGTCCAAACCATTTGAAGGATTTGGGGTTGCTCACTCTCTACTTAGCTCTTTGTACACAATGGGCATAGTTCCTACTAGCCTCAGAATGAAAACTAAAGGGAGGAATCAATGAATAAGGATTCTAATAATATGGATCAACTGAACACTTGACCAGTCCTGCTTTGTATTTGTCACTCACCTTGCTTTGTCAGTTTTTTTCTTCTATATGTGTTGCTGTTGGATAAATAGCCTACTTCAAGTGTTCTATAATTTGAAACATGTGAGTTTGTTTATGATTATGCAAGCATAATATTGATAGATCAAGCTGTCTTTTCTTTAGGAAAATCTGGAACAAATTAAGAACATAAGAACATAAGAAGAGCCATGCTGGATCAGGCCAAAGGCCCATCTAGTCCAGCTTCCTGTATCTCACAGCGGCCCCACCAGATGCGTTTGGGAGCGCATGAGACTAGATATCTGTCTCCTGATACCACTCCCCTGCATCTGGCCCTTGAAGTACCCTGGTTTAAAGCCTAGAGATTATACATCTCCATCATGGTTTGTAACCCGTGATGGACTTTTCCTCTAGGAATCTGTCCAATCCCCTTTTGAAGGCATCCAGGCCAGATGCCATCACCACATCCTGTGGCAGGGAGTTCCATAGACTTACAACGCGCTGGGTGAAAAAATATTTTCTTTTGTCAGTTCTTACTCTCCCAGCACTCAATTTGAGTGTATGTCCCCTAGTTCTGGTATTTTGAGAGAGGGAGAAGAGCTTCCCTCTATCCACTTTACTCATACCCTGCATTATTTTGTATGTCTCAATCATATCCCCCTCAAGCGCCTTTTTCCAGACTGAAGAGGCCCAATTGTTTTAGCCTTTCTTCATAAGGGAGGTGCCCCAGCCCAGTAATCATTTTAGTCGCTCTCTTCTGCACCTTTTCCAGTTCCACTATGTCTTTCTTGAGATGCGGTGACCAGAATTGTACACAATACTCCAGGTGGGGCCTTACTATTGTTTTGTATAACGGCATTATAATGTTGGCTGTTTTATTTTCAATCCGCTTTTTGATGATCCCTAGCATGGAATTGGCCTTCTTCACTGCTGCCACACATTGGGGAGACACCTTCATGGAGCTGTCCACCAACACACCAAGATCTCTTTCCTGATCCGTGACGGATAACTCAGAGCCCATGAGTTGATAGATGAAGTTTGGATTTTTGCCCCAATATGCATTACTTTACATTTGGTTACATTAAAACGCATTTGCCATTTCTCAGCCCACTCCCCCAGTTTGGAGAGATCCTTCTGGAGCTCTTCACAATCTTCTCTGGTTTTTACCACATGGAAAAGTTTTGTGTCATCTGCAAACTTGGCCACCACACTGTTTATCCCTGTCTCCAGGTCATTTATGAACAGATTGAAAAGCACCGGTCCCAGGACCGAGCCCTGGGACACACCGCTTTTCACTTCTCTCCATTGTGAAAATTTCCCATTGACACCTACTCTTTGTTTCCGGGATCTCAACCAGTTCTCAATCCATAAGAGGACCTGCCCTCTTATCCCCTGACTATGCAATTTTCTCAGCAGCCTTTGGTGAGGGACTGTGTCAAAAGCCTTTTGAAAATCCAGATAGACTATATCCACCGGTTCACCCAAATCCACGTGCCTGTTGACCTTTTCAAAAAATTCTAAAAGGTTTGTAAGACAAGATTTACCCTTACAGAAGCCATGCTGATTTTCTCTCAGCAAGGTTTGTTCTTTTATGTGTTTGAAGATTTTCTCTTGGATGAGGCCTTCCACCATCTTCCCTGGGACAGATGTAAGGCTAACCGGCCTGTAGTTTCCTGGGTCCCCCCTCCTTCATTTTTTAAAAATTGGTGTGACATCCGCTATCCTCCAGTCCTCCGGCACTGTGGCCGTTTGAAGAGACAAGTTGCATATTACCGTTAAGAGATCTGCAATTTCATTTCTCAGTTCCCTAATAACCCTTGGGTGGATGCCATCTGGGCCCGGTGACTTGTTAATCCTCAATTTATCAATTAGTCCTAAAACCTCCTCTCTTTTAACCTGTATTTGATTTAATTCTTTAGTCAAGAGGGGCGGCTCAGTCAGCGGAATCCGCTCAAGGTCCTCTGTCGTGAAGACAGACGCAAGGAACTCATTCAATTTCTCTGCAATGTCCAAGTCCTCCTTAACCTCCCCTTTTCCTCTCTCACCATCCAGAGGCCCAATTGGTTCTCTGGCAGGTTTTCTACTTCTAACATATTTAAAGAAGCTTTTATTATTACCCTTTATATTGCTAGCCATGCGTTCCTCAAAGTCTTTCTTTGCCTCCCTTATCATCTTTTTACATTTCTTTTGCCAGAGTTTGTGTTCCTTTTTTATTTTCCTCATTTGGGAGGATTTCCATTTACAGAAGGACCTCTCCTTGTGCTTTAGAGCCTCTCTAACTCCACTCGTTAACCATGCCGGTGTCCTCTTGGACTTAAATGAGCTCTTCTTTCTTTGTGGTATGCACTTGTGCTGGGCCTCTATTATTGTTGTTTTAAACAGGCTCCATGCACTCTGAAGAGATTGGATTCTTCTAACCCTCCCCTTCAGTTTCTCTCTAACTAGTTTCCTCATCTGAGGGAAGTTTGCCCTTCGAAAATCAAGGGTTTTTATGTCTGATTTGGTTGACACTCTTCCTCCGACATGCATGGCAAAGGTAATTGCAGCATGGTCACTGTTACCCAGAGGCTCAGTGACATTCACATCCCTGACGAGGTCCTGAGTATCACACAATATTAGATCTAGAGTTGCCTGTTCTCGGGTGGGCTCCATGACAAGTTGCTCTAAGGCACAGTCATTCAGCAAGTCGAGAAACCCAGTTTCTCTTTCTTGCCCGGAGCTCGCATTGGCCCAGTCAATGTGGGGATAATTAAAGTCCCCCATGATTACTATCCTATCCCTCTTAGCCACCTCCATGATTTCTCTCCTCATTTCAAGGTCCCCCTCAAGTTTTTGATCTGGTGGACGATAGAATACTCCAACTATCATATCACTCTTTGGACCTGGTAGTTTAACCCACAGTGATTCTATGGCGGAGTCAGACCCTCTGTCAATCTCCATTCTGCTGGATTTTATGCCTTCTTTGACATATATGGCCACTCCTCCTCCAACCGCCCCTCTCTATCCCTTCTATAGAGTTTATAGCCTGGGATTGCTGTGTCCCACTGGTTCTCCACATTCCACCAGGTTTCTGTTATGGCTATTATATCAATGTTATCCCTAGCTGCCAGATGTTCAAGTTCTCCCATCTTTGCTCGGAGGCTTCGAGCATTGGCGTAGAAGCACTTGTACAGTGGGTCCCGCAACAGCTGCTGCCTTGTTCTTCTCCCCCCACAGCTTTTATTTTCAGTAGACGAACTGTCACATTCCGCTATTCTGCCAGTGTTAATACTTGCTATGTCATCTCTATGTGATTCTCTACCCTCTCCAACCTCATTCCCGAGGATGAGGTGTTCAACCGGATGCCACACAGCTCCTGTCGGCTTTCCCCAGTTATCAGTTTAAAAGCTGCTCTGCTGCCTTTTTGAGGTTGAGTGCCAGCAATCTGGTCCCATCATGATTCAAGTGCAACCCATCCCTCCTGAAGAGGTTTGGCTTGTCCCAAAATGTTCTCCAGTTCCTGACAAATCTAAAGCCTTCCTCTCGACACCATCGCCTCATGCACGCATTGAGGCTTCTGAGTTCTGCCTGCCTGGCGGGACCTGCACGAGGAACAGGTAGCACTTCTGAAAATGCTACCTTGGAAGCCCGGGACTTCAATCTTCTACCTAGCAACCTGAATTTGGCAACCTGAATTACTTTCCCCATTCAAAAAAAAAGCTTAAAAAACTTAATTACAGCTTGGTTGGACATGGCATTATCTTCCAAGAAGTTTCCTGGACTGAGGTCATTATGCAACCCAGAAATAAATACAGGTCACTGAGCTGAGAACAATTATTTTTTTGTCAGGAAGAACGGTGCAGTTATGACAACAAAAGAAGGAGTTCCTATTGTGTAAGGACAATTAATTAACTCCCCTAGGTGATTTTGAATATAGAATTATCTGTCAATGGAAAAGATCCAAAGACTCTCCTGTGAATGCATAGCACGTCCCATCCTCCTTCAGCTATGGGCTCTTTGGCTTCATAAAAATAGATCTGTATTTCTCAAGAACAACTCTTGTTCCACATGGTACAATAATTGGTAGTGCTACCAGATGACTACGGGATTCTTCAACATTCTTAATGTAGCACATGAGAGTTTCCTTTTGGATTACAGCATATAGTTGGGATAAGGTCTAATTTATCTCTTTTCCATAGTGAAGCCCTTTAACAAGTAAGGTACCTACCTGGCTTTCTGGATATACCAGAAAGAACCAATTTAGGGTGTTTATAAACTACCCCTAAACTCCGGAGCAAATGGCTCCCAGCTCCGGAGATTAAAAATGTTTACCCACCAAACTGACAAAGCAAGGTGAGTGACAAATACAAAGCAGGACTGGTCAAGTGTTCAGTTGATCCATATTATTAGAATCCTTATTCCTTGATTCCTCCCTTTAGTTTTCATTCTGAGGCTTCCTCTGAGTTTTCATTCATGCTAGTAGGAACTATGCCCATTGTGTACAAAGAGCTAAGTAGAGAGTTAAGAGGAAATTAAGTGCAACCCCGCCCACTTTAGCACGTCCCAGCGCAGCTTTCAGGTACCTGCTTTTTGGATGTGACAAATATTTGATCCGGTGTAAGGATAGTGAGTGCGGGGTTCTCCTGGCTTCTGTTTGTTCTTTTTTTGCGCCCCGCCCCTTTAAAAATCTGAATGCTGCCGGGAACAAAACGGAGGTAAACCGGCATTCTTTTCTTTCTTTTTTCTCCCTCCCTCACGCAGCCAGCAACCAGGAAGTGCGGAGGGGGGGTGGGGACAGAGGAAGAGCGACGAACCCCTAAGATCTCTGGTCCGAATTTAAGTGGCCAGCGGATCTTAGGGGTCGTGTAAAAAGGCCCTTAGTTAGAACCAGAGGGGTTTTCCACTCTATCAGGTAATCACATAGAAAGTTTAGGCTGCAAGTTAATTCAGTTGGCCATGAGCCAGACAAATATACTTTTCAGGGTCAGTATGAATAGTGATCTGCACAACAGACAGCATTCTGTATGGACCTGTCCCAATTAGTACTGCCTCTAGAACCACTGCTGGAAGCCTTGAGGACATATTTGCATTTGATAATAATCATGTGCCATCATGTTGACTTTAACTTAAGGTGTTCATCTGAATCTCCAAATAAACCCAACACTATGGGAGCGCCCACTTTCCTTTGAAGAAAGTCCACATTTTGCCAAAATGGCCCAGTTCCATTCTGAATTTAGTATTCAACTCCACTTATTAATATTAATCAAGAGTTTTCTTCCTCTAAAAGAGATGAAGACTTGTATTATTTCCCAAAATGCCTACAATGACAGCTAAACAGCCCACCACAGACACTTATTTCATCTGCCTTTTAAAATACTATTAGACAAGGCGATCATTTTGACATTTTAAAAACATTATATAAATCAAGCTGAAATCAGCCATGATTAGATAATGACTGCCTATGGTAATCTAAGCTGTGAGATATGAGGCAGTTCTTTTCAGACAGAATATGAGTGTTTCTTGGTCAAGGAAAGAAAGAGTAGGCAATCTATGTAGCATCAGGGTGCTGGGGAAGAGGCTGGTGATACTGTATTCCTCATCTCATTGTTGGATATGCCATTCATTCGGGAAGCGGAAAATAATGCAAATGAAAAGTCAAGCGCACAAATCCAGTTCAGGTATTGTGAGGTTTGGTTCTGTCATTTTCCCTTTTAAAAATAGATGCCCTCCAGCTAAGCATCTATAGAGTAGAATAGCTCATGACAAAATGTGCTTGTGAATTTTAACTACAGCTACAGGGTTGGCATGCCTGACCCTTCCTCTGTGCAACAGAATTTTATCATCTTATTCACTTACATAAATGTTTGGTAAAATGATACAAAATAATAATATAGGTAAAGGTTCCCCCTGCACATGCGTGCTAGTTGTGCCTGACTCTAGGGGCGATGCTCATATCCAGAATATCCACATGCAAAAAAGAAGCCTATTAAAGGTCATAGTTCTCACACATGTCCTTGAGAGGAATTCCTTGTAATGTTCAAATGTTGGGCTCTATGTCTTTATGAGAACCATTTATCTCCAGGCCTTGTCTCTGCTTTGAAGTGTTTGTTTCGTTCATCAAAGGCCCAGGCTGGCTATGCCCCAGTCAGGTCCATGTTGTTTTGCTGGCTGAGGCAGCACCCACCTCATCCACTCATGCAATATGTGTCCAATGTTTTCTGAACTTTGTCTACTTATGACAAAATCCTTGAGAGTCCTGAATAACTTTTCCACAAACTAGAAATGGGGGAAAACTGGACAATAGCCATTTTGTGGCTAAAGCATTTTTGAAATTATGTCTCCAAAATATGGTGTCCTGTCTCTGTAGAAGCTTTCCTTAAACCTCTCTCTCAACTCCAGTTTCTTTGCCCTCATTTGGGCTATTATCAAATTGTGTTCTTTTGGGGGGGGATCTTTCCCACTCAAGAAACACACCTCATTCCCTGTCACCTTCTCTGTGTGTGTGTGTTGTGTCGTTACAGTCATGACCGACTCTTCATGACTCCATGTCCATGGAGTTTTCTTGACAGGAATACTGGACTGGTTTGTCAGTTCCTACTCCAGGCGCCTACAACACCTGGTATTCCCTGGTGGTCTCCCATCCAAGTACTAACCAGGGCCGACCCTGCTTAGCTACCAAAATCAGGTGAGATTGGATGTGCTTAGGGCATCTAGGCAGCTTCTAAATGGGCCTTAAAATATTCTGTTTGTTTGAATCGGATTTTTAAAATAAAACTGATTCATTAGCTGCTGCTACTGCTGCATTCAAAGAAATGTCATGGTTCCTTCTACATTAATTTTGGTAATGTTTTGTTTTGCATATCATGGTATTTAATCTTTATCATATCTGGGTTGTTCATTTTCCGCTGAGCATCAGTGAGAGCTACTTGCCATGTTTATTTAATTATGCACACTAGAAATCTACAATATTGTGGTGCAGCTGTATCCACTTGTGAATATGTACAATGATAGGAGGAAGAGGAACAATAAGGACCCCAAATAGTAATTATCAAGGGAAGTGTTAAGGTAGTGAGTTCTGTTTTGGAAAGAGGAAAATCCATTTTTCTGGGCATTCCTCTGGTAGATTATTAGATGAAATGTGAAAAAAGAGCTACATATTTCAATTATATTTTTTCTGGGCATGCATAATCATGATTTTATGGATTTATTTCCCAAATCAAAGCACTTGTCTTCCAAAGAGTAAATGCTGCAAAGAACATTTTGATGCTTTTCAGGGATTGATATTGACAGCGGGTCAGTGTGTGAAAAGTAATGGGTCTCCAACGATGATCAATAGCTGGCTGTCAGGGGGTTGTGGTGTGATGTTGACTTCTTTGAGCCCTGCCTCATGCTATTTTCTACAAAGGAGATTGACCTGAACTGACACGGGGGGCGACCCTTTGAAGCCAATTTCCAAGAGCTGTCTGGATTTTATGTGTGCCTTTGGATTAACCAGCATGTCAAAAATGACCAAATTGCCTATGAAACAATAGAAGCTGATTAGGAACTGAACAAGGCTTGTCACTTTATTATATGAAATCTCTGCTCATAAACATATACGAAACAACTGAGACTAGCGGTGTCAATCTGTCTGTCACTGACTGATCTGGCAGCATAAATTAACATCATCTTGACTCTGAACATAATATTATACCTGAGACTCAAGAAATAGAGGATTTAGACTCTTACTAAGCCATGGAACTCACAAGATGATCTATACTAGGATACCTCAGTCTGCTCCTCTCTGAGTTACTTTACAGAGTGGTTGTGAGCAGTAAGGGAGGAATCTGTCTTTTTCACTTTCTCCAACACTTAAATTTTGCTGATTTGGATATATTCAGACTGAAAACAAACTATAATTCTCAGCCATCTCTAGCACTGGGGTAATGTAGACAGAATGGTAATTATGATTACTACTAGAGATGGGCACGGAACGAACATTTTTTCGTTTCCGTTACCGTTTGTCGTTTCCGTTATGTAATGAAACGAAACGAAATTGTGATGAAAATGCAACAAAACGAACAGAACCACGAAAATTGTGGTCGTTACGTTTTGTTTCCATTAATGGCGACGCACAATGAAATGAGCTATTTAAATGTTAAAAAAACACCTTGGACATCTGTAAAAATGCAGTGATAATTATTTATATTGTCTGATAATACCTACCAGGGGGGTTGGGGTCCTTAAAACATTTGTTTTTGTCTTCTCCCATCCTGATGTATTTTTCTTTTCCCTTTAAAATGGATGTCGCACCAGCCACAAAATGGAGGCAAGCCATATGATGGGATCATGTTCAACCAATAGCATGCCCAGGTTGCAGACTGGGCGGGCAGGTCTGGCAGCCACAGAGGGCATAAAAAGCTCTGGCAGCCCCCATTCTCCTTGCAGTCTCTGGTGGGAGTTAGGGTGGGATTGCTGTCTCTGTGACTCTATCTTCAGTCCTGCAGCCTCCCTGTGTGCGTGCATGCTGCGTACCTCTCGGTGAGTATTTATTTATTATTTATTTATTATTTACACTTATATACCGCTCTATTTCCCATGAGAAGGACTCAGGGCGGTTTACAGCCATATTGATAAAACAACAAATCAATACAATGGTTAAGAACAGTGGTTTCCAAGAATGAATAAATCGGCGGGTATTGGCAATAGGGAAGGAAGGGAAAAAAAAACATATTTGGATCCTTAGAGATCTCCAAAGGCATCACGGAAAAGATAGGTCTTTAGGTTTTTCCTAAATGATGCCAACGAGGGAGCCAGCCGTAATTCACCGGGGAGCTTATTCCACATAGTTGGTGCAGCCACCGAGAAGGCCCGTCCTCTAGTTCTTGTTCTACGGGCATCCCTCGGGGCGACAGTCCTCAGTGAAAGGGCCATCGATGAACGGGTGGGTCGGGCTAGATCCTCCCTTGCCCCGCAGTGCAGTCACTCTGCGGCTGCCTTGCACCCTGGGCAACGCCCGCCACTGCCTTTGCAGCCTCCCTGCGTTCCTAGTCTATACTGTGTCTCTGCCAGCATCAATTTTTTTTAGTGTTTTCCCTCTGGTCTGGGGCGTTGGGGGATGTCTGCACACGGAAATGCTTTAAAAATCATGCAAAAAGTGGCTAGAAACAACAAATGAAAAAATGAAAAATGGTAACAAAATTTTTCCAAAAATTCACGACAAATGGAAATGAACCGAAACAGACCTCTCAACGTCAAATGACAAACCAAAACGCCATTTTTTTGTTTCGTGCCCATCTCTAATTACTACCTTTTCCTCATTGGAAATATGGTAAGATATTGATCTAACTCATAGATATGTTCTAAATTCCAGGGTGTGGAAATTACACGGGATGGGAGCAGAGAACATGGCAGATTTTCAATCATATTTTATTTTTATTTTTAAAAAGCACAAGCTTCTAGCTCTCATGATGGCAAGAATATATTCAAGATTGGATCGGTAATAGCTCCTTAAGTTTCAGAAGCCAGAAGGCTGGCTGTCTAAAATTGCCAGTGTTTGAAAGCAAGGCTTGTGCACCTAATATAATTCATTGTTCTTTCCATTCTCTAGCAAATCTTGACAGAATGGTCCAAAGTAGTAAAATTTCAAAGTTCATTATGCAAAATACATGATGCTAATTGATCTAATTTTATAATATATACAAGCCACAGAAATCAGTGTTTCTTGTCGCAGAATTTCGATTGTGCAGCTGCAACATTTTAATCATTCTGAGCATGGAATATACTTACAGTCCTTAGTGTATAATTATTATTCTTCCTTCTTTCATCAAGTATACCCACTATTATCTCTAAGGAGAGAAATTAATTTCTTTCCCCTTTTCCCAGATCAATTTAGCTCATTGTCATTATACCAAAAGATATATTTGTTCCAGCAAGTCCAACTTTATCTCTAGCAGTCTTCAACTATCTTCAAGAATGAACAGGAAGCCTTTCTGCAACCTTGACTCAGATTACAGACTCCTAGTGATCTTGTAGCCTTGGAGACAGAACAAAAGCAGTGTGGTTAATTGGAAGGAACAAGAAGACATGGGTTATAGGGGCTCAGTGCTCATCAAACTTCATGTCCCACGTAAGGTTGCACTCTTGGCAAACCCATGACTTGCCCTTAAGGGTGAACTTTCTTGTCTCATTAATTCTCTCTTCCTCTAATTTGAAATTCATGGCCATGCTTTAAACAAATTTGAAAGTAATCAGGAATTACAAAGACAGAATCTAGTGACCAGTATGGGCTACAGCAGAAACCCCTTCCAGCACAGCGAGTGGTGGAGGCTTCTGGGAGTTGCAGTCCAGGAATATCTGGGGACCCACAGGTTGAGAACCACTGAGCAAGAATATGGCCTAATACCATTTTTAAAAACCCCATAGGAATCCACTGAGGAAAATTTTGGACATAGCTGTTAATTATAAAACAGAAATAGTGAAGTGGTGCTTCTCAGAATGTTGAGTTTTATCTTTCTCTTGTTTTTGTGAGTCCAAGTTTAGAATCAACATTTGTTAATGCTTCAACCACTTCAGGAAGGACAGATCATGAATGGAGAGTTGGCAAATATCCTTTGATTTGTGTTTCTGCATGGAGCAGGGGGCTGGAATTGATTGTCTTATAGGCCCTTTCCAACTTCATTATTCTATGATTTTATGAGTCTGTGTTTCCCTTTCCAAATATGGGGAGAAGCAGCATCTCACAAAGTCAACCCAGCTATCTGTTTACGCCACAAATTGTTACGTGCCATATGAGGAGCTTTATTCATTCATTTATTTATTTATTATGGGACTTCTATACCGCCCATCTTCCCAAGGGAACTCTGGGCGGTTTACAAAGGACTGATAACAGTCAGCCAAGTCAAAACAGACAAATCACTAATAACTACAAGTCACAAACAATTTAAAAACAAAGTGTGCATCCCTGGCATAAGACTACAAATACTACAGATAAGCTAAGACAGATGGCAGAAAAAAATGCAAACTAAACTAAGTCACCAAAGGCCTCGCTAAAGAGCAAGGTTTTAAAGCCCTACGAAAGATCAGCAGGGACTCTGCAAGGTGCACATTGCTGGGAAGGTGGTTCCACAGAGTTGGCCCTAACACAGAGAAGGCCCAGTTCCGAGTCGAGGTTTTCCGGGCCTCTCTGGGGGTGGCCACCCGAAGTGAGAGCACCTGCGACGTACGCATTGGACAGGCCGAGGTTGATCGCTGGGCGATCCGCTCTGCCACGTAGTCAGGTCCCAGGCCATGGAGGGTTTTATAAACTAAAACCAGGACCTTGAATCTGATCCGGGATGCAACGGGTAGCCAATGCAGGCAGGCCAGAACTGGGGTGATGTGGTCGTAACGGCGCACACCCACCACCAGCCTGGCCACCGCATTTTGCACCCACTGCAGATGCTGGAGGAGAGTCAAGGGCAACCCCATGTAGAAAGTGTTGCAGTAGTCTATCCTCGAGATCACCAGCACTTGCACAACAGTTCTCAGGGAGTCTCCGTCCAGGTATGGGCAAATCTGGGTGATTTGACGAAGGTGGGAAAAAGCAGTTCTGGTCACAGCAGCCACCTGGGCCTCCATGGTGAGAGCCGGATCCAGAACCACACCCAGATTCCGAATGCTGTCCACCAGCTGGAGGGAAACACCCTCCAAGCTGTGGAGAGGGCTTCCATAACTGGATGGGGAACTCCCAAAGAACATCACCTCAGTCTTCTCAGGGTTGAGTTTGAGTCTGTTGGCTTTGGTCCATGCCATGACTGCGTCCAGGCACTGGTCGAGGGTCTGGACAGCTTCAACTGCAGAGGTGGAAAAGGAGAGATAGAGCTGCGTGTCATCAGCATACTGATGGCAGCAGACTCCAAATCTCCTAATGGCCCCAGCCAGCAGCCTCACGTAGATGTTAAACAGCATGGGGGAGAGAGACAACCCCTGCAGAACCACACAAGGGAGTTTCCATGGGGCCGACAACTCTCCCCCATGCTGCACATACTGGGGATGGCTCTCCAAGAAGGACTGGAGCCAACTGTGAACAGTGCCTCCGATACCCATCTCAGAGAGCCGGTCCAGTAAGATACCGTGGTCGACGGTATTGAAGGCCTTTGACAGATCCAGGAGAACCAACAAGGTAGAGCAACCCCTGTCAGCCCCCCAGATAAGGTCATCTTGCAGCGCGACCAAAGCTGTCTCAATCCCCCGGCCCAGCCTGAACCCAGACTGGCATGGGTCAAGGCACTGTTGTTCCTCCAAAAAAGACTGGAGCCAGATCACCCTCTCGATGACCTTGCCCATAAATGGAACGTTGGCAATTGGACAATAACTGGCCAATTTGTCTGGTGCCATGCCAGGTTTTTTTAAGAATGGGCTTTACCACAGTCTCCTTCAGGTGCGAGGGGAAAAAACCCTCCCCGAAGGAGGCCGTGGCGAGGTCTGGTTTATATACAGTAGGAGCCCCGAATCCACTGATTCAGTTATCCATGGTTGGCAGAGGAAAAAAATTAAATAAATAGTTCAGCAACTGCAAAGCAAGCTACTGTCACAAAACAGCAGTTTTTGGGGGATTTTGGTGTTCGCTCTTATCCACCGTTTTCATTATCCATGGAAAGGCCTGGAACCAATCCCCAGCAGATACTGGGGTCCTACTGTATAAGCTTCCTCCTCCCTTTCTGGCCTAGATCATATGACAGTTTAGGCATCTGCTTTATGTTTAGTTCTCAAGGAAGGACAATGTGGTAATATCTGCTACCAAATGGTTTCAGTGCATGTGCAGAACACCGTCTGTGCTCCTAATGTAAATTTGAAACATTTGAAGCTAGTGAGAGAGCAGGTCAAAATATGTTAACTTGACATTCTCTTTGAGCATGGTCTTGCTTCAATGGACATCCCAGCTCCCCTTGGTTCTCATTTACGGTAGCGTCAGGGATGGGATTTAGGGAGGAAGAGTTTCTTTCATATGGTATGACTGGGACTGAAAACATGACACAGGAGAATGGGAGGCATGAGACTAGGAGACAGAAGAAAATACATTGGTACCTTGGATAATGACTTTAATTCGCTCCATGAGTCAATATGCTAACAAAAAAACAAAATCTTATCTGAAACACAGTTTGCCACTGAAATGAACGGGAAAGCGATTAATCCGTCTGGAGGTAAGAAAAAAAAAGGCAAAAAGTTGTGGTGGTTTTTTTTTACCAGGCCTCTTTATAAAGTGCACTTTAAATTCATACAGTGCCGGAAACATACACCCTGAACACCCTGCCCTGCAGTGCAATGCAAACATGGAGAAAAGAAATTAGCAAGACTATCCTAGCCTGTTCCCACCAAAATGCAATGGGGAAAAATACATACACCCACAAACACAAGCAGCAAGAGAACCCAACCTGTTCTTGCCTGCAGAACAATGGAAAAGATTACACACATGGAGAAAAGGAAGTAGCCTGTTCCCAACAAAAATGCAATTGGGAACAATGCAAACATACACAAACACAAGCAGCAAGATATCTCCAGCCTGTTCTTGCCTGCGGAGCATGGAAAATATAATAAACATGGAGAAAAGAAAGCAGCAAGACTACCTCCAGCCTGTTCTCACCCATAGTGCAATGAGAAGCAGTGAAAAGATGAATAAAACCTAGCTCCAAAGCAAACACCAGGTTGTTTCTGCCAAAATTGCAATTGAAACCAATGCAAAAACACAAAAGAAAGCAAGAAAACCTCAGCTCCCTACATTTTCATGTCCAAAAGATCCAAATCCCTCAGCAAAAATGTCCAGAATGGCTCCAAAACATGATGGAAAAAGTATTCCAACTCCTCCCACCCCTCCAACAAACTACAGAGGGCGCAATGCATCCTGGGTGGACTTTTTCACAAAGCATTATGAAAAATTTGTTATCCAAGGCAGCCCATAGGAAAAAAATGTTATCCAAGGCAGCCGGAAATTTCAGTTCACTCTCTGAATTATTCATTAACAGAGGCATTTATTATCCAGGGTATTACTGTATTAGTCTGTTGATTAGCAGAAGGGCAGATTCCTAGTATTCATGCCAGACCTAAGTAATCAGTAGGTTTGCATATAGCTTGACAATAACAGAGACAGTATTGCCTAACGTCTGCACTTTGAGAAGTCAACTCTAGGCCCCACCTTCCAACCACTTGGAGCTACTTTTTGATACCACCATGACTGAGGTTTGGCACAGACTGTTTTCAAGTGACAGCCTGAATCAACATTATTATATTACAACAGACAAAGAGAATGGGAATAGACCCTGAGGCAAAACACTTTGAAGCATCTGCTTCATCTCTATAGGGTTCCCATTGAAATCTACTTAAAGGGGAATTTCAGGAGGTCTTCTCATTTCGAATTTCACACACATAATTACACACCAGTCCAAAATGATATGATTATAATGCTAGCAACCTAAAATGTTTTGGCTTTTCCTAAACGGGGAGGCCTCTTATACTCAAAGAATAACCACTGGCATAACTAGGGAGGGGCGGAAGAGTGCATTTGCCCCAGGGTGTGCAGCAATCTGGGTGTGCCTGGAGGAGAAGCTGGAGGAGGAAGCCATGCACCATCCCACCAGCAATCCTCCTTTCACCCTGCTAAGACTTGGCAATCCTTAGTTGGGGGAAAGGAGGATAGGGAAGCAGGCAATGTTTCTTTTCCAAACAGGATCTCCATTGATTGCTCCCCGTTCCTCCTTCCCCCACCCCCGCTAAGGCTTGGTTCTTATTAGCCCAGGGAAAGGAGGAGAGGGAAGCATGCAGCAGAGGTGCTGCTGCTTGGGAAAAAATCCCATTGCCTGCTTCCCTCTCCTCTTTTCCTGGGCTAATGATTGGCAAAACTTAGCCAAGTGAAAGGAAGAGGAGGAAGTGTGCTATGGAGGTGATGCTTGAAAAAAAATTGTCCACTTGGTATCATTCACGCACTGTGTGATTTGTATAGGAGAGCCTTGTCTGGGAGATCCCTGAAGAGGGTGTGAGAAAGAGGGACCCTTCTCCCCTCCCCTGCTGTCCCCACAGGATCAGGTACCCCTTGCTTGGTGGCTGAGATGCAGTTGGGGGGGAAAGAGGGGGGCACAAAAACTGTCTTTATCCCCAGGCGCTCCAAATCCTAGTTACGCCTTTGAGAATAACATGCCATTTTGCATGAATCAACTGTCTCAGAGTCACCCCTGAGAACTGTTCCTCCCTCTTCTTTTCCCTTTGGCCACCATGCCCCAAGCCCTTTTGAAGTTTCCCCAATCCTCTGCAGATTTTGATAGGGATACTCCAAAAGAGAACGAGGGAGGGAGGGAGGGAGGGAGGAAGAGCGAAATAGGTGCCATTCTTTTAGTGGACTGACATCACACTGAGACTAACTCAGTTTTGGAGTACCAAGTGTAATGTCTTGTTTTGTTTTTTTAAATGGACATTAATTGCACGTGCCTGCAGAGAATGGAATTCAAGCACTGGTACAATTCACAAGAAGAACAAATGCTGAATTAATTTTTTTTATTATTTTGCTAAGACTACTGATCAATTAAAACATCTGCAAGGGAAGATTAAGCCTGGGGTCATGTTGGGTAACTAATTTAACAAGGGTGGCCTTTAAATGGAATTTGCAATACATTCTGTGGCTGTACTTTAATTTTCTGATATTGGATGTGAAAACGGATCTGGAGATTACAATTGCAATAAGTGAATCACTGATGTTAATTGCCTAAAGCAAAAAGCTAGGTTTTGTTGAAACTTATTTATTTTTTCACCTTAATTTTGTAATGCTGTCCAATATATGGTTTTTATTAGCAATACATGTAAAGCAGGATTTAGCAGAATGATGCTGCCAAAGCTGTCTTCAGTACGTGGCACAGTGGACCACTGGAATTATAAGTGGATATTTAGCAAGGCCTACAATGAATTCTGTAAGAAACTATCCTTATTTTATCTGTTGTAAATCTTGGTAAACTATTTTTAGAAATAAACTATTATAAACCTTTTGGACATTGCCATTGTTCAAGTAGAAACACAAGTGGATGAGGTCTTTTTCCCCCATGCCACACAATGCCATCAGGAAACCATATGTAACAATTGTATGCCACAGTGGACAAGCTCTTCCTCTCCACCTGTCCTAGCTTCAGGCTCTAAAGTACTTAAGGGAAACAAGGAGGGATCCAACCCAGGTTTGCAGTCTTCTGGGAGGATCAAAATACTGTACTGTTTGAAAAGGCAAGCTAGGATCTGTGCAAGGGGCATCAAGTAGCATGGCTTTTCAAGGAGAGGACAATAAGGAAGGTCAGGATGAAAAGTGAAGTCAGATAACAAAGCCAACTCCTTTCACAAGAGCTAGAAAATACTACCCAGGGTCAGGTTACTAAGGATCAGTTCAACAGGAATCAAATGGTCACAGGAACTGAAGGCAGGCTTGGAAAATGCTGTGTTGTTTTTTTACCTCTGACATCAGGCCGTTCCCTTACTCATTGTTTGTTTTTGCTTCTTTTGTTGTTCCTGGTCTCTTCTCCCTCAGCTGCCTTTCAAGAAGTAAGCAGTTTTCTTCCATTCTAGAAAATCCTTCTTTGTCCACTGAAACTAGACATGGGCACGACTCGGTGAAATTTTCATTTTCGTTTCCATTTTTTTTTCCGTTACGTAATGGAAACGGTAACGATAATTTTTAAGCCATCAGAACTCGAACTCGAACTGAAAAAATAAAAATTTGGTCGGGTTTTTCGTTTTCGTTTGTGGTATCGCGGCCATCGCGCAATGCGAAGCACAGAAAAAGTTTTTAAAAGTTTTTTTTTAAAAAAACCTGACTCCCGGCCAAAAAATCAGGTGAAAATATGCCTGCCTGAGGCTTTGCCACCTACCAGAGGGGTGGTTTCTGGGGGGTCCCCAGCCTTTCCCCCCCTTCTCCTGCCCTGGGCTGCTTGCACCAGGCTGGGAGGTTCATCCTCGTCGTCTCGCCATGCCATGCGGTGGGGGGGATCCAAAATGGTGACCACAATTTTTCTTTTGAAATCATGGTCAAAAAACACACCAAATCACCACAGAAACATGTGAAATTTATTTATTTTAAATGCCTGAATTCTAATAGTAGCAGCAGTGGGTTTTTTATAGCAATAAAACGTCATATTGATTTTATTTTATTTTATTTTTTATTTTTTTAGACCTGCCCATTTGGGCTGGGCATGGGATGGGACCATGCACATATTTTGAACCATTCCACCAATGGCATCGCCAGGTTTTTGACTGACACTTCTGGATGTCTCGGAGGGCATAAAAAGCCGAGGCACCTTCCAGAAATTGCAGTCGGGTGTATGGATGTGGTTGAGGGAAGAGGGCTGGCTGCTGGTGCTGGTGTGATCCGATTGAGATTGAGGAGGGAGGCTGGAGGCTTTAGGATTTAAGTTAGGCAGGCAGGGAGGGAATTTAATTTAGAAAATAATTTCTTTGATTCCCTGCAGCTTTGTCTGCTGAAGGGAATAGCAGTTTATTCTTCATTTCTTCTCTGGCAGTTTGTGAGGATTTTTTTCTGATATTGGATAAAGGGGGAGGTTCGACTGGGAATGGGAGGTGTGGATTTATTTTAAAAATATATTATATACTACCATCTATTTTCTATTTTCCCAACTTCAATTTGCTTGCACACACACCCATTTGGGGTGCAAGCCAAGAACAGAACCTCTATCCTAAGTGATATCCTAACTGCCCACTTGCCCGTCTGCCCGCGCCGCCGCCTGCCCACTCGCCCACCCGCGCCTCCCCCTGCCGCTGTCACTGCCCGCCCATGGCCCCTCACCACCGCTGCCTGCCCGCACCTCCCCTCCACTGCTCCCCCCGCCCCCCGCCGCCTAGGGCACAAAAACACCTAGCGCCGGCCCTGATTGCGGGATGCCCCTATGGTCTGGGGGAAGTCAAATCACGCTAAATCACGGTGGAAACGACAAATGACAAACAAAGCCACGAAATGACAGTTTTTTGAAAATTTTCACGACAAACGGAAACGACCTGAAACGGACCCGTTCCGACAAACGAAAACTCGAAACGTCATTTTTTCTGGTCGTGCCCATGTCTACTGGAAACTATGAGCAAACTTCAGTTCTATCTTCTTAAGGTTTTACTATAGAGAAGGGGAGATTGTATCTCTAAAAGGAGGGTTAGAGAGACTTACCTGATTCTCTTCAGTTTTTTCATGCCATAATCTGTTTATAAGAGAAATAAGTGTGTGTGTGTGTGTGTGTGTGTGTGTGTGTGTGTGTGTGTGTGTGTGTGTGTGTGTGTGTGTGTGTGTGTGTAAAAACCTAAACCCCAATATTCCCAGGCTCTTATCTGTCACAGCCTTGCACTCCTTTTCACCTGGGCCATGCCACTCTGCCTTTTCTCCCTGACAAATGGTGGCATCTCATTTTGAGGTATTGGTGTTAAGCTCCCCTCAGCTGGAGATGGTGGATCTTTTGCCTTTGAACTGGAGTATCCAGGCTCTCTCTCAGGCATTGGTGTGTGATGGTGGATTCATAGCTGCAAGGTTGAGGTCTTTCTCTGATAGATACCTGCCTATGGTTGATGTCTACTGTCCCTTCAAATGAATATATAATGTCATTTTATGTTCTGTCATATCATCCTTTGTTTCTGTTTTCAGCAACCATGTTATTCTCAATTTTTCCTGTAAAATGGTTCCCCTGAGTTCTAGATGGACCAAATTTGGTGTCACCCTTCCTTGGCCTCTCCCTTTTAAGCCCCCCAAATCTGAAGATATTTAGTGTTCAGGGAGATGAGTTATTCAACTTCAAATGGGGGTGCCCCAGGAAAAACATTTAGAATTGCAGTTTTGTGGTTGAAAATGGTGATCCCAGGCAGCTAGCAGTGTAGAAATTACAGTGGAGCTTCCTCAAGCTCTCCCCTTGAACAACCCCCAATTTCTAGAGGTTTGGGGTATGGGGAATGGAGTTACTGAGCTCCAAAGGGGCAGTGGGGAACTTAATTGAAGGAGTGTGGCACACTGAGGGGAAGTTGTCAATTAACCCTTAAATTGGTAAAGAACGCCAGACACACTCCTTCCTTCCATTAAGCATAAACACCCCCACCTTCTTTGGAGCTATCTCTGACCCCAGAAACCCTAACTTTTCCAAATTTCAAGGGATCCCCTGAGATCACTTGGGGAAGAGAAGCCTGCCATTCACATGTCTGAGATCATTAATTTTCCATTGAATATTTTTATTTTTCTATGCCATAGAAAATACTGATCCCAGCCATATATCTCCCCTGAAAACAACAGGTCTAGCTTCCTCAAGCTATTTTAGGGTACCCTTTGATATTTAGACAAGTTAAGGTTTCTGGGGGCAGAGATATTAAACTACAAATGAGGCGGGGGTACCTAATTGGATGAGTATATTTGGTGCGCTTTATAATAGAGGGAATGCTGAAAATTAACCCTATAATGATAAATCATGCTGAAGACACTCCTTCCACTAAGCACCCCCACCTCCTTTGGAGCTTAATATCTCTACCCCCAGAAACCCTAACTTTTTCAAATTTCAACGGATCCCCTAAAATCACTTGGGGAAAAGAATGCTGCTGTTTACATTTTATTTATTTATTTATTTTTATATTTCAGTAATCTATATTCAATGGAAAATTACTGATCTCAGGCAATGAACACGGAACAATAATATATAACACAACAAGTAAATAATCAATAAAAACCATTGCATTAAAACCAACAAAAAATCATTTCTTCAAACATGAAACAAAACAAATCACAAAAAAAAAAGAGGAGAGAGAGAGAGATCAGGGGTTGCCAAAGGCCTCTCGAAATAAATAATGAAAGGCCAGCAGGGACTCTTTCGCTGGGGATGGAGTTCCATAAGGACGGGGCTGCCACAGAGAAGGCCCGGTTCCGGTAACCGACTTCCGGGCCTCTCGTGGGGTGGCAACCCGTAGTGCATCGCGCGCCTGCCGAACTGGTCGGGCCGAGATGGATCGCTATTACGCTCTGCCAGGTAGTCCGGACCCAAGCCATGGAGGGTTTTATAAACTAAAACCAAGACCTTGAATCTAATCCGGCCGCAACGGGCAACCAGTGCAAGCGGACCAGGACTGGGGTGATGTGATCATAACGACGCACCAGCCACCAGCCTGGGCCGCATTCTGGACCCGCTGCAAGCGCCGGAGAAGAGTCAAGGGCAACCCCATGTAGAGGGCGTTGCAGTAGTCCAGCCTCGAGATCACCAGCGCCTGGACCACTGTCCTCAGAGAGTCACCATCCAGGTACGGGCGGATCTGGGCGATTTGGCGTAGATGGTAATACGCGGCCCTGGTAACCGACGCCACCTGGGCCTCCATGGTCAGCGCCGGGTCCAGGACCACGCCCAGATTCCGCACCCTCTCCACAGGCCGGAGGGAAACTCCCCAGAGAGGGAAAAGGGCCACCGTACCCAGACGGCGAACCCCCAAAGAACATAACCTCCGTCTTCCCGGGGTTGAGCCTAAGCCTGTTCGCCCCGGTCCAAGCCAGCACGGCGTCCAGGCACCCATCAAGGATCCTCACAGCTTCCACTGCAGAGGTGGAAAAGGAGAGATAGAGCTGCGTGTCATCAGCGTACTGATGACTGCACACTCCAAAACTCCTAATGACCCCAGCCAACGGCCTTACATAGATGTTAAACAGCAACGGCGAGAGCGACGACCCCTGCGGGACCCCACAAGGGAGAACCCACGGGGCCGACAACTCCCCTCCGTGCTGAACATACTGGGGACGGCCCTCCAGGAAGGATCGGAGCCAACTGCGAGCAGTGCCCCCGATTCCAACCTCAGAGAGCCGATCCAGTAGGATACCGTGGTCGACGGTATCAAAGGCCGCTGACAGATCCAGGAGGACCAACAGGGTAGAGCAACCCCTGTCGGCCGCCCGGAGCAGGTCATCTTGCAGGGCGACCAAAGCTGTTTCGGTCCCCGACGGGGCCTGAACCCGACTGGCACGGGTCGAGGCACTGCCGATCCTCAAGGTACGACTGCAGCCGGACCGCCGCCACCCTCTCGATGACCTTGCCCATAAACGGGACATTAGCGATCGGACGGTAGTTTCCCAAATCGTCCGCCGCAAGGCCCGGCTTCTTAAGAATGGGCTTAACCACCGTCTCCTTCAGGCGGGAGGGAAAACCCCTCGCCGAAGGAGGCGGTGGCGATGGCAGAAGCCCATTCGGCCATAGTCCCGCTGGCAGCTTTAATAAGCCAGGAAGGGCAAGGGTCGAAAGGGAGTGGACGCCGGCCGGCAGTGCGCCATAGCCTTAGAGGCCTCGACAGCAGAAACAGGCCCAAGCTCCTCCAACCGAGGCGGAAGGCGGTCCGGCAACCGGGAGGCCGAGGCAGTGCTACCACAACCGGAGTCAAAGCCGGCACGGATGGCCTCAATCTTTGATCTAAAGAAGGCTGCAAAGTTCTCACTACTGAAATCAGTAGGAGGAGGCCTAGCCAGACTAGGATTGGTGAGGTCCCGAACCACCCGGAAAAGCTCCGCCTGTCGGTTCGAGGCCTCACCAATTCTCACGGAGAAAAACGATGACTTGGCCTCCGTGATCGCGTTGGAATAGCGACTAGTCTGGGAATCAACAGCAGCCTTATTACTAGCCGTCCGGGTTTTTCTCCAGCTGCGCTCTAACCTTCTCCTCACCTGCTTCATTGCCCGTAGCTCCTCCGTGAACCACGGGGAAGTCCGGGCTCGGCACCGGAGAAGGCGCTTAGGGGCGATCCGGTCTATGGTGTGGGCAGCTGTCTCAAACCAATGGTTAGCCACAACCTCGGCCGGAGCGCCAGTCAGTCCGCCAGGATACTCCCCGAAGGCCTCCTGGAACCGTTGAGGGTCCATAAGCCTTCGGGGGCGGGCCAAAACAAAAGGCCGCTGGTCCCCGCGAGGAGGAGTCGCAATCGCCAATGAGAAAGAAAGAAATGCCTGATATCAGTAATTATATTCAATGGAAAATTACTGATCTCAGGCATGCGAATGGCAGACTTCTCTTCTCCAAGCAATTTTTTTTAAAAAAACATTTCTTATGAAACAAAACAAATCACAGAGGAATAAAATGAATCAAAATGAATCTCAGTTTTTCCGTTTCATGCCCATCCCTGCTTGCCACCTAGTGCATGTCAACTTTGAGCTATTTCTTTGAGGAGAACTCCCTGTTTGGCATGACTTCAGCTTGCTTTCCTCCCACTATCTGCATGATGTAGATCATTATACAGTGGTACCTTGTATAAAGGAATTAATTCATTCCAAATGAAATTATGTTAAGCAAATTTTCCTTTATACAAATTTCCCATAGGAATGCATTGAAAACAGAGTAATCTCTAATTGTAAATATTTTTATGTTGTATGGATTCGCCCCATAGGTGATTCTGTTAAGCAAATTTCCCCCATCTCTGAATTTTTTATGTTGTACAGATTTTATGTTATACAAACCCTTTGTTATATGAGGGTCCACTGTATTTACCTACTGTATAGGTTTGTTGTATCAACTAATGAGATATTTTTGACACATGAAATGTAAATATAATGATGAAGACACAATCTTCTGGTGGGATAAGGTAGGTATGCATAAAGGAATTATCCAGGCTTTCAGTAGATTATTTGACCCTCTCTTCCTGACATGGAGTGAGTAACAGTGTTACTGTGTAAATTTACTCTGGCAAGATGTCAGGAAGAGATGCAACCAGCTGATCCCAATTCCAATTGTATTGATATGCAGTAAGGAATCAGTCAGGGTCTTCTCTTAATGGCAGAGGAAGACCCCAGACATACAGCATAAAAGAGTTTTATACAACAACAAACAAAGAGTCATAAAGTCATACAACCTCATTGGATAATATTTGCTTACCATTTGGATCCTACCTCTAATTGGCTGAAAATGTGAGGAAAGCGAACTCATTGGTTCTCATATAGAGATGGGCATTTCTATCTTCCCTGATATGCTATGTTCTGACTATCTCCAAGCCTTTGACCCTGGGGCTAAATTCCTAAGAGGGGCATCTGATGAGAGAGGAAGAGTGAAATGTGGGTGATAGACCAATTCTAAAGCCTAAGCGAGAAATGGATACCAACAGTAATATAGATAAAGAAAGGGTGATTGGGCCTTTTGTTCTATGATCCTTGCAGAAAGACGCTACTTCTGGTCATATCCAGCTATCATCAGTGGTGGGATTGGGGGTGACTTCCAAAAGGGGAAATTATGAAAAAGAAACGGTTGTGTTTTCCATGGTTAACATTTTTGTATTTATTCTGTTTTGAGTCCCCCCTGCCAGGCTATGTCAAGAATCTCTTGAATCCTCAAGAGAGACGGGCATTTATGTTTGTTCTCTAAAATGAGCAGACTCTGTAAATTCTGCAGGTTGAAACATACGCCATCATATTAATCGACAGCAATTAATTGGCTCCACAATCCAAATTTTCATCAGTGGTCTCTTGGCAGACAAAGATAAAAGCGTGACAGAGCTAGATTAGTTTCTCAAAAGAGTAGCCCTGCTTCCTTTTAAGTTTGGTTTATGGTAAAAGATTAATATGGTTGCTATTTTCCAGAGGTTTGCCATTTAACTATTTTATTCTTTTTTGCCAATAAAGGTGACTGTGACTGTGACTGACTGACTATAAGGGAGCCCTTCAAATCAGTACAATCCAGTATTCTGTAAGAGCAGGTAACAAAGCATATTAATTTGGGTTTGTGTGTCAGGTGGGGGGGAACACAACATTTCTGTCAGCTTGGCTATTTCACCCTCTCTTCTCTCACTGTTCTGTTTGCCTCTTCCCCTGTCATCTCTACTACTCCATATCTTTCACTTCCCCTTCTTTCTCTCCCCCCGCCATATGCTTCTTTGCACCCTTTGAGCTCTGCCAGACCTGGTCTTTCACCTCCTACTCCTACTTCCACTACTGCCAATGCCATTCACTTCTTGACAGCCTGTCACCCCTTCTAGCCTCAGTCTATCACCTCTCCCTCCCTCCTTGCCAGCAACTGACTCTTTAGCCCACAGACAGCTCTGCCAGATGCAGTTCCTCAGCATTACAGGCAAAATGGGGAAATAAAAAAGAAATGGGCGAAAAGAGGTGCCACTCTCATGGCCTATAAAAGGTAGTGTGCCCAAAACACTCCAAACTAAACAGGCGCCCTCTGAAAGAAAGCAGATGGAAACAGAAATGAATGTTTCTGATATAAGAACATAAGAACCTAAGAAGAGCCATGCTGGATCAGGCCAAAGGCCCATCTAGTCCAGCTTCCTGTATCTCACAGTGGCCCCACCAGATGTGTCTGGGAGTGCATGAGACTAGATATCTGTCTCCTGATACCACTCCCCTGCATCTGGCCCTTGAAGTACCCTGGTTTTAAGTCTGGAGATTACACATCTCCATCATGGATTGTAACCTGTAATGGACTTTTCCTCCAATCCCCTTTTGAAGGCATCCAGGCCAGATGCCATCACCACATAGTGTTGTTATTTAGAATAAGCAGGGGCTCAGCTGACAGCCACGGGTGGGCTGTCTTTCCTCCCCTCTCGCTTCAGTAAGGCACACGGAAACACTGGATGGTTTAAAATGACATTTGAAATAAAGGTGCCTTTTAAAAGCCAGTGTGAATGATGGTGGCCAATGGCAGATCTGACCCTCTGGGTCTCCCCACTCCACCCCACTCTGAATTCACTTTCCACCTGCCTCCATGCCCAACATGATCCTGGCTTGCCTCTGCCAGGTTCGGCTCCCACTTGGTAAAAAATTTGCCCCTTTTCCACCCGGCCCTCTCATGAGGGCTGGTGAAGAGAATTGATGTGGTCTGTGGGGATCCGCTCATGCTCATGCAACACTGGCAGCCCAATCATCATATTGCAATGGCAGCTGGTGGACTGCCATTCTCATAGGAATGCATTGAAAATCTATTAACCCTTTCCTTCTGGAATTGATTAATTGGTTTTCAAAGCATTCCTATGGGAAGCCATATCTCATAGAATGAATTTTTCATGAGATAAATTGACTCATAGAATGAACTAAAATTGTCTTATGAGGTATACTGTATATAGGCATGTTCACTGCCATGGAAATTGCATATCAATGCAACTGCAAGCAATGGCTGGGCCATATAGTTTCATAAACAGCTGAAAAATTTCACTGGATCTTATGACAATACGTGTATACATTCTATGGAGAATTGTGATAGAATTACTTGTCTTCATCTAAGACTGGTAGCACAAAAAAAGGAATGGAATGGATTCCTTTTTTAAATAAATGTTTTAATTAACTGAGCAGTTACAATTACCACTTCTACAAACAGATTGATGCCAATTAATGACAGTTTTAAAAATGTGTGAAAGTGGGTATGAATTAAAAAACATGCTGGTAATTAATTAAAAGAAACAAGACAAATGGGAAGATTATCACATTGTTTTTCCAGAAACCTGTGTCTAGCCTTTGTTCACAGCAGCAAAGTGCATGGTGAACAGTTCTGTATTTATTCCACTTTCAGTTCTTTTGGGGGAATGCTGCATTTACTTATGTTTTCATGTGTGTGTTCTTTCATTTCATATATATATAATGGACCACGTCTTTGGGGCTGTTTTATTTCATTTTTTCCCATTCATGTTTCTGATACTAACCATTAAACAGTGGAACAGTGGAACAGGCTAGCCACCTGATGTTGTGGGTGCCCCATTGCTGGAGGTTTTCAAGAAGAAACAGGACAACCACCTGTCTGGGATGGTATGAGGCCTCCTGCCTTCAGCAGGGTGTTCAACTAGAAGACCTCCAAGGTCCCTTCCAACCCTACAATAATTCTAGTTCTAAAGGACCTGCAAGACTTTGAGGATTGTATAGCAAAGCAAGACTTCGAGGAGCATATAGCTAAAAACACTCAAAGTAATAACAAGGAGTTCTTTAAGTACATTAGAAGTAAGTACCAACTAGGAAGGTCATTGGACCATTAGACGACAATTGAAGACAAGGAATTATTAAAGAGGAAACAGAGACTGCAGAGAAACTCAATGAATTATTTGCTTCAGTATTCACTGAATAAGACAGAGACCACATGCCCAAAACAGAGCCTATCTTCACAGGAGTGCAAACCAAAGAATTAAGCCAGATAGAAATAACCAGGGAGGAGGTCCTTGTATGTCTTGTTAAACTAAATGCTAACAAATCACCAGAACCAGACAGCATCCATCCATGAGTTCTCAAGAAACTTAAAGATGAAATTGCTGAGGTCCTAGACAAAATATATACTCTTTCCCTCAAATCAGGTGTTGGCCTGATGACTGGAAGGTAGTGAATATAACACCAATCATCAAAAAATTATCCAGAGGCAATCCAGGAAATTACCAACCATCAGTTTGACATGTGTACCAGCTAAAATGATGGAAATCATTCTAAAAGATAAAATTAACAAGCAGATAGAAGAGAAGGCACTGGTGAAGGACAGCCAAAATGGCTTTTGCAAGGGCAAATAATGCCTCACTAATCTGTAGGAATTCTTTGTGTGCATCAACAAGCATCTGGATAAGGGAGATCCAGTTGTTTATCTGGACTTTCAGAAGGCTTTTGACAAGGTTCCACACCAAAGGCTCTTGAATAGACATGGGCACGGAGCGGCGAAATTGTCGTTTCTGTTTTCGGTTATTGTTTCCGTTACGTAACAGAAACGGTAATGATAATTACGCCGCTCCAGCTCGAACCCGACCTGAAAAAAGAAAAATTCGGTTGGGTTTTTCGTTGTCATTTGTGGCATCGCGGCGATCACGCGATGCAGAGAATTGCAGCACTGAAAAAAATGTTTTAAAAATTAAAAAAAAAAACCCTGACTCCCGGCCAAAAAAGCAGGCAAAAATATGCCTGCCTGAGGACACCTACCAGAGGGGTGGTTTCTTGGGGGTGTCCCTGGACTCCCCCCTCTCCTGTCCTGGGCTGCTTGCACCAGGCTGGGGGTCCATCCTTGTCATCTCCATGCCATGCGGTGGGGGGATCCAAAATGGTGACCACAATATTTATTTTTAAATCGTGGTCCAAAAACCCACCGAAGCACAACAGAAACATGTGAAAATTAGGTATTTTAAATGCCTGAATTTTTATAGTAGCAGCAGTGGGATTTTATAGCAGTAAAAGGTTGCACTGATTTTATTTTATTTTATTTTATTTCTTATTTTTTTAGACCTGCCCATGTGGGCTGGGCATGGGATGGGACCATGCAATTTTTTTGAACCATTCCACCAATGGCATGGCCAGGTTTTGACTGACACTTCTGGATGTGCCAGAGGGCATAAAAAGCCGAGGCACCTTCCAGAATTTGCAGTTGGGTATGGATATGGAGGAGGGTGGAGGGCTGTGTGGCTGGCTGCTGCTGGTGGCTATTCGAATTTGGAGGGAGGCTGGAGGCTTTAGATTTAAGTTAGGCAGGCAGGGAGGGAATTGAATTTAGAAAATAATTTCTTTGATTCCCTGCAGCTTTGTCTGCTGAAGGGAATAACAGTAGACAGCAGTTTATTCTTGTTTTCTCCTCTGGCTGTTTGTGAGGATTTTTTTTATATATTGGGTAAAGGGGGAGGTTCGACTGGGAGTGGGAGGTGTGGATTTATTTTAAAAATATATTATATACTACCATTTATTTTCTATTTTCCCAACTTCAATTTGCTTGCTTGCACACACACACACATTTGGGGTGCAATCCAAGAGCATCTCTATCTAGTGGAGAATATTTTAAAATATTATTTATTTAGTTTACTATTACTTACTTCATTGTTTGTTTTTTAAACTTGTTGTGAGTGCACTGTGCAGTTCAACAACACAGGCCCATTCCATTTAAGTGGATCAGAAGAATTTTGAATTTTATTGTCATTTCATTTCCTGAACAACTACTAGTAAACTATATTGTGTTTGTTGATTTGCACCCCAATATCTTTCTTTTTGGGAGGCTGCCTGCTGAATCTGTTATCAGCCTTACCATATTTTAGATTCCATCCTCATGTTACTCCACTGTTTGTTTGTTTATTACTACATTTCCTGGCCTGAACAACTACCAGTACACTATATTGTGCTTGTTGATTTGCAGCACCCCAATTTCTTTCTGGTTGGGAGGCTGCCTGCTGAATCTGATATCATATGTTTCAGATTCCATCCTTATTACTCCACTGTTTGTTTATTATTACATTCCCTGGGTTCCATAAACTATTGTGCTTGTGCTTGTTGATTTGCAGCACCCCAATTTCTTTCTGGTTGGGAGGCTGCCTGCTGAATTTGATTCAGCCTTTATTTTATTCCATACATTTCCACTGTTTGTTTATTAACAACTGAACAACTACCAGTACACTATATTGTGCTTGTTGATTTGCAGCACCCCAATTTCTTCCTGGTTGGGAGGCTGCCTGCTGAATCTGATATCAGCCTTATTATACCATATTTTGGATTCTATCCTCATATTACTCCACTGTTTGTTTGTTTGTTATTACATTCCCTGGCCTGAACAACTACCAGTAAACTATATTGTGCTTGTTGATTTGCAGCACCCCAATTTCTTTCTGGTTGGGAGGCTGCCTGCTGAATCTGATATCAGCCTTACCATATTTTGGATTCCATCCTCATATTACTCCACTGTTTGTTTATTATTACATTCCCTGGCCTGAACAACTACCAGTACACTATATTTTTGTTGATTTGCATCCTCAATTTCTTCCTGGTTGGGAGGCTGCCTTACCCTACTCCACTGTTTGTTTGTTTGTTATTACATTCCCTGGCCTGAACAACTACAAGTAAACTATATTGTGCTTGTTGATTTGCAGCACCCCAATTTCTTTCTGGTTGGGAGACTGCCTGCTGAATCTGATATCAGCCTTACCATGTTTTGGATTCCATCCTCATATTACTCCACTGTTTGTTTATTATTACATTCCCTGGCCTGAACAACTACCAGTAAACTATATTGTGCTTGTTGATTTGCAGCACCCCAATTTCTTTCTGGTTGGGAGGCTGCCTGCTGAATCTGATATCAGCCTTACCATATTTTGGATTCCATCCTCATATTACTCCACTGTTTGTTTATTATTACATTCCCTGGCCTGAACAACTACCAGTAAACTATATTGTGCTTGTTGATTTGCAGCACCCCAATTTCTTTCTGGTTGGGAGGATGCCTGCTGAATCTGATATCAGCCTTACCATATTTTGGATTCCATCCTCATATTACTCCATTGTTTGTTTATTATTACATTCCCTGGCCTGAACAACTACCAGTACACTATATTGTGCTTGTTGATTTGCACCCCAATATCTTCCTGGTTCGGAGGCTGCCTGCTGAATCTGATATATCAGCATTATTTCCATATTTTGGATTCCATCCTTATATTACTCCACTGTTTGTTTGTTCATTATTACATTCCCTGGCCTGAACAACTACTAGTAAACTATATTGTGTTTTTTGATTTTCACCCCAATATATTTCTTGTTGGGAGGCTGCAGCTGCTGCTGCTGATATCAGTCTTACAATATTTTTGATTCCATTATTACCATTTATTTTCTATTTTCCCAACTTCAGTTTGCTTGCACACACACACATTTGGGGTGCAAGCCAAGAACAGAACCTCTATCCTAAGTGATATCCTAACTGCCCACGCACCCGTCCGCCCACACCGCCACCTGCCTGCGGCCTGCGCCGCCCCCCGCCCACTCGCCCGCCCATGGCTGCCGCCCGCCCACTCGCCCGCTCGCACCTCCCCCTGCCGCTGTCACCGCCCGCCCATGGTCCCGCGCCACCGCAACCCACCCGCACCTCCCCCCCGCCCCCGCCGCCCTCCCCGCCCGCCGCCTAGGGTGCAAAAACACCTACTGCGCCGGCCCTGATTGCGGGATGCCCCTATGCTTTGGGGGAAGTCAAATCACGCTAAATCGCGGTGGAAACGACAAACGACAAACAACAAACAAAACAACAAATTTTTGAAAAATTTCGCGACAAACAAACGACACAAAACAGACCCGTTCTGACAAACGAAAACTCGAAACATCATTTTTTCTGGTCGTGCCCATGTCTACTCTTGAATATACTTGATAGTCATGGAATAAATGGACAGGTTTTGTCCTGGATCAGCAACTAGCTAAGCAACAGGAAACAGATGGTTACATTAAACGGACACATATCCAAGGGGTGGTGAGTAAAGAATGCCCCCCCAAGGTTTACTACTGGGACCCCTGCTATTCAACCTCTTCATAAATGATCTAAAAGTAGGAGTAAATAGCAAGGTAGCCAAATTTGTGGATGAAACTAAATTGTACAGGGTAGTAAAAACTGAGAGAAATTGTGAGGAGCTCCATAGGGATCTCTTGACACTGGGGGAGTGGGCAAACCAGTGGCAAATAAGCTTCAATATTAGTCAGTGCAGAGTGATGCACGTTGGGGCAAAAAACTACATTTATAAACTGATGGGGTCTGAACTCTCTGCAACAAATCAGGAAAGGGACCTTGGTGTCCTAATGGACATCTCAAGGAACGTATCAACCCACTGTACCACAGCAGTGGAAAAAGCACTCATTGCTGGGGGGATCATTAGGAGGGGTATAGAAAATAAGTCAGCAAGTGTCATTTTGCCTCTTTATAAATCTGTGGTGAGGCCCCATCTGGAGTATTGTGTATAGTTCTGGTCACCATGCCTCCAGAAGGGTATTATGGGAATGGAAAAAGTGCAGAGGATGATTAGGGGAGTGGAACACCTTCCTTACCATCCAAGGCTGCAACAGCTGAGCCTCTTCACTCTTGAACCATGGCGCCTAAGAGGTGATCTTACTGAAGTTTATAAAATCATACAAGGTGGGGAGAAGGTAGATAAAGAAAACTGTTTTCCCTTTCACACAACAATAGAACTAGGGGGCACTCCATGAAACTTTTGGTGCTAGATCTCAAAAAAATAAGAGAAAGTACTTTTTCACCCAGAGGATCACTGGTCTGTAGAACTCCCTGCCAGAAGAAGTGGTGATAGCTGTCAGCCTTGACAGTTTTAAGAAAGGATTGGACAAGTTCATGGAGTACAAGGGTATCAATGTGTATCATTATGGATGTCTAAGGATAACCTCCGGGTTGGAGAGATAGGCAGGATATCTCTCAATGCCAGTTCAAGAGAATTGTAAGCAGGTGAAGACATCTGCTTGGGAATATCCTGAAGCAAATGGTGAGCTACTGTGTGAGACAGAATGCTGGACTGGATGGGCTGTGGCCTGTTCAAGAAAGGCTGTTCTTATGTTCTTATGTGACTGTAAAAACTATTTGAAAATCATATGCAAGACAACAACGATTCAGACAATTCTAAAAGCAGGTGTATGACAAAGACAGGACCCAAACTTACCAGGAGTGCTGTGTTAATGGCAGTGCTGTTCCTGGAGCAGCTCTGGGCTTTGCAGTAGGGTCTTAAAATGGCAGACACCATGGGGTAGGATCCCAGGCAACCAGGGAAGGGCCTGTGCTTGGCCCTGGCCTAGTGGGTCCAGAATGGCCTGTACATACAAAAGAAGGGGGCTACTGGCTGGTGGACATGGGGGGCAGAGGTTTCACTCCGGTCTGCTGGAAGATTTTAAAAGGGGCAAGCTTGAGCAAGAGCCTCAGAGTCACTGAAGCATTGTCACCCAACTCTCCCACACTATGTAGGTACGACAGTTGTTGGGGATATATGCGATACTGTGGAGTCACAGTTTTGGTTTGTGTTTAGTTTTTGCATTTCTCACAAATTAGAAGCATTTTTCCAGGTTCCACCAGTGCATCCAACTGGTGCTTGGGCAGCAGGCAAAGACCTGCATGTACTGGTGGAGGAGAAATCCCCACATAGGAACCAGGAATGGGGGCCCTAATCAGCCCCACTTGGATGGCGAGATCTGCCACTTTCTCTGGATCCCTTGGCATATTTACAATGTTTAAAATAAGCATTTCTCCCCTCTGAACATGCCATATCGGTACTACCTTAGATCCACTTTTAAACCTGCTTAGGGATCCCGTGGGGTCAATGAGAGTTCATTTAGTCATAATGAACTCAAGGCTCACTGATTTCAGTGAGTTTGCTCTAAGCCTGGCTATATCTCTGTCCAACACGCTAAGTAGTATTAATTCCTGAAAATCCCTAGTAATTTCATTCCAAGTTACCTCAATCTTCTAGCACCTTGGAGTATCAATGTTTGTCATTAAATCTAAGCCACATATTCTGCTGAGGTTTTACAGGATTACATCTCTTCTTTCAGACAGAAGTAAATACATCCAGGAGATGTGCTGGATATTTTTGGCAGGGGAAAAATTACTATACTGCCCCAGGTAAGAGAGTGGAAGTTCAGAGAAGATTCTAATCTTCAAACAGCTATATAAAAATATTGTCCATCACATCCTGTTCAGAATTCACCTCTGCCCCTGGATGGCGGAGCCAAAGAGTGGCATACATCCACTTGCAATCCAGACAGAACTGCTGTCCAAGTGTCCTCTCAGGGAGAGATGGTGGTCTGCATCCGATGAGCTGGATCCAACCCTATGCTTGGCCAGGATAATCGCTGCTCTGATCAGAACACTTGTTCCCTCTTTTATCTCAATTCTGTGTTTTTGTCAGTTACTGAGGGAAACAGCTGGCTTAGCAAGAGGCCATCAAAGAAAAATAATCATCAGTGTAACAAGAAAAATAAATGCTACCAGCAATGCTCTGCCAATAAGAGTGACACAGCTCAGTAGAACAGATAACAGTGACCTTGTTTTCTGTCGGAGTGGCTTCTCCCAAGCAGCACTGCTCAGAGCACCCATTCTTCACAAGATGGGCACTTGAGGGTGAATACAGGCTGTAAGACAATAACTAGAGATCAGGTCTTCTCAGTAGTTGCCCATCAATTGTGGAACAAACTGCCCCCTGAAATGCATACAGCTCCCACATTTAAAATCTTTAAATGCCAGTTGAAAACTAGGTTGTTTAGAGTAGCTTTCCATGATTCTTAATCTTTGCATCATCTGGACTTGGGGGGAAAAACCTTTTTCTGCTTCTTGCTATATCCGTTTCTTTTATCATTGATTTCCTACTTATTTTGTTAGCCTAATTTTATTCATTCTTATCTAAATTGTTAGCAAATTGTACTATATTTTGTAACTTTAAATTAATTTGTATTCTTTTCGTTTTATGTTCTTTATGTTTGGTTATTCTTTGCTTCTAATTTATATACTCTGTATTACTGTCAATTGCCCACAAGTAGCCTTCAGGCTAGATGGCGCTGTATACAAATCAAATCAAATCAAATCAAATCAAATCAAATCAAATCAAATCAAATCAAATCAATCAATCAATCAATGCAGTATTTCAAAGTTCATGTCTCTTGTCACACACTCCCAGGAGCAAGCGAAGCCATTCCAAATAATCACCACAAAACAGAGAGATCTTTACCAGAACAGATAGGCAACAAAATAACAAAATAACAGAGTTATCAGTCAAATAGAGAAAACACTTTGATACGACACACAAAGAGAGAAGGGAAAATAACAAAATAAAACAAAGAAACCCCCACACAGGCCTCCCTCCCCCAAACAATGAAAAGCAAGCACACAAACTGCAAATAATGCATCACCTCTCCACAAAACAAATAAAACACGAAGAGACTTATTTCTCCCATATCGTGTGAATCCTTCATTTCTCATCTATGAGTTCAGTAGGAAGCAGCAGGGAAGCAGCAAAAATAATCCAAGAAAGATCTTACACCCACACCCACAAAGAAGGACTGAAGCAAGAGAGAGAGAGAGAGAGAGAGAGAGCACAGAGAGAGCACTCCCACTGAGTTCTAACCAACCCAGGCCATTTTACGTTTTCAACATTCCTGCTTTGCCAGGTAGACATCTTGATTAGCTTCTAACATCAACCCTCGTGATGTTATTGGATGAAAACTTCCCTGGGCTCTTTGACAAAGGGTAAAAGAAAGATTAAACAACAGAGACAAACATGAAAGAACTGAATACTTTCATGTGCCTCTCTTTCATTGATATGAATCATCTGTCTTTAAGAGGCTCTTTCAGTAATGCATAAGAAACTGAGAATAAAAGAGAGCTGCTTTGAGCATGTTCCTCCAGCTAAAACACAAAAGTCTTATTTTTAGCTGACACTGCAATTTAACAGTTATAGTTTTATCCTTCCATGTTTGTGCAACCCTTGACCATTTGGAATCATGCATAATATGTTACATTATTTCCATTAGATTTTATGTATGCTACAGATTTCTATACAACATGTACATCCACACCACTTGTCCACTTTACAGTTCTCTTGCTGCACTATTCAGGCACTAAATCCTTTCTTCAGTTTTCCCTCTCCCTCTGCCCTGGGTGCTGCCTAAAGCTGATCAATACATTGTGAGACTAGCCTTCATAGCAAGAGCGCACAATCCAGCTTGCCATGGATTTTACTATTTTAGAACAAAGGAATATGTTTTTCCCTCATCAATATGAATATTAGCTCAACACTACATGTGTTGACATCTGTAGACATGGGAATGCTTGGTTGTACTCATAAGATGAGATTGTGTTTGTTGATGGGGGAAAAATCATATAGATGAGATGTAGACAGCCTGTTACATTTTTCATGATATATCTTGGTCACCTTTGTAGGAAAAGGTCACTTTTCCATGAATCAAGGCTCTGATCTGTATTTGACAGCTAGGAGTGCCATATTAATATTAAATATATATATTTATTGAAAGTGTGACATTTTTGTGAACTTTAGGAAATGATCCACTTCTGAACCTGTTGACACCAGTCATTCATTATTCAGAAAATGCACACTTGACTGCATCTTAGGCTGTGAGCTTGATCTTACAATTGCACAGATCTAAATATTTCTGGTCTCAGTGGCTGAAATCTATGATTAAGTTATGACTAAAGGAGGCAACTAAATCAGTGGTGATTTGATAAGCAGCTCCAGTGCAAATTCCACTCATTCAATAGGTCTGCCTCAGTTGTGACTTTCTTCTGGATTTCAGCCACTAGAATGCCTTTAAGCAAATAACATTGCAATCCTATGTGTTCCTACTCACAAGTATATATGAGAACCACTATGATGGAGTATATATAATAGAATCTGCAATCAAGATACCAATTAGTAACAAAGGTGACTGTAGGATATTTGACCAGTCCTTATCAGTGAATCACAATCACAGCATTATTCTGAAGCTAAACATGGAAGCAAAATTTTATGCACTTCCTGGAACTCCTTGGAGAAAGCATGGAATATATATGTAATATATAGAAAAATATTCTTCTAAGTAAACCTGGATATAATTATACCCTAATAATGGGTGCTTTTTACTGTCTTATAAGGGCCTGGAAGTAACTGGCATGACAGAAAAACATACAACTGTGGAAATATGCATTTGGGGGTTTGCTTCTGATTTTAAGTGATACAAAATAGCTATCAGATTGTTCTCTTTGTTAATTCAGCTGATTTTCTTTGATTATCACAGCTTGATTTCCATTCTTATCAAATGAGGATGTAAAGTCTTATTTAGTTTATTCTCCAGGCAAGAATTAAATTTTTCAAACATTTCCTTCCCAATCAGATATAGTGCTTTTGTGTGTTTTCAGCAATTTGTCATCCTTTCCCCACCCCCCTGAAAAATTGAAGAAAGTAATGTTTGTACAAAGCCACTGCACTTTTTAAAAAGTGTGTTTCATATTAAACATCTCATTTTTCAAATAAAAAGTTTTACTTTAAATAGGATTGCTGACATAAAATGTAACATCCTTTCAATTTTTTTAAAGGAGTGCATATTTTTTACACTCAGCTGAAAATGTGCAAGTATTTGCTATGGCCTAATCAAACACACAAACACATATACAACATCTGGGAGGGAGAATTTCAACGCATATCCATGATGCTTCTGCTCATGATTTTTAAAGTCCATTTAATAGCTAGCTCACCCCTAAATGATAGCATTTGTAGAATATAGCCCCAGCTTGTGTGAAAACTATTAAATGCACAGCAGAGATCTAAGTTTTTGTTATACCACTCAAGTTGCTATCCCATACACATTTATTTAGGTGTATGTCTAATTGAGTATAATGGGACTCACTTCTGAGGAGACTTTTATGGGATGGAACTATTAGAGGTGCCTGTTTGTGTTTCAGAATAAACAGTATAGTATACTCCTAAGTTTCTGTCAGACACAACATATATGATGATTTTAAATAACAGCTGTTGGGATTTCAGTCTGGTTTGGAGTTGTGACATTACTGCCTTCTTCCATATGAGCCTGCCCGTACCCTAAGATCAGACCAGCAGGCTCTGCTGAAGGTGTCATCCCTTAAACAGCTGAGGGGGATGTCATGTCGAAAGAGGGCCTTCTCAGCTGTTGCCCCCCCCCCAACTTTGGAATGCCCTCACAACAGAGATCTGACTGGCACTGACACTTCTGGTTTTTTGGTGCCAGGAAAACGCCTTCCTCTTTAGCTAGCATTTTAATTAGATTGTGTTCTTTTAGTTGAGCGCATGAACAGCAGGATTTTATTATTTGTATATCCATTGTTTTAAAATGTTTGTGATTTTGATGGTTTTGATATTTTTTTATAATTTAAATATATTGTTGCATGCTGCCCAGAGACCATTTTGTAGTGGGGTGGTTTTAAAAAGTAAATAAATAAATAAATAAATAAATAAATAAATAAATAAATTACAGAAGGGAAAACTGGCTTGTTGCCCTTATAATACTCTGGATCTGGATCGGGCTTTAAACTTTGGAAACATTTATAATGTGCTGAACTGCTGAAGGAAAACAAAAATCTTTACTTCCCCATTGTAGAAAACTAATTAAATAATTAGCTTGTAGTTACTTGAAATCATCTCACTGTCAGAGCCGCTGGTCTATGACCATTGTCAGAGCCAGTGTTCTTGTA
This sequence comes from Phrynocephalus forsythii, assembly GCA_029282475.1. Lineage (NCBI taxonomy): Eukaryota > Metazoa > Chordata > Lepidosauria > Squamata > Agamidae > Phrynocephalus > Phrynocephalus forsythii. Next base: position 17,787,765 of record JAPFRF010000005.1, read on the forward strand.
CCACTGGTCTATGGTACAAAATGTATTCTTGTTGCAATGCACCTCATGGTCACATGCACACTTGAACCATGGAGTTCACCATTTAGTGAGGCCCCACCCCAACAAATATATAAGGAGCTATAAAGGCACACTAATACAGAAGGAATGACATGTATGCCTTGCATGTTTATTGCACTGGCCCACCCACCTTGTTATTCTTGGCCTCTGAGTGACTCCACTTCCTCTGCATGTCAAGTGGCTTTCCAGTGCCCTCTGTAGGGTTTACTTGTTTCGTGGGCAGCTGGATAGTGAAGATGGCAGCCAAGGAGTGTGTTGGTGGCATCAGCGGCAGTGAAAATCTCACACCAACTTATGCAGATGATACCTCTGCTGCCACCACTGTACTCTCTACCCACCTCCACCCACCTACCCACCAGACAAGTTGTCTCACCCAGCTTACCACAGAATAAGCCCTACTGCAGTTTAAAATAGTACACATTGTGTTCCATCCACCACCACCCCCTTTTTAAACTGGGCATGTAGGTGCAGCCAATGTCTATGGTGATAACAGTATCACCACATTTCCCTCTACATACACCATTTCTCTCATATCATAACTAAGTAAGAAGATTTGGTCCTGCAATATTTAAAACAGAATCCAATAGTTATTCCATCTAGCCCAGTACAGCTGTACGTTGTGACACAGCAACACTGTTTTTCATGTCAAAATTCCCAACTCTATAGCATTAAACCTATCATTTTGAGAGTAACAGCACACTCCCTTGGCATATTTGCAATTTCTTAAATAAGCAAATAAATCTCTCCCCCGCCCCCACTCTGAACATGCCATATCATTACTACCTTGGACCCACTCTTAAACCTCCTTAGGGATCCCTTGGAATCAATGAGAATTCATTTAGTCATAATGAACTTAGAGTCTGCTCTAAGCTTGGCTATATCTTCATCCAACACAGTAAGTATTATTAATTCCAGAAAATCCCTAGTAATTTCATTTCAAGTTATCACAATCTTCTCACACCTTGGAGTATCAATGTTTGTCATTAAATCTAAGCCACATATTCTGCTGAGGTTTCACAGGATTGCATCTCTTCTTTCAGACAGAAGTAAATACATCCAGGAGATGTGCTGGATATTTTTGGCAGGGAAAAAAACATTGCTATGCTGCCCCAGGTAAGAGAATGGGAGTTCAGAGAAAATTCTAATCTTCAAACAGCTATGTAAAAATATTGACCTTCACATCCTGTTCAAAATTCACCGTCTTACGTATCCCTTAATCTTCCCCATGGCTATTTGATTTGAGGCTTTAAAGAAGAAGAGATATGATGTGTTTTATTAGGAAATTCATACTCTGAAAGTAGATTCTCAAAATAACACTTTAGCAAGGTTATACTGGGTTGGGTATCAAACTCCTTTTTTTAACCAGCTTATATATTAAAGGAAGATATTTTCTGAAACAATGTAAAATTGTTGCTTTTGAAAGCAATGAGATTTCTATTTTGAAAATAAACCCTGGGGATTTAAAGTGTACTTATCCTCTGAGGAGTACCACAGAAAACAATGGGAATTAATTCTGAGTACATAGAACAAGTGGCATGGTGTGGGAAAGTGGCCCGTATGGTGGTCAAGAGAAGGCTGCCACTTTTACTTTGGTGCTCCTCCCTTGGGCTCTCTTAATATGAATCAAAGGATTGACTCTCAGATAGGCAACTGAGGAAGCAGACATTAAACCACAAATAGCCTCTAATTCCTTCTCTCTGGGGTGAGGCATGAATGCTGCTGATTAGAGATGGGCACAAATCGAAAAAATATGTTTTTGGTTTTTTGTTTTTTGTTGCAGGTCCATTTTGGTTCATTTTCGTTTTTCATGAACTTTTTTAAAAAAATTGTTTCTTTTTTCATTTTTCATTTTTCATTTTTTACCAGCTTTTTGCAGGACTTAAAGCATTTCCGCACGCAGACGTCCCCCAACGACCTAGACCAGAGGGAAAACACTAAAAAAAAATGATGCTGGCAGAGACACAGTACAGACTAGGTACGCAGGAAGGCTGCAAAGTCAGCAGCGGGCATTGCCCAGGGCGTAAGGCAGCCACAGAGTGATTGCACGGCAGGGCATGGGAGGGTACTCACCGAGAGGTATGCATGCACACAGGGAGGCTGCAAGAGAAATCTCTTCTTTCTCTCCCACCAGCAGGAACACAGAGACACACACCTGCCTGGCTGGCCTAAAGTAACGAGTCGCAGAGACAGCAATCCCACCCTAACTCCCACCACAGACTGCAAGGAGTATGGGGGCTGCCAAAGCCTTTTATGCCCTCTGTGGCTGCCACACCTACCCAGTCTGCAACCTGGGCATGCTATTGGTTGAAATTGTCCAAGAATTTACATGATCCTATCACATGGCTGGCATCCATCTTGTGGCTGGAATCCATTTTGTGTCATCCTTAAAGGGAAAAGAAAAAATACATCACGATGGGAGAAAGAAAAAAACAAACGTTTTAAGGATTGCAACCCACTGGTAGGTAATAATTTCAAATAATTATCACTGCATTTTTAGGGATGTCCAGGGCAGTTTAATACCCTAGAAATCAATATTAGGCATCTGGGAGCCATTTTGGTTCGATGTCCCCTAACTCCCCTTAAAGGAAAAAAAAAAATACAGCAATCTGAGTAAAGACATAAATACACGTTTTAAGGACCTCAACCCTTATTATCAGGCAGAATAAATAATTATTGCTGGGTTTTTACAGATATTCAGGATGTTTTTTTAACATTTAAAAACAGCTCATTTCATTGTGCATCACAATTAATGAAAATAAAATGTAACGAACCTAATTACCATGGTTCTGTTCAGTTTGTTCCAATTTCATCACAATTTTCGTTATTTGTTTTGTTACGTAATTTAATGAATAACGAATAATGGAATGATTTTTTTTTGTTTTGTGCCCATCTCTACTGCTGATGTCTTCCTTCACTGTTAAGGTTCCAGGAGCTATCCTGACAGGATGCATATAGTAGCCTTTTTCCAGCCCATTGCATGTGTTCACTGCTTTTGTCAAATTCTCTCAGCAGGTTGGAACATTCTATATAAAAAAAGTCATGGCATTTCATTCTTCCTCATAAGGATGCCTTCCTAGACTCATTTTTGTGGCACCTGCCAGGTTTAGCTGAAATGTCTTGGGGGTCATTGTTGAAAAATAACTTGGTCTTATTTTGGAGCTAAATTCTGCATTAGAACATTTGGCAAGTCAAGACAGGTGAATTATTCCCAAACTCTTAGATTCAGGAGGTGTGGATTACATTGGATCTTTCAAAGATTAAATTCTTCACATATTCCTTTATCTTAAGCAATGTAGGAGAGAGGAGCCTTTGTTACACACCATTGTTTTCAGGTCTTAGGATGGTGGTTGGGAGACAAATCTAAATATGTGTATTTCTAGAGCAGAAAACAGTTTGAACTTTGTGCACAAGGCGGCTTTGAAGCTGAGACACTCTTCTTCAGAGCTATTCATGTTTTGCTTGTCTAGGATATGTGCATCAAAAAGCCAGGTAAGAGAGAATGGAGTAAGGAGAAACATGACGAGTGTATGCACTACAGACCATTCTTCCACCGTAGCAATATGAACTACACAACACATGGATTGGGTGCAAGCATCTCTGAATCCCGGGCGTGTTCTGCATCTGTGTGTCTCTCACCTGGGCTCAAGGCTTTTATTGGTTACAGTAAACAAGCATTGTAAGAGGTGGAGTAAGAAGCATTGACATAGAAGAGGATACCTGATGGAGGTCACATAGCCTTGAATTTCATTGGTGGGGGAAGAGTTTATCTGAGGGTCACAAGCAGGTGTTTGTCCTGTAATCCCCTCTCACAGGCTTCCTGGCTGGTCTGAGGGGAGATACAGACCGAGCTGGCTTCCTGAGTATATGGGCTTAGCTATGGAATCCATTACCCTCCATCTGGGCCTTCTCCCTCAGACAGAGAGGTCAATGGTTTCCAAAGGCCTTACCCATGCAGGCAGCTGGGGTCATGTCCTTCTCCCTAAGGAGATTTCTTTACACTCCACCAGAAGCAAAAGACCACAATTTGTAACACTTCTTGTTCTAGAAGCCAAGATAGAAGTGGTGCAGTATCTGGCAAAACACACACACACACACTTTCATTCATCCATTGCTCCCTGTTCATATAACTTGATTAAGTATTTGAGTGCTCCGTCTGCCCGTTCCCTCATTGGTTAGCCCATAAGTAGTTCTTGCCTCCTCACAAGCACCCACCCCATGACATCCAAAAGGACCCACTCTCTGGTATCAGACTTCAGCCATGATTCTGAGGGAGAGGGGTACTGCTGACACTGTGATCCTACCGCTCACCAGCATTTTCATCTGATATTCCACAAACTGGCATGGAGAGGAATTGCAAGCAAGACCTTCTCCCATATGTTTCAATGAAAGCTTTTTTGTGTTGCCATGGCAAAGGTAAATGCAAGAAGGAGACGTGCTGCCAAGAAGTCCATGAAAACATAAACATTTAAAATCTTTTACTTGGCATTCCAGAGACACTGTTGAAAATTATTACCAGGTGCTGATTCAAATGCTTTGACCTGTAGAAAATCCTAAATAGTAGTATAGTATTGTTAGTAGAAGTTTCAGATAGGGTCGCCATGTTAGTCTTTTCAAGAATTTCAGGCAAAAATCAAAGAAAAACAAAACAAGACACAAAACATGTGGCACCTTAAAGACTAACTTTCATATTTTAATGTAATGTTTCATCAGACATATAGCAGCAGAATAAGGTTTGCAATATAATATGGGATGGGATATACATTTCCTACCAGATATTCATTGGCTGTAGTATATAGAGTTCGGGATGGGGTGGATAGGGGGGGGGGGAGGGGTTGATTAGTAGAAATTGTGGGGAGATTGATTAGAGAACATTTATTTACCTCTAGTGTCTAAGTGTAAGAAGAATATTTGGAAAACAACAAAAACAAAAGGCTCAATATAAGAAATAATTTAAAATAAATTAAACAATTGGAAAAATAAAACACTACATAGACACCACCTGAGAAATATTGATGGAAAGTGTGATAATAATTCAACATGGGCATGGCTAATACTGGAAACTTTTAAAAAGATTTTTGCTACACAAAAACAAGCACTTCAAGCCCATGTGATGAAAGCTATGATTCAAGAAATTAGTGCTAATAGAATGCATTGTCTTTACAAAGAAGATGAAACAGTGTCACACCTCATCTGTGAATGCCCAAAGACTACACAGAGAGGTTAAAAATTAAACATGATTGAGTGGCAAAATTAGTGTGCTGGTCATTATGCAAAACAACATAACTTGCCAGCCTCAAAGTACCCATGGGAACATCAGATAGGGAAGATGTCAGAAAGTCAAGATCCTGTGGGATTTCTGGATCCAAACTGAATAACACCTTGGACATACGAGACATAGTTGAAATAGAATGAAGAAATGTCTGGTCCGGTGAAAGTACAGTTTCAGGGGATGCCAGAGGTGAAGCTAACGAATTGGAAAACTAACAAAATGCACAAATCTAGCAATCAAAACATTTCACTTATGTAGGAGAAACACTTCATTGGTCCCCATAGTCACTGGGGCTTTAGGAACAATATCAAGAAATTCTGCATAGTATTATAAGCAGTTACAGATCACAGAATTGACATCATCAGAGTTACAAAACATAGCATTATTAGGAACATCATACATACAATGGTAATATTTAGCAGACATTTAGATTTTTAATTAAAACTTATATTTATTATATAATTCCACATTTAATCACAAATATGATATTCTTTCTCTGTGTATTTGTGCACGTGTATTGTTATCTCATCTCCAGCCTTCTGCTTTTCCCCTATGCACTTACAGTTCCTTTTTTTGGCATGTGAGGATATTTTGTGATGAAACAACTTCATTAAAAAGTGTCCCAAGCAGATACATTTCAAGTGATAGATAGATAGATAGATAGATAGATAGATAGATAGATAGATCTCTATCTCTCTATACTTTTCATACCCTTTCCAAAATATGACTTTTTGTTTGGGGGTTATTTGCATGTCTAAAATGTGATTAATTAGCATAAGTTATTGCACTCCATTTGCTGTGAATCTCTCTGCACAACTCTGACCTCTAGTGAAGAAAATAAATAAGATGGTAAAGCAACACTGCAATGTTGCAATGTTGCATGACAAGTTTGGGGGGCATTTTGCTTTCTGCAAATGCAGAAGTGTTCTCCACTTGCCTCTGCAAGTTTTTTCCTGTCCTTGATCAACTGCTCTACTCAGTTTGAAAATCAGGAACAGTGTGAAAAATCACTTTGTGTGCCATATCTTGGGATGAAGACACAGAAAATTCATTCACACTGAGTGTTTTTTCAACTTTCCCCGTATCCATAATACTAATAATCTCCCCAATACCCATACAAAACTGGTCAACAGCAGGAAAGCACTCACACAAACACATGCACACAAACACATGTGCACACACACACACTTCCCAGGATTTTTACACCACTACTGGGTAGTATGTTTTTGATCTGATTTGCTTTGTCTTGCTCCAGTACAGAAAGAAGAAAAAGAAAGACATTGATGAATTCAAACCAAAGAAATAGGTGGCTAGGTAAAAATATGATAGGTTGAGAAGGATGGCTTATGTAAAACAGCAGGGAAGAAGAATGAATTGGACACAGTGAGGGCAAAGAAGATTCTTGGATATCCTTTCAAATCTGCAACAAATAAATACCAGAATAACCTAGAGGAACTGCAGAACTGAGGACAACACCACTGCTTGGAGAAGCCCAAGGTGTCAAAGCTGGACCCATTAGAAAGAAGTGTCCAAGGCCTTCTACTCAGGTGGTACAAGTTGTAGACTTTGCTTTCTCTCATGCTTATTTACCACCTGTTTATGGTAGGAAATGGGTAGATTATTCTCAAAAGGCACACTGGAAAAAGTTCACCCATTGCAAGCTATAACATCTTAAGCTACTCCATCGTGGCTGACTTGTGCAAAAGCCAACAATATCTAGAGCCAGTATAGTTCTATCCCTTCTTTCAAGTCTCTTGAGGTAAATATTGGATGTGAAATGATGGTGGATGAAGATAATGATATTTCAGCAGTGTATAAATGGCTAACATCACTCTCTGATTTTACGCTAATGAAGGTCTCTTTTGTTAGCATCTGTTTTTAGCAGATTGTTTGATGCATTAATTTTATCTTTAGCATGCATACTACGTGTGCATTGACTCAAGTGCTCATCCAGTGGAAGAGAGATTATAAATATGTCAAATAAACAAGTCATTATTTAAAGCAGTGCTCTTTTTTTTAATTGGGAAGATTACAGAATGTGATTTTTACATGTAGCTGGCTATGGAGCCAGAGACTGGAGGTTTGACTGCTCATTGTACATTTATCACAGGGGCTAGAATCAGTGACCCACAAAGTCCCTTCCAGGTCTTACATGGCACAATATGACACACACACACACACACACACACACACACACACACACACACACACACACACACACACACACACACACACACACACACACACACACACACACACATTTACTACTTCCTTCTGAAAAATCAGACCCATGATTAGAAAAAATAAAACAGCCCCCCAGCCCCCACAACAGCTGCTAAAGGATAGGGATTTGCTGACCAGACAACACAGCCTGTCCTGCATCTCATAATTTAGTCTGCTTCTTCAGGTGCCATGGAGGATCCTGTCACAGTGGCAACACTGAATATCAACCTACCAGTCTGGTCATCTTCCATTTATGGAATGGAGGTACTGTGATCTCACTCACCTCAGGTGCAAGTAGTCCTGGTTTCCACTGCCATCTTACATGTGTAGCTCCAGGAATGGTGCACCGCAGCAAAGCACAGTGCATACACACTAGTTATTCCCAGACATAAACACAGAGACCACATAGTTATAGAAGAGCGATGTAGTGGTAACATCTGTAGCCCCACCACCTTTCGTCTAGTTAGGAGGATATTTGCCTTCCAGAAAAAGAAAGGGATGCAGTGGTTGTGGCAACTAAGTGCCTACACACCAGCCAGCCAAGGAGGAGGTGCTTCCTTCCTGCTCTTTTAAGAAGGATTGAAGCTACTACAAACATGACACAGAGTCCAATACCTGAGGAAAAAGTCTTTCTGGGGAAAACTGAGGTGAAGTAGGGAGGATATTATTCCATTTTTTCCTGAATAGAAATTACCAACTTTTAAAAACATGTACTGGAGGGAAAGAACCCAAGATTATCATTTTTAAAAAATAAAAGAAGAAAATGGGAACTAACAAGCTTATCCATCTCCTAAATTCACTGTAGTACTGCATTAAGATTGCCATTTCTTCTTTGTCTTGAGCAGCTCTTCATCATTAATTTTTCTGTGGTAGATAGGCATAACACAATCCTTTCTGTACCTTAGCTCTTGAGTTTGGCCAGTGAAACAGGATAAAAAAATATTTCAGTTGTTTGCTTGCTTGAAACTGTTACCAAAATATACAAATTTATTCATCTGGAAAGGACTTGAGGTTTACAAAGCACAGGAGAGAGCAGAACTAATGGATCCCCCAACCTTCATGCATACTTAAGAGTTCATCGAGTCCCCCCCCACACACACAGCTGAGAGGCGCTGGCTTCCCTGGGAGGCTGGGGGGGTGCCTTTTTTTTTTTTTATTTTTTTATTTTTATTTCCAGGAGGACCCATCAGGAGTCTACTCCACAGGAAGGTAAGTGTCCCCCAAACAAAAAATGAAATGAATGAAACAGAAATGTCCATTTCCTTTCATTTCGCTTTTCTTTGATGGGTTTGTTTGTTATTTGTTTCGTTAGCTAACAAAATGAATGATGAATAATGAAACAAATTAAAAATTTGTTTCATGCCAATTTCTAATGTCTATATATTGAATTCAGTTGCTTTATTCTACTTTATATAAAAAAACAAGACCCCATAGTAATTCTCTTTGATTCAGCCTCCTTTCTAGATAACAGGGTAATAGAAGAATACCCACAGGCATCTCATTGGATGAAGCACTTTTTCTCAGGACATCATTAGCGATGATTACACAAGAAGAATGACCTCATAAAATGCCTTTTGATTTAAGTCTCAATTTAGTAAAGAAAGTCAGTCTCTTTGATCTCATCTGACTTTGTCACCTTCCTACTAGATGTACTGTCTGAGAGTTCTGATTAATATGTCTGAAATATAATGCAGAGGCTTTAAGCTTCTGTATCCCTCCATCGAACATGACCAGAGGATGATTGTCAGTTTGTATCCATTCAAAATGATCATAAGTATAACATCTATTACAAACTGACCTCTATCACTCTGGCCAACCTTGTAGGATCAGTAAAGAAATGTGTAGGATAGTTGTACATATGGAATTTGGTTTTTAATAGGGGCTCTCTAAGCCTCTTGACTGCTTTCAGAGAAGGTAAAATAAAGCTGATTAAACAGCAACATTGTACACAGTTTAAATCCGTCTCCAGATAATGAAGGTCATTGTGGGGTTTCCCATAAAAGGGACAGATTAGACATTCTGTGCATAAATCCAGTTGATAATGAAGTCTATAAACAGAACCCCTTTTGTGTTGTATAATGCTGGAACATGACATCTGCTGTCCACCATCCTTTAATTTTGTTGTAAACATTGCTCCATTGCATTTATTCCCAGAAATGAATTAAGCTCAGTCAAACCAGAAGATTATTATTTAATAATAGCAGTACAATTAATATCTCTTCATGATGCAAGGATATAATAGTTTTTTAATCTGTTGAATTAAACTATCTTGTCTGGTGAAACTCGCAGTACAAATAAAATTTCTAATTTGCTTGAAATATGTTTCATTTTTTTCTTCTTGTAAGCTGCACTGTTGAATAAATTTACAACTAATTAAATACTTCATATTTCATATTCAATCAATCAGCCTTTATTGGCATACATAAATTTATCAACACAAGTTCAGTATAAATTACAACAGTAATAATAGTTAAAAAGTTAACTACTTAGAGCATCCCTGGCTGCAGACCCTAACCAGCTGGGTTAAGAAAGTTGCCAGCCACATTTTCTATCACCACAGAGTCTTCTGATGACAGAAGAAACCTCAGTATATCAGTATCTGAACACTGCCTCTTCTTCAAGAGAAGTGGGTCAAGGAATTTTTACGGGAGTGATCATAAAGAGGACAGTGCAAAACCATATAAGAGAGTGATTCCACTCCCCCAGTGCACAGGCACAACACCTAATGTTATAAGCAGTCCTATTGAATCTCCCATATAACACCGCTGATGGGATGGCATTGCATCAACAAGCGTGTAGGCCCTCCGTTCCTCTGGACATTCTAACAGGTAAAAGGAAGGTGCAGGGCACTCTGCTGCTACTGGGATCTGCAAACTCAATGGTGAACATGTTGAATTTGCTGCTCTCTGTAAATCATGCAGTTGTATATCAAGTAACCTGCGCTTAATCAGCTTGTAAGCTTCCAACTGGGGGAGTGAGCCGAGAGTATCTATCGTAATACCCAGGACACTGATTTTTTTTTCCCAATTAATTTGAAAAGAGACTCAACACTATTTAGGAGCCTTTTTAGATCAGACATCTTTAAACCAGAGGACTGTTTCTACAGTGATTTATATGCATGCAAAGATGTGCAAATCTTTCACCAAAAGGTCAGTTCACTTAACCACATGTGATATTATTAGTATCTACATGAGCAGGGAGTCAACTAGAGATCATAAAGGTAACACGGATACTTATGACATCAAACGTAGGTGATTCGTGTTCAAATTTCCGCACAGCCCTGAAAACTCACTGATACAATGGCAAAACCTCTCCTTATTATCTTATATATCTTAAAAATATTATTATGGTTCCTGTAAGACAGATGCAACTTGACCACACATAACACAGAGAATATGTACAACACTTGAAGTACCGGTAATACTACTATTCGGCTGCTGTTTCTACATGCATGCTGCTGCATGATGTTGACTAGAGGTGTGCAATTTTGTTGTTTTTGTGGGAAAAAGAAGAGCAAAGTGAAGTGGGGGCCCCTTTTGTCCCAGTGAACACCTCATGCCCTCACACTTACAGATTTGGTTATCAACCTCACCCCATGCAGCTGATGGGAAACAGCATTTGCCGAGCCAGGTTGAAAGAAAGAGGCGACACACATTCCGCTTGGGTTAAATAAGGGCCACAACTTTATTAACTACAGTAACGAATTTTAAATTACTTATCAATGAGCAATAACTTTAGGAGGGCCTGAGCCGTAGCGCATCATCAAATGGTAACAACAAATTGATTAGGTCCCGCTACTCCACCACTTTCCTGCGGCCCGTTGAACTGCCGCAGTGAGGATGCCAATGAAATCTTTTGGCATCAACGCTTGATTAAAGGTTGGCAGCCCTCCTAGGGTTTGGGGTTGTTATTATTATTATTTGCTCCCTAACTAAATCCTATTGGGTTATTAATGGAAGGCTGCCGAAGACGTGAAGATGTAATTAGATTCGGGACCTAAATGGTTAACTTTTATGCGCTACCCGCCACCAAAGAGGCGCACTGCGGCTCTTTACCCCACAGCCGAACAATTCGGCCCTCAGGCCCTCCTTAAGTTTCTGAATAAGGATATCCAGGCCCTTATCCAATAAATGCACCCCATCCGGACGAATTAAGGTGGTTTCCCAGCAGGGATGTTGGAGTGCCAAAGGACAGCTCCCACTTTGGCCTGCACAACGCGGGCAACTAACGCAACGGATAAGGTTTCTCAGGTCCACTCCTGCAGTAATTTGTTGCAGCCAGTTATGCATGCGATGAGGATGCCAGAGTGTTGTGGGCATCCCCGATTCCCAATGTCTATGCAGGCCACTTGATCACATTGGGGTCATTATTACTGAAGCCTACCAGCTACCTAACTGGTTATTATGATAGGACCGCCGAGGACCTTGATCATTTTATAGAGATCTGCGTGATGTTTTATTAAATTGCGCTACCCACGGTGGCGCGAACCCCCGTTCAGCCGGAGAAAGATCTCAGACTAAACAACACGAACCAATGAGCGAGTACGCTGGAACGCTCTCAGATCCACAAGGATCTTGAGAATGAGAGACTTGCCCTCCATGCGAGCCGCCAATAGGCGAGCGTGATGAAGCACTCTCAGATCCTCGAAGATCTTGAGAATGAGGGACTTGCCCGAGTTACAGGTCGAGTCGATTCCTCCCAACATGGGCAACCACGATGCTTGGCAAGGTGGCAAGGGGGGAGGTCACTGGGAGCCACAGTAAGAAAGGCGTGTCAAGGCATCACCTTCTTGCCCTTCCACAGGAAACCGGCCCATTGGCCAAGGCCGAAAGCGCGGCCACGTCCCAGGCTGAAAGCGCGGCCACGTCCCAGGCTGGATCGCAGCCACGTCCAAGGCCGAAAGCGCGGCCACGTCCAAGGCCGAAAGCGTGGCCACATCCAAGTCCGAAAGCGCGGCCACGTCCAAGGCCGAAAGCGCGGCCACGTCCAGACTGGGTAGCAACTCGAAGTCCCAGTAAACAAAAGACTGAGGCCGTAAACCAATGCTCGAACCCGGCTCCCGGGGGGTAGAAGCTGTAATGGAAATAAAAGAACAACTGGCCCGGTGGTACCGGTCCATTAGTAAACGTACAGAAGATTTAAAGTTTCCGGATCACCATCCCCAATCCGTTGGTTGCCACCCAATCGGCGCCAAAGGCAGCTGCTGTGGAAACAGCGCCTATCCGGAGCGAATGACGCCCAAATTGCCAGCCCGATACGCCAGCGACCTGCCGTGCCCTCAGTGAAATTGTCCAATATTGGCAACCTGTCAAATGCGACCCCTCTTTTGCGCAGGAATAGGTACCCACTATAATTGTAAGCGAGCAGGGCGGACCTATATAACGCTAGGACCGGGCAAATTTGAAGCACAGAACACCTACGAAGGTGTATCGTGCCGGCCTTACCGCCGGTCAGTCTTCAATCTACAAATATGCTGAGAGACCAGATTCCGCTCGCGGACCATACATGACCAACGTAATGCATAAGCTAGAAGTCGGTTTCTTGGATTGGGGAAGCAGCTCACTGACGCGTGGGGGGCAAACGAAGGGGTACCAAATCGGCGGCTTGAAACAAGGCAACCTCATAACTGGCAGAACAAACTCAAGGCTATGCATTAGCCAGCCTACATAACCTATGAGGAGAGGTCGGAATCTTCAGGAAAACTCAAAAATTGGATTGGATCCGGGTAATACCACTGCGCCACCACCCCAGGGGGCACGAGGCAGCCCACTAATTTTCGGCTGAAATGCGGCGCGTACGATGAGGACTACGAAGTCCCACAATACTATAGCACCGTCTGCGCCAAAATGGGCGACCAAGCGCCGCAACTCCATGAAGGGTAGATGCTGGACTGCTGGAGCCGACTTACCACGCGAATACACAGCCCAGGCCGAAACAAGGGCCGGAAGCGATGACTCTCCAGCGGCAGGCGGGAACATGACTACGTTGGAAGACACAGGAACTGGGGGGGGGTCTGAGCGGAGCATGTGACGCCGCGTTTACTTCAGTAGTCACGGATGGCGTACCTAAAGGAACGGTACTGGCAGATCCTGTTAAAACGGACTCAAGAGAAGAATTGCATGGCACCATTAGCCATTATTAGTGTACGCTCCACCCCCTCAGCGCCCTAGCCAAGCTTGTAGAAAGCCGTCTCCCATACAACACGGCCGTCCCCTGCCTCCCAGCGTGCTCGCGCTCAAACGAGGCCGCTTCTACCAAGCTGCCAAAGACTAGGTGACTCATCACCTGATGAAGAGGATGGATAAGTAAGGGGCTGCTGACTAGGCCTCTGCTTGGCAGGGGCTTTACCTTTCCCCTTCCCATTAGAACCTCCCACCTTAAACAGCGTAGCTGAATATACCGGGCAAACCGGTGACAAGTAACCCATAGCGTATGCGTGGCACAAACCAAAAATGGATTCAAGGAGAATGGGAAGGGTGACCCTGATATGTAACAGCCGACGCAGATTGCGGTGTGTAACAGCCCCCACGATTCGTGGCGCCTGACTTCATAACAGAGGACCATGAGTGGAGTCCGCTGCCTGAGCCGCCCCTCCTGGCTAAAGAATCAAATCAAATACAGGTTGAAAGAGAGGGGGTCTGAGGACTAGTCGGTAGATTAAAGATTAACAAGCATAAATGAGCTGGAGACAGGGATAAACAGTGAGGGGGGGCACGTTTGCAGATGACACAAAAATGTTCTGTGCGGTGGAAACCAGAGAGGATTGTGAAGAGCGCCAGAAGGATCTCCCCAAACTGTGGAAATGCTGAGAGATGGCAAATGTGTGTAAATGTAACCAAATGTAAAGGAATGCGTATTGGGGCCAAAAAAAAAATTGCAAACTTCATCTATCAACTCATGGGCTCTGACCTATCCGTGACAGACCGGGAAAGAGGTCCTGGTGTGTTGGTGGACAGCGCCATGAAGGTGTCTCCCCCATGTGTGGCAGCAGCCAAGAAAGCCAGTTCGTTGCTATGGATTATCAAAAAAAAGGGGGTTGAAAATTAGACAGCCAACATTATAATGCCATATACAAAACAATAGCAAGGCCCCCCACCTGGAGTATTGTGTACGATTCTGGTTACCACATCTCAATAGAGGCCCAGTGGAACTTAAAAGGTGCATAAGAGAGCAACCAAAATGATCACTGGGCTGGGGCGCCTCCCCCATGAAGAAGGCCAAGAACATTTGGGTCTCTTTCGTCTGGAAAAAAGGCGCTTGAGGGGGGGGCTATGATTGCGACGTACAAAATAATGCAGGGCATGAATAAAGTGACTAAAGTGGGGCTCTTCCCTCCCTCCCAAAATATCAGAACTAGAGGGGGGGGCTGGGCAGATTCCTGGGGAAACAGTCGAGCACAGGTTACAAACCATGATGAAGAACCAGGGTCCTTCAAGGGCCAGACGCGGGTGAGTGGTATCAGGAGATAGACATCTAGTCACATGCGCTCCCAAACACATCTGGTGAGGCCCAGACGGCATAGCCGAACAGAAGGGCGAACAGGCGACAAGAAACTCAGCCGCGTGGGTGCGGCACGGGGCCAAAATGGGTTCCAAGGGTATCCGAAGGATGGCCCTATTATGTGACCGCCAAAACAAATCGTGGCATGGGTATAACAACAATGAATAAAGAGGATGGATGCAGATTACACCCACCCCCCATACCCACTGACAGATGACGTGCACAAAATGGCTGAACGGGTGGGCAGGCATGCCACCACCGAAGCCGAAAAATTACCGCCAATTAACTTTGGATGAACAATCCAAGCACGCTAGAGCACCCTAATAAGTCAACCAAGGGACGGAGGGTCCGGGGCCACTCGGAGTGTTCAGCCGGGCAGATGGATGTAGATAGATGCCTAAGGGGTGAGCCCATGAGGCATGGCCAAATTGGCCACCGGGTGCCAAGTCAAATCAGCCTCCCTAAGTCACCCCCGATAAAAGGGTGTAATATCCCCTAAACGAAGCTAAAAGCCTACAGCCCAGGATAACTGGAGGTAGGTAGAGCCGCCCAGTGCGCCCAGCCCGGCGGATGGGCATGGATTTAGGCGCTAAGAGTAGGCCCAGAACGTCCAACCAAAATGGCCGCCGAGTGGCAAAGCAGAAGATGGCCGCCCAACCCAAA
This sequence comes from Phrynocephalus forsythii, assembly GCA_029282475.1. Lineage (NCBI taxonomy): Eukaryota > Metazoa > Chordata > Lepidosauria > Squamata > Agamidae > Phrynocephalus > Phrynocephalus forsythii. The sequence goes on from JAPFRF010000005.1 coordinate 17,803,477, forward strand.
GGCACAGGTTACAAATCACGCTGGAGATATGTAATCTCCAGGCTTAAGAACCAGGGTACTTCAAGGGCCAGATGCAGGGAAGTGATATCAGGAGACAGAGATCTAGTCTCATGCACTCCCAAACGCATCCAGTGGTGCCGTTGTGAGATACAGGAAGCTGGACTGGATGGGCCCTTGGCCTGATCCAGCATGGCTCTTCTTACGTGCATATGTTCGCATGTTCACTGGCCCAATCCACCTTACCCAACCAAGGTGATAATACAAGAAATTTGGGCGGCCAGAAGGAACCCCAAAAGACGACACCCCTGGCAAGCGCGACCAACTACCCCCGCAGGACTAAGCTCGCCAGTTCAGTCTCACCGACCGCCCCAACAAGCTAGTAACACCAGCCGGCCAAGAGACGGGGTTCTCCGGCTCAGCCGGCGCTCGGCCATCCTGCAGGCTTGACACAGCCTGAGAAGCCGGGTGCACTACTTCCCTAGGGATAAAGGGAGCCAGGAATGCTCCGACTGCTCGCTTCCACCCTCCCCCGCACGCTAAACCACCCATCACCCGAAACACCCCGGAGCGACCATCCCTGGAGTGAGGGAGATCCGGGAGGCGAAGTGACAGCTGCTCCCGACAATCAGGCGATTGTCAGGAGCCGCAGGGGGAGCAGTGGCTTGAACCTGAGCGCCAGCCGCTCCGGGAGGCTGCAAGGCAGAGACAAGGAGCTGAAATCTCCGCAGCTGGTCTGGTGTCCTAATCCCCGTCAGCGAAGCCCCAGCCGCTTGTCGGAACTCCCGACAAGCGGCTGAGTAAAAAGGGGGGGGTGCAGAGAGCTCCAGCTCGCTGCTCTCAGGGCACCCCGCAGTCGCACAGGCTCGAAAGAGCCTGGCCAGCCAACCCACCAGCCTCCCGGAGCCCCTCTCGGAAGAACTCGCCTGTCACAGTAAAAAAGCCTTCTGTGCCGCAGCTTGAGAAACAGCTCCTCCCGACAATCAGCTGATTGTCGGGAGAACGCAGCCAGCGGCGCGGGCTCTGCAGCGCGGAGGTTTAACGGGGCTTCCAGCAACCGCTCCGTCGGATCCTGCTTGAAACCGGCGGTTGCGGAGGCAGGCTGAGGGGGAGCGCGCCAAGGACTTATAAAGGGCGCGCTCCCCTGCCGTAGGCTACGCTAATAGCGGAGCCAATAGCCGCCTCCGTCAACCGGCCGGCAAAGGTGCCCCTGCTCGGCACGAGGCCGGGCGGAGCAGCCATTATCACTTAAAGCCTGTGTTGGGAATTTTGTCTCAATTTGTTTTCAGACATGCAAGTAAATTGAGACAAAATGGTTGGACTGGATCATATTTCCCGATCACTTATCTGATGATAGCTTAGCCAATCTCAGCCCTCCAGATTGTTTTCAGCCACCAAAGGGTGCTTTTACATGACCCCTAAAATCCGCTGGCAACTTAAATTTGGACCAGAGATCTTGGGGGGGTTGTTGCTCTTCCTGTGTTCCCACCCCTCCACAATTCATTGCTCCTGTCTGCGTGAGGGGAGGGAGAAAAAAAGGGAGAAAAGAATGCAAGCTAACCTCCGCTCTGCCGTCGAGCTGCTCCGGAAACCATTCCAGTCTCTTTCAGTCTCTTAAAGGGGCGGGGGCAAAACAAACAAACAAACAAACACAAGGCGAGGAGAGCCCGGCACTCACTGCTTTACATCCGCATCAAAATTTTTTAACCTTCGGAGACCAGGTACTTGGAAAATGTGCTGGGACGCGCTTAGGTAGGTGTGGTCGTACTTTATTTTGTTTAAAGTCCAGCGCTGGTGGGAAAACAATTTTAAGCTCCGCATCTAGGAGACCTTTGCCTCAGATTTTAGGGGTCGTGTAAAAGTGCCCAAAGTTGTGCCCCCTCCTTTAAACCCAATACCACCTGCAGCATCTTCATTCCTTGCAGAAGGGCAAGGAAGCTTCTCCTATTGTATTGAAAGAATTAAGAAGGCTCTCTGGCTTCCAACAGGGCAGCATTGTTTTTAATTCTGATTTGCTATCAGACTTCCTTTGAGAAAGAGGTTGTTCTTATTTCTTTCTCTTTTTTTAACTCAAGAGGAGGGATCAGTTCCTAAATATTCATGAGCTACTCAATGCAAGTCCAGAAGTCTTACTCCTAATGCAGTGTTCTCACTTAGCATTATTGTACTCTCAGTTTGCAATAATAGGCTTCTTTGCCTACGAATTTTGATTACAGGGGACCTCTGATTACATACTAGACTTGCCTGTAATGCTTGTTCTGAGTCAAATGTGTGAAATTAATTTTCAAATACAGTTGGCACTGAGCCACATTTCAAATCTACTGAAACAGACCCAGTGAGTCCAAAAGCACTGACAGTAATATTCCTGCACACTCTCGCACTGCAGTACCAGCTTGCCTTTCCTTAGAAGAGGTCCCTGTCAATCAGCTGGGATATTTCTTTTTTTAAAGCCTCCTCTCCATTTTATGAAACTAGAAAGGAATTGGGTCTGAGATGGGAAAGATTGCACAAGGAACTGAAACAATGTTAGGGTACAGTATGTCTTATAAAAACTGGAAAAATGAACTGCAATCAGGTGATTACGATTTCAGATATTGACATGGGACTTGGTTCATACATTTAACTTAATTTAGAGCAGATGGGGAGAACTTTTACCTCACCAGATCTCCATTGCTATCAGACTTTCATTCCCATTGGCAGAATGGTCAATGGTGAAAAGTTAAGGGAAATGAAATCTAAAGCATCTGAATATAACAGGTTCAGAGATACCCAGTGTTTGAAGAGCCTCCATTTAATAGGTTATCCTTAATCCTTGTCTAAACTGTAAAGCCCATCTAACAGATATGATGAATGACCCTTCTGTTTAAAATTTTATGGTCTTGACTCTTTAATGATTTTCCAACTCTTTTTAATGAGTAATTAAGTCCCGGTGAAACTACTAATGTTGGATGGAAGTACTTTTCTGAAAGCATTCATTGTCAAAGTGTTCAGTGTCATTACTCAGAATCCTTTTGATGATCTACCTGAGCATAAGTTAAACAGTGTAACTCTACACAGTAAAGCACCTCTAACAAATAAGCTGTTAGTCCAATCACGAGATGCATGAGTGCTTTGGAACCTCATCAGTTAGTAGCAATTCTCCATGGCGGTAACTTCTGTGATTTTACTTATGTAAATATAAATCACCAACAGGGTTCCAGTCTCCTTTCCATGGCATGTCTGAAGAGAGGGGTATGTGTGTGTCAACTTCAAAAATTATCAGGGAACATGTCCATTGCTAAATATTATTTGAGTACATGCACTGCTGCCTTCCCCAAAATCTTAACCTTCTATGAATCCCTTCGTATTGGAAGTGGCACTAACCTATCTCTGGTAGACATTTTTCTGCCACAGTGGATCCTTTCACTGAGGAAGCCCTTGAAGTCTTAAGGCAAGATATTTTCCTGCCTTAAGCAAAGAAAAAGCACAAAAGCCAATCTCTCTCATGGCTGGGAATAGCATTTCCCCATTTGTAAATGCAGTAGCTTAGCCTGGGGTAGATTAAAGAATCTAGGCAAAGGTGACTAATGACTTCAGTAGTGGGCATCCCACTCAAAAGCTGTGGATGATTCACCTTTGCTAAAGGAGATAATTAGAGATGGGCACGACTTGAAAAATTTTTTTTTCGAGTTGTCATTAGTCGGGCCGGTTCCGTTTCGGCTCGTTTCCGTTTTTCGTGAAAATTTGCAAAAATTAGTCGGTTCGTTTTTTCGTTTTCGTTGTCGTTAGTACTGTTTTTTTGGGGGGGGAGCGGGCTCCTGGAGGCACCTCTGTGGTGGGTGCCTCCTCTGGCCCACTATAAAGGGAAAGTGGGCTCCTGGAGGCACCCGTGGGTGCCTCCTATCCTCCCACTAGGAAAGGGAAGCAGGCTCCAAGAGACCCCTCTACATGGGGGTCTCCCCTCTTCACCTGCTGCTGCTGCAAAATGGTATGCAATAGCCATATGGATATTGCATACCAGTTGTGCAGACAGTGAGACCAGTGAGAGTGATAGCGTCATGCCTTCCCTGCACAAGGCTCTCGCACCGCCATGTCTCACACAGAAGGGAATTGTACTTGCTGCATGTAGTGCAATGCAAGCAAGTAGATCTGGCTTAGGGTTAAGGTGGGTTAGTGCAAGGGCTAGGGTTAGGCTAGTGACGGGTAAGGTTACGGTGGGCTAGTGGGTTGCACCTCTGGGTGCCTCTCTGACCCACTAAGAAGACAGTCTGTGACGTATGGGTAAGGAAGGAGTCAAGGGTTAGGGTTAGGGTTAGGGGGCTAGGGCAGGTTTTAGGGGGCTTTTTGGCACATCCCAGAAGTCTCCATGGCCAAGTGGCCATGCGATTGGTGGGATGGCTCCAAAAATTTGCATGGTCGTCCACTCCCACATGGCTGGCCACTCGGCCAGCCCATCATTGCGCAGGTGTAAAAAAATAAAATAAAAAATAAAATCAATGGAGGACAGAGGAGGAGAGGAGAGACATTTTGTTGCAAGAAAAAACCCACCGCTACTGTGAAAAATCTGGCAGTTTATAAATTTTCGCGTGTTTCTTTCTGTTGTGCTTGTGTGTTTTTGGGCCACGATTTCAAAAACAATATTGCGTTCGCTGCCCCATTTTGGATCCCCCGCCCACACCGCATGGCATGGCGACTCGAGTCCGGCTGCCCAGGACGGGGGGGGGGAGGCGGGACCCCCCCTCCAGAAACCACCCCTCCGGTAGGTGCCCTGCGCCCTTAGTCAAGCAGGCATTTTTCCGCCTGCTTTTTTGGCCCGGGAATGGGTGGGGGGAGAGTTTAAAAGTTTTTTCCTGTGCTGTCTGTGCCGCTTGCTTGCGCTTTAATTGCGGCAGCCGGCGGCCGGCGAGACTGGGCTTTTTGCTGGCTGCGAGCCTGTGGCGAGTCCCACCAGAGCAGCCCAGGACGGGGGATGGGGGGGAGGCCGGGGACCTCCAGAAACAACCCCTCTGGTAGGTGCCCTGAGGCACGGCAGGCATTTTTCCACCTGCTTTTTGGCCGGGAACTGGGTTTTTTTAACTTTTAAAAACTTTTTTTCTGTGCAGCGTGGCATCGCGCAATCGCGCGATGCAAGGAACAAGCACAACAAATCAGACCAAAATTCTTCGTTCGTCGGTTCGAGCTCAAAGTCTGGCGGAGTAATTCCAGTTACCGTTTCCGTAGAGTAACGGAACCGAGTAACGGAAACGGAAACGGGAATACCGCTAAGTCGTGCCCATCTCTAGAGATAATCTGTCAGCAACTGTGGGGAAGGCAATTTGCTTCACAGCATTTGAATGCCTTGCTTCTGCCATCGGAGGTTGCTGCCTCACTCTTCCAAATGGTAGGATCAGCTTCGAACATAACAGATCTGACAAATGTAGGGCCAATTCCTCAGATGACATTACAAAGTGAAGAAAGATATCAAAATCACAGACTTGTATCAAATAGAGAAAAAAAAGATGAAGGCAACAATAGAAGATAATTTATTGAAGAATCCCAGGATTTGCCAGAATGCAGTGGCTCAAATAGTAACTGAAGATGAAATCAACAGTATGCACAGCTAACTTTTGCTTTATCACATTCCTCCTCTCCTGCAGTGACATTTCCGTATAAGTTCTTAGTATTCACTGTTAACCTGACCTGTCTTTTGTTTTGGTTCAGCAAGCAGCTGCAGTTGATTCTTTTATGAGGAATAAGTGTACTACCCTGTGGAATCTTTGCATTAAGGCTGTGCTTTACTGTCCCCAATTTGGTGTGTTTATTAGGAGTAATAATATGCTTAAAAAGAAGAAAAAACATTATGGGGCGTTCCTCTATTACTCCCATGTACATGGGAAAGATTGACATTAGACCCTTGCCTATATCTGTCCTCGTATTTCTGTGTTACTGAGTCTTCTTCTGAATGACTTGGAGAACCCTCAAAGCTAATTTCTGTTTAGCTTCTTTCACCATTGTCAGACCAGATAGCTGGGATTCATAAGCACTGTTCTAGATTACTTATGTGCTCTGTGAATATAGAAGCATTAATGAGACCCTTTATATGGGGAAGGGGTTAGGGACTGTAGGAATTATAAGATATGATCCCCCCTGAAAAAAATGGTTAATATATTCAGTATTATGGCCTTTTTGCTTGTAGTTTTAGCACTTAGATTCTGCAAAATACAAGGTGATATGCGTTATCACTTTCTTTCACCCATCTCATTAGGAGATGACTTTTACCTTGATTGGCATATTTATCTAAAGCGGTGTTTCTGCTCTTCCCTTGAAATATAAATTATCAGAACTGACTCATGCTTTGTCACCCTCTGAAGCCTGAGTCTGATTTTATTAATCCACTGGTGAAAATATATTAGGTGAGCAGCAGATAAAAGGGAATCATAAATTAGCAGGATGGTTTTTAATATACATAGCTATCTTCTGGGGAGGGAGGAAGTTAAATGTGAACACAAAAAGAAAGTTAAAAACTGAACAAAGCTGGAGCAAGCAAGCAAGCAAGCAAGCAAGCAAGCAAGAACCTTTATTGGCAGATTCAATGAGACAAAGTAAAATGAACATTTGGATACTGAACTTATAGAGAACTTTCAGTGAAATACAGAGCTAAGTTCCCTCACAATTGCATTGAGAAAGTCCACCACTGGATCAAGAAAGGCCACCCAGTCTAATAGTAACATAAAACGAATTTGGTCTAGGTCCGATATCTCCTCCAGGGCTCATAAATGGGACCAAGATGCTTTGACCGGAGATAATGATGACATGAGCAATACAAAACCATGTGTACTAGGGTTTCCAGCTGAGCAAAGCTGTATGGAAAACCAGTGAAGGAATTCTCTCAAATGATGCCAGACACTGTGTCCTAGGGTAGGTGACAGTGAACAAGAAGAACTAGTAGTCTAAATTAGGGGATGGAACGGATTTTGCTCATAAACCAAGATATTACTGTACCTGGCTCCATTGCCACATTCTCTGAGCTGTTCCTGCTTTCAAAAAAAAAGGATAGGTATTGTGGTATTACCTGGGAGTCATAGGACATTTGGGGAGACATAGTTCTTTGGGGAGCACCCTCCCTAGAACCTAATAAGCCATGAGACTATGTCTCCCAGTATCCTCTCTAACCAAGACGCCCACCCCTGCTGGGGGGATGACCCATGCAGCCAAGGGTGGATGAAAGGATAATCCAGTGTTTCAACTGTTTGTGTTGTTCCAGGAACCTCTGGAAGCAGAATAGCCAACAGGGAAGTATTAGAAGAAGGAAGTACAGTATATGTCAGGCTCATTTGCCCCACTGAGATATAGATCTTGAAAAGATCAGAGCAAAAGTATAACCAGCATGTCAAGCCATTCTGAGTGCTAATTGGAAACAGCTGGACATTAGGGAGAAGTTGGCTGGTAGTCTTTTTGGAAGGCAATGAGGAAGTTCACCTCTTGTCTGCTGTTCTGTGCCTAACACACAACAGCTCACATTTCTGCATATCCCCTAAAATGTAAAATGTCTTTTATTCAAATGGGGTGTCTACCTGAGCATTTGTTCTACTATTTGGTCTGTTGTCGGAATGGTCTGTTCCACTCCTGTTGGGATGGTGAACAGATGCCATAAGTGCCAGTGTGAACCAGGCCAACCCCAAAGCAGTCCAACCCACATTTTGGGGTTTGCTCTCAGGGGTTACTCTTTTTGGGAGTAGATAAGGTCACTCACTCTGTTTTGGTTTGTTTCCAGCATGTACAGTCATTGAGACTGAACCAATATTTGAGCTAGATTTAAATACCTGATCCAGTTTCAATTGGCCAATATTATTTACCCTATCCACTTAATAATATTAGGGAACTGAAAACTTCCTCTGCTCTGCAGTGCAAGGGCAGAAGAAGAAAGTGAGGGGTTGTGATTTTTAAAAGCATATGAGGATAGCATTGATGTGCTCTGTCTTTCAGGGGAAAAAAATTAACACACTTGTTTCCTCCTTCTTCTGGAAGTTTTATTTCCCCTACTAAAAGATAGATAGATAGATAGATAGATAGATAGATAGATAGATAGATAGATAGATAGATAGATAGATAGATAGATAGATAGAGAGAGAGAGAGAGAGAGAGAGAGAGAGAGAGAGAGAGAGAGAGAGAGAGAGAGAGAGAGAGATCATTTTTATGTTGTACCATCTTTTTAAAAGGAAAGTGCCATGTGGATGCAAGTATCTCACCAACTAGGATACCAAATTTTATGTGAATTTAAGTGATATGTTTAACCTGCTCCAGCTCACTCCACTTGAATTGTCCAGCCGAAAGCTTACAAGCAAAACATGAAGGCAATGGTCTTCTTCCCACAACACACAGACCGAATGCCCTCAAACATTTCCACAAGTTCTGTTTATGGGTGATAGATATGGATGAACTGATTTATATCTCAAATTTATGATATCCTACCAGCCCAGAATAACGAGACCAGACACCAGTTGTGGGATTAAAATGGGCCACAATTTTATTGATATTCAGTTCACTGAAATTAAACTGTTAACATTCCTTAATTTTAATTCCTAAAACACCTGAAAATAGTGAAAGTGGCTCAATTAACAATACCTAATTAATTTTAGGATAGTGCTGCCCACCTGCTCAGCACCCTCCCAAATGTTGCGGTCTGGGCAGCCCTCATCTCACACTTTACCTTGTTTATAGCTGAACCTATCATTCCCAATTTCTAATCCATTTTTTTAGGGCTGCCAGTGCTAAAATGGTCAGCTGCAAAGTCAGCAGTTTAGCAGTTCAAATCCCAGCTGCTACACAATGGAGCGAGCTCCCGGTGTTAACCCAGCTCCTGCCAACCTAGCAGTCCAAAAGCATGTAAATGCAAGTAGATAAATAGGTACCACTGTAAAAAGTGGGAAAGCAAACAGTGTTCTGTGCAGCCATACCAGCCACATGGCCATGGACTTGCACAACACTGGCTCTGTTGCTTGAAAACAGGGATGAGCACTGCCCCTGGAGACAGACAGGGCTAGCATGCATGTGCGGGGGGAGACTTTACCTTTACCTTTATACCTAAATCTATCATCACTTCAATTTATCACTTGCACTGCCTGCCATGGAAAGGGGACTACTAGGTATGCTCCCTTTTACCCACCTAGCTGAATAACTCAGCCATAATTTATTTTTATTTATTTTAGGGCAGTTTTACCCTATCTTTCTTCTTGAAAAGGACCCAAGGCAGATTACAGTAATGTGGGATAACATACAGTCCAGTGCAATTAAGACATATTCCAGTATTGAGAACAGGGACCCCCTTGTAAATCAGCAAGAAAAGTTTCCAAGCCTCCATCAGAAATATGGACACCGTCCTTTCTAAAAAGCTCAGGGCTGCCAAACCTAATGCCTGGATGATTAACAACTGACACAAAACCTTGTTGAACAAAGTTGTCAGTTTCCCTGTTTACTCCCTTTCAGGCTTTGTCAAATTGGTTTGGGTCCCCTTCCATACTAACCGTGGCATGATATTGGACCAAACTATCCTCATATCAGGGTACCTGACTCTAAGATTCAGCAGGTCAGCTTTTACCAGCAGAATCAAAGACTTGCCCAACCGCTGGGTCAATTCATTTCCATTGAGGTGGATCAACAAGATGGCAGGGGATAACCCGTGTGCAGCCTGGGATGCAGATTTCAGGAACCTATCCCAGTATATGTCTCTCTTTTCCCTCCATTCCAGTATGGTCCAAGAACCAAGGCCCAGGTTTCAGCCCCAACTCATACACCATGTGTACACAGCTACCCAGAAGACATAACTGTGCCCACAAAGCACAACTCTGGCATGACTCTGCGGCAGCTCTCCTGTAACAATGAAAACATACCACAAAAGTCTAGAACCTAACAGTCAGGCAGTGGCTCAATATACAAATGAAATTTTGTGAGCTCCATCTGCCTGAATTCCAGCAAAATCAAAGCCCATGGCAGCAGCTGTGGAAGCAGCACCAATCCTGAAAGAATGAGTGCCAATTCTAAAACCCCGAATCCCCAACCTATTTAATGCTTGGGATGTAACTGTTTAAAATTGGTATTTGATGAAGAGGGACCCATTGTTATGCATAAACAATGTTCCTGTTGCATCTCCTCTCAGAATAATGTAATGTCTCATTGCTCTTACCAGGCAGATTTTAATACCCAAATGAATAAAATGCTCCACACCTTTTTATCAGTCTTTGATTTACATAAATGAATCTTAAGGTGATCTGCTGCCAAAGATAAGTCAGTCCTCTGCAAAAAGGACCCTGACTTATCAGCTGTGAATCCAGCCATCAGCTCACTGACTCTAAGGGCTGCAAAGAATGCTGTCAAAGTGACTGCTCTGAACAACTTAACCTCAAACTCATTGTTGCATATCTCCTGCCATATTCCATAGAGTTTGACCATAATCTCAGGTGTAGAAGGGGCCCTATTGTCTCTGGCTACACCTCTCTCTTTTCCCCTTCTTTTCATCATTTTCTGTAATCTAAAATCCTTCACAGGGTGGGGCCACCCCTGCACCATGGCATAAAACATCAATGCAGACATTTTACCCTGAATGGATCTCGGGGCCAAACCCTTATCATATAAATGAACAGCAACTGCACAAGCCGATCACTACATGCTGGCCAAAGCTGCTCAAGACCTTCACTAACACAGAATGTATTATACTCAGCCACAGCTGTGGCATAGTTCTTTCATGTGCTGGGAGCCAAAGCTAGGTTCTTGGCTCTAATCACCTCTAATCTCCAATGTGACACACCTTGTCCAGTAGCACTTTTGGAAGAACCTCAATGTCATCTTTTACTTCGACTGACAATCTTCGCCTATGAAATAGCTTTTTAAAGCCATCCACAGCTTTACAACGCCTTCTCAAAAATGTCCTACCTGGCACTACCACTCTGCAGGCAAAATTCAAATGACCAATTATTTCCTGCAATTCTTGCAGAGTCACCTTTCACCTGCCCAACAAAATATGCAAACACTTCCTCAAATTCCTCCACTTCTCCTCAGACAATCTACTTGCCTGAATATAATTGTCTAATTCAGTACCTAAAAGGGTCAAAAAAGTAGTCGGACCCTGGTTTCTCATCAGCTAAGGGTACACCTAACAGCCACTAATTCCTTAAATGAATGCATCAGCACCTCACATTGCAAAGTCCCTGCTTTTCCTGAAAATAAAAAAGTCATCCAGGTAGTGCACTACCTGATTTAAAACTGACTTCTGCTTAATGCACCACTCTAAAAATGAACTAAAACTTTCAAAAGTCATGCAAGAAATTGTGCAACCCATAGGTAAAGCCCTATGCATGTAATACTTACCCTCGAAAGCAAAGCCTAACAACTGAAAATCCTCAGACTTTGTGCCACATTTGCCCAGTTTGGAACCTATGTCACAATTCCTAATCATACACACTGCAGCATCAAATGAAGTATACTAGACCTGACATAATTCCTGGGGAATCATGTTGTTCACCAACTGACCATTAAAATAAGACAAATGATAGATAAGTTGATATTCACCTGGTACTTTTTTAGGTACCACAACTAAAGGAGAAACCCTAAAGCAAGCTGTCAGAGAGTCATCAAAAGGACCCAGCACCCTGTCCTCCTCTACTTCTCTCTTGATTTTGTCCCTCACAATATGTTCACAGCCCAAAACAAACTTCAAGTTCTTTGCAAACCTAGCTTCTCTCAAATGAAAAGCAGGAATCCTAAAGGCTAACCTCAAACCTTCTAACAAAAATTGGGTCTAAGTCCAATTTGTATAACCCTGCAGACAAACTTTCAATGCAGCAACATTAATTGGGCTGGGGATCCTTTCCAAAATTACCCTGGTTTTTTTGGGGGGGGAGGTTCTTTCTGCCCCCAACATCCATTATTATCTGAGCTATTGCTCTTCCCTTTGGGACAGGCAGTCACACTGTGTGATCCACTGCACACTGAACAAATGTGTCAAAATCTACAGCACTTCTTTATAAAAATCCCTTTCCATTGACCTCCAAGCAGACCAGGTGGGGTTGAACCACCTGACCTGCAGAAGTGTGGGTAGCACTAGCCTGGATGGACTGCAGAATTAAATGTCCACTATCAAGACACTCTCCAAGCATAGGGTGAGACTGGGTCATATGTTATAGCTAAAGTAGGTCATAGGGAACACCCCAGCACATGCATGAGTGCTTAGCTGCATTCATCCTGAACCCCTCATTATACTTCAACCATAAAGTACCAGGAAATCTGTATACACTCTAAAAATCATGTTCATGTATTTAATCAACCCAAAGGCTTTATCTGGCTTGATTTTACTGACAATGCCAGCATAAATGAAAAATCCTGCTAGCCAGTTAGACCAACATCTGTCTGATTTTCTGAATCTAATTTTTTCCTTTTTCCTTTTGTCAAGTTTTCAAATTTCTGCTTCTCGATTTCTCTACTGAGCAACTCAAAGACATCCATATAGTCTCCTTCTATAATTTCCCCAATCATTGTTTCTGAAAGACAAAAAACTGATGGTAAAGCTCCTCCCTATTGTTAGTGCTAGTATGAGCTGACTTGCCAGAACTAGAGTCCTCAACTTCCAAATGCACAGCCTGAGTTCCTACTGCCTTGGTAGGACTGTAGTTCAAAAACTCTAGTTAACTGTAGTTTTTCTTCCTTTTTGTTATATGAACAGCTCAATACACAGTCCCATTCAAGCTAAATGGTGCAAAAATCAGACAATCAAAATTGATATTCCAACCATTCTTCAACCCTTCCCAATGAGACTAATATTCAGTTAATACTAATCCACCAAGCCCTAAATGTCCATTAGAGGCCTGCCCTCCCCCTCCCATCCCTCACACACCCTCCCTTTTCTTATAAACCTAGCACAAATTAAAGTACTTTAAAGTATAGCTAATCAAATAAAACCTCTTTCCCTTTATTTTATTTTTTAAATACAGGATATTCCTTGCAGCCTAGGATGGCCCATTTTACCACATGGGCTGGCTGAAGCACAGCCCAATCCTCTGCTCCAGCACTCTGAAGCCTAACAAAGAGCTGATGGTAGGGAGATCTTATCAGAGTGCCAGGGAAAAACACTGCAAGTCAGCTAAAGCTAGAAGCATTGGGAGGTCTCTCACTGGATTCCCTGATAGGGAGATAAATGACAGCTCTGGACTCCACACAGCAGGACTGGCAAGGTAAGTACTGATGCCACAAAGTGGTTGCTGGGAGCTCTCTCATCTAGCACGTTTCAAGAAGACAGACAGAACTCAAAAGAGGCTCAGTACCATGTAGCACCACCTCAAATATTCTCAACCCCTGCCAGGCATCCCCTTAGCCTTTCAACTTGTGACCTGATCCAGGCAGGGAAGGCAGACAAAGAGGCCCCTTGCTACACTCAGGCAGCTCAGAATGGCCAAAATGTTAAGCCATTAAGCTTGTGACCATTGCAGTCAAGAGTCTGATCAAGTTAATAATGTGGTATTTTGTTTATATTTTGTTTATTCATAATAATTATACTGTTTCTAAACACCTTTGAAAGGACAGGTCCCTCCTGAATTTCCTCCCCTTTAAACCTGTCACATAAATTAAATGAACAGCAACAGGAAAAATTTCATCACATTATGAACCTGTGTAAGTTGGCTTGAAAACAGAGCTTAGAAAAGTTACTTTTTCTAATTTGAACTATACTGGTTGTGCTTTTCTGGAAGTTGCAGTCCAAAAGGTAATTTTACCAGCTGTGCTCAGTACAAACAGATATGAAGCATATAAGAAAATTATGATCCTCAAAGCCTAGTTTTAAATTGGCAGGTACCATGCCTCAGATTTAATACATCAGTTGCTAGAGGGAATGTTTCTTAATTAGGAGATAAGTAAGATGTTCCTACATTCTCATGCCTTGTGTTTTTCTGTTCCATTCTTTCTTTCTTGGAAATAGAAAATAAACACAGCATAAATCAGACTTGGAACAGTACAATATATTAGGAGAATAAACTGTAGAATCACATTCTTTTATGAAAAATGTTTTGTATTCAGAGGAACATTCTTAACCATATGTGTTCCCAAGCCATCATCACAACACAGAAGAGCAGCCAGTGCAGACAATAGAATCTATGTTACAAAACTATATACAGATGAGCTGCTGGCCTATCTGGAAACCTGCACCTTTGAGGACTCTCTGTTTCCAGCAATTGCTTCCTCCCTGGTAGGATGGTCCATGTTCACCTGCTGAGGGTCCAGTCCAAAATCTGCTGGGTGGCTGCCAGTCCTCTAATGTCTGGGCCCTTTCTCCTGCTCTTCTTTGACATGGAAGGTCTGCTTTCACTGGCACAATCTTTTAACATGTTTTTCTCTGTGTCAGTGACATAGCTGTTCAGGGTAGCTGTCGACACAGGTGAGTTTGTGTTAGCCTTTGTTCGAGTGGGCCCAATCCACCCTACCATTGGCAGTTTCAGGCAAGTCTAAGAGCCCCTTTGTCCAGCTCCAGAGGACACATTGGTACTGGTTCCAGAAGCAGGGCATTATATACCAAAGTCAGTATAGACATTGTGGGAAATGACCTCCAGGTGCACACAGGCCACCCTGAATCTTCAGAACATCATTCCACACATTCTCTGACCTCTCACCATTACTGCTTTCTCTCTTCCACTGCTCCAGTTTCCTCTTCTTCCTATATTTGAAAAAAATTCCTACAGTCACCTGGTAGCCATTGACTACCCTTGTTTTGGACTACTGGCTTTTCTCTCAGTAAACAATGGCCACTCTGCCATTCAGCTCCATGCAAGGTGCCTCTCAAAAAAAATAAATAAATAAATAAACAAATCCCCAAACAAACAAAAAAACCTGCTAGTTTTCTCATCCCTCACAACTCCCACAGAGCTTAACTACTTCCACCTACGTCTTCTGTCTTCTTCACAGGGACCTCACAGTTTATAGAAACCTACATTTCCTCTTGTGAGTGTTTGAAAATTCCTGTAAGGACTTTGATTTCTCAGCTAAATCCTCAAGAATTCAAGCAAGAGGAATTCCTGGTGAATTCTGGGGGCTGAAGTCAAAGGCGCCCAAAAGCTTCCTGCCCAACAAAGGAGCAGTGAAACATTTGGAATGAATTCTTAATAAACTTAAATCACACACAGCAATTTAGCAGAAATATTTGTTTGAAACTGTGCTTGGCCTCTCCCCCATTCTACCTGAAACCTCTGATATAAAAAAAGATGTTGTCTATAATACATTCTTATCCATTTCTTTTAGAAAAAAGAAGATAGATAAAATGCCCATCACTAGAATCATTCTTCACATCAGTTCATTGTGATGCTGGGCTATTGAGCATGTAATGTGACAAGAAACCTCCCTTAATTATTGAGTGACCCTAGGAAGTCATCACTAAATCTTTTTTCCCCTGGCATGTGCCAGCCTGAAACTTGGTATGTGAAGACCTTCCAGTATCACTTTTGTTGCATTCTCAAAATTCTATCAGCATTATTGTCCCAAGCCAAGTTCACATCAGGTTGCTGAATTTTACACATACACCCTGGAATTTCCGCATATTTGAGTATGTATTTCTCCTGAAGTATGTATTATGACTGATCTGTTTGCCTTTAAAAAACAAATTTTAGTTGTGTGATTTCCCCCCGATTATATATTTTGTCCTGTATTAATTTTCCTTGGCTGAAGTATATCATAAATTTCATAGGTGTATGGATTTGTGAGGCAAAGTGTATTCTCTCTCAGGAGATGCAAATGGATTTTCATTTATTCATGTTAGAGAAATATAATCCAATGAATTTCTATTTCATCTTTACTAAGGATACTTTTTATGTAATAAAAAAATCTGTAATATCTGATACTTTTAGCAGTTGAATAAAATATCTTGATTGTACAGCCAGAATATAATGAGTGAATGTCCTTTGGGACAAAAGAATTTATTGGGATTATTTATTGAGCCTAAGACAAATCCACTTCCTACTTTAGGAATTTTTGTTCTTCACATGTGCATCATAACAGTGAGGGTGGATAAGGCTAGGAATTTGAGGATGAATACATCAGATAACCTACATGCAATATTTCTAGAACATAGAACCACTGGAGCCTTGTGGCACAGTGGCTAAACTGCTGTACTGCAGCTAAAACTATTCAGTCCCAGGTAGTTGGCTCATGGTTGACTCAGCCTTCTATCCTTCTGAGGCTGGTAAAATGAGCTCCCAGGCTGCTGAGGGTGGCAATGTGTAATTAAATTGTAAATTGCCCAGAGAGTGCTTTAAGCATTATGGGATGAAATAAGAGCAGAACACTGCCCTTTCTGTTTGTTTTTGTTTGTTTGTTTGTTTGTTTGTTTGTTTGTTTGTTTGTTTGTTTGTTTGTTTGTTTGTTTGTTTGTTTTGGAGCCAACATAGAACCACTTACTGGATTTGCCCATAGTTATGTCAATGGGAGACATACATCTGTACATATAAGAGAAATTCATTTGTATGAGGTAGCACAAATATTGTCTTTCACACATATTTCTCCCAAGAAAAACCTCTTAGTAATGTCGAGATTGTACATTCACCAGTAACACTGTACTTAAGATGAAAGAATTTCTTAATTATATATGATAGTCAGTTGACACAATATTTAAGTAGGGCTACTTTTAACAGAAAATATATAACATTTCAACAGAGTTTGAAAATAGTACTATTTTGAACTACAGCTCCCAGAATGCTGTACAGAATACTGTACTGGTAATCTTAAATGCAGATACACTGGCTCCACAGCAAACTTTCCTGAATATTAAAAGGTGATCAAAATTCTGGTCTTTTACAATATTCAAAAGCTCGGGTTAAGAAGAACAGACGATCAGCTCCTCCTTGCTGCTAGACAGCATCACCTATTCTTGTGATCCCACCATGTGTTCACCCAAGGCTCTCTGCAAACATGCTGAGAAGTAACTCAGCTCTACTTAGTGCTCTTAGGAACTGCTTTTACAGTACCTGGAAGTTGAGTCATGTCAACTGGACTTCTTTTTCTTGAGAGATAGAAATGTTTTGTTGCTCATCTAAATAGCTTCATCAGTCTGAATGGCTCAACTTTCAGATAACCTCACCTGGATGACTAAGAATCTTCATAGACATATTGCTTTTACAGTACTCGCTACTTAAAAATCCAAAGATCACTTTTTTCCTCGCTGCAAAATGGGTGTCAAATTGCAAGGCAATCTTAAAGTATATACTGGCATTTTGAAAACAGAAAAAAATGTTGCACATGGATATAGTAGGGGTTTTTGTGTTTTTTTCTCTGTGGCTGTGCCTTACACACACACACACACACACACACACACACACACACACACACACACACACGTCTATGCATATATGCATATGAAAGACCCCTATGCACAGGCATACATATATGAATATGTATATATATATATTTTAAAATATATCCTGAGAAGATATAAGCAATCAAAATATATTGGGTAAAGCTGCTAGTAATATGAGGCCTTGCTAATTTCAAGGAAAAAAAAGGTGTTATATAATTGTTACACATCCTAAATAGATGGAACATATCACAATCTGCACTTAATATTTTTTGATAAAAGCATGTAAGAATGCAGAGGGTCTGTGGTTTTGAACAGTTGTCAGGGAGAAAAATATATCATCACCTTCTGTGTGACATTCTGCTTCTTGTATCCATGCCTTTTCTACTTTTCTAAGATGAAATGCTGCAGTCAAAATCCAGTAAACAAAATGTCATGTGGAATTTTGCCTCCTGTTAATTCCCCTTTGTGCAGTTGCTCACACAACTGACCATGTGCCCACTTATACAGCCAGTGTGAGATCAATCACAGATCCTACAAGTGGTGTGTGTGTGTGTGTGTGTGTGTGTGTGTGTGTGTGTGTGTGTGTGTGTGTGTGTGTGTGTGTGTGTGTGTGTGTGTGTGTGTGTGTGTGTGTGTGTGTGTGTGTGTGTGTGCGTGCGCTTACAGAGTCAGTCCAAGCAACTACATAAGCAAACAGGATCTCCATTCTGCAAAATGAAGTTCTTTGCAATGTGAACAAAAGTGGCCAGTTAGCACAGTCATACCCAATATGAATTAATGAAGGTGCAGATTGAAAGGGTTTTCTGATATTGTTGACTTCATCCATTAATTCAGAATATGTCTATCTTGGAATCAAGGGTGAAAGAAAAGATTCCCTGACAGGAGCTAAAAATATCTTTCAAAAGGTTGAACAGGCACACTTTGGGCAGAATACTCAGTTTTTTTTCCAATTATTGCCCTTGGAATTTCCTAGGCCATGATCAAGGTGCACATGCATCAGAATAGGAGAGCACGGATCTGTCAATATTACCTTCTTCTGCATTCAGCTTTTGTAAATGTTATTAAGGTCTGACACTTTAAAAAGTGAAATGATTTTTTTAACCTCTTCCTCATCAATGTAGCATTAATGTGCTTTCCCCAGGCCCGTTCACAGACTGTTGACAAACACCACTTCTGATTTTCTTCTATCACTGATACCAACTTGCTTAGCTAGTAAATTAAAGCCTTCAGACTGTTTCTAAGCTGAATAAAAACAAAAGTTTATTGATTACAAAGTTGCATCAATATCATTAATGGTTACGTGTTGAAGCACAAACAAAAGATGAATCTAGTTCAAACCCTCTTAAGTTTGATCACTAATAAAGTTGAATAAATGCACACCCAGTTCCTAAATTTACTGACTCTAGACACTTAGTTTTCTTCACAGACGCTCTAACAATCCTATCTCTTCTTTAGCCCTGTCTGTCTTTCTCTTACACTGTGTCAGACCCTATCTGATTCTTTCAGGCTCTGCCAGATACCCTTTCTCCAAGTGTAGGTCTTTCTGTAGGTTCCTATCTAACCCTATCTGCTTTATCTCACCCTATCTGGCCAAAACAGTGCTGAGCAGTGCCTTAAATCCTCTCAGGCCATTACCCAGACTCTCTCATTGGTTTACCAACCCACCAATCAGTACAGACCCCTCTCATCACCCAGGTAAACACCACAATCAGGACTCAGCCCCATGGACAGGATGTGAAGAAACTCCATTATATTTCTCATGGTGGTTCATTCAAACAATCACAAAAGAGCAAAAGTGTCTGGTGTATTTTTACTTACCTATGGGATGCGGCAAGTCTGTAAGTGCTCTGTTGTTTTAATGGATCACAGTAGTGGGTAGTGAGGAATGGTTACTGATTATTTGTGCGTTCTCAAGAAGCACAAGGGCTTTAATGCTTCCATTGTTGTGGTAATGAGGCTACCAATATTCATTTGCTGGGATGAGTGGTGCATGGGAGACTGGCCCTGAATACTGTCCACCTAAGTTCAAGAGGACGATGGGGAGGGTCTCTCAATTTAGCTGGCCAGGTATGGACTGTCTAGGGGATAGCTCTGATGAGTGGTTTGGGACTTGCCCATTTTGGAACAAGGAAGAATTAAGAGATACCCATAACACCTGTCCCAGGGATCCTTACTACATTCAGGCCCCTCTGCAGGTTGAGGGAGGCAGACAGTATGAATTAATAAAGTGTGGCCCTAGGTTACTCCATCATCTGTTGCTGTCTTTTTATTCTGGGAGTGTGAGGGCAGATATGCAAGCAACCTCTCTAAGTTGTGCCCATGCAACAATGCAGCAATTGTTGGAATTTTGCATAATTTCCCAAGTGTGCAATTTGTGTGCAACAAATACTAGCAAAAAAAAAAAAGATGCCAGCAGAAAGGTGAGATTTTTTTGGCAGTTTTTTAAATTATTGCATGTGTGATGACAAGACGTCAATATTTGTATCTCAGCAACACACTGTATCCTGAATCTGGGATTTCATTAGCCAGAACCAAGGAAGTGAAGTGTTTGAAGATCATACAGATTGACTTGTACTCCTCAGATATCTTATATGCCAGAGAGCAGAGGGTTAAGGATGTGTGAAATATTGACTTCATGTTCTCTTTATTTCCTGAGAATATTGATTCCCCCAATTCTACATTTTCCAGACTAAACAGAAATGGATACAATTTGTAGTCAGAAATCTATATATTTCTGAGCCTCTGATGCATTATGTGACACATTGAGATCATTTAAAAAAACCTTTGAAAAATGGACAAAACAAACTGTATACCTTTCTAAAGTGCATACAGACACACATTTTAGTTAATAATGAAATGCATACATCCATTAACATATTCACTGTTGTAGCCATTTTTTGTTTTCTCGCTGGCAGGAAATAGTGTGAACGTATATTCCCTCCCTGATCATTTCTCTTAACTCACAAACATGTGACTTTTTGTCCTGCCCCCATCACCAATACAACTGAGTATATCCTAGCATGGTTTCTCCCACTCTAGTTATTGGAATAAAGAAAGAGGGTATCCTTAATAAATAATTTCATAGGAAAATGTCGGAATCATCACCCCACCCACCCACCCAGTATTGACCATGAGTATAAGCTGGTCACTTTGGGGACGGATGCAAATTTTTTGACCTGCCCCTGATTGGCTTAAATTGGAGCAGGTGTGTTTTCACCCATCCCATTCTTAATGGTTTATTTTCTGGGTTTGGTGTGGTTTTGTTGTTGTTTTTTACAATGGTCACACTGGTGGGTAGTGGCAGAAAGCAGGTAAGGTTAGGAGTTAATGGAACCTGAGGATTGTGTAAGCCGACCCACCTCACAGCATTGAGGCCCCTGAGGACTTGGCGCTGGGAAGGGGGGAAAGGCAGGGTCCTACAGGTAACAATCACCTGGAGCCAGGAGGCTCAGGTGATTGGGACCTGCAAGGTATTCCCAGATTTTATCCCATCTCCTACCAGGATCTGTTTGGCCTGGGGCCGGCCTCATACAGATCTGCTTTCCATCCTAATATTGCCCCCCTTTTTGAATGTTGTTTATTGTTCTGTAAATAAAGTGTGGTCCATTTTCCATCCTAAACTTTGGGTCTTGCCTCATTACCACGGGCTGGGTGGGGAAATGATTGTTCCCTAAAACAGATGGTTGAAGACTCAACTAGAGGCACAAGAATCCTTAACTTGATCCTGAGTAATATACAGGATGTGGTGCGAAATATTAATGTGACTGATCCAACACGGTACAGTGACCACACCACAATTACTTTTTACTTAATAATAGACTGCCAATCACTAACAAAATCTAACACAAAGACCTTAAATTTTCAAAAAGGTAATTTCCCAAAGATGAGGAAATTAGTAAAAAAGAAGCTGAAAGGGAAAATTTCAAACACTCCAAGAGGCATGGAGGCTGTTCACAAAAACAGTAACAGAGGCCCAATTGGCGTGTGTACACAAAAGGAAAAAGGGCACTGCAAGGTCCAATAGGACTCTGATGTGGCTTACAGGAGATGTTCGGGTAGTGATCAAAAGCAAGAAAAACTCATTTAGGAGATGGAAGGCTTGTCGAAATGAGGGCAACAGGCAGGAACAAATTCTGGCAGAACAAATGCAAGGCAACAATCAGGAAAACAAGGCAAGACTTTGAGGCGCATATAGCTAAAAACACTTAAAGAAATAACAAAGACTTCTTTAAGTACGTTAGAAATAAGAATCCAATTAGGAAGACCATTGGACCATTACATGACAATGGAAGGCAAGGGAATATTAAAGAGGAAACAGAGAGCGCAGAGAGACTCATTTAATTCTTTGCTTCAGTATTCACTGAAGAAGACAGAGACCACATGCCCTAAACAGACCCTATCTTCGTAGGGAGGGGAACCAAAGACTTAAGCCACATAAAAATAACCAGGGAGGAGGTTCTTGCATGTCTTGTTAAACAAAATGCTAACAAATCACCGGGACCAGATGGCATCCATCCATGAGTTCTCAAGGAACTTAAAGATGAAATTGCTGAGGCCCTAGCCAAAATATATATTCTTTCCCTCAAATCAGGTGTTGTGCCTGAGGACTGGAAGGTAGTGAATGTAACACCAATCATCAAAAGAGGATCCAGAGGCAATCCAGGAAATTACTGACTGGTCAGTTTCACATATATCCAAGGTAAAGTGATTGAAACCATCCTGAAAGATAAAATTAATAGGCAAATGGAAGAAAAGGTACTTCTGGAGGAGAACCAACATGGCTTTTGCAAGGGCAAATCATGCCTCACTAATCTGTTGGAATTTTTTGAGAGTATCAACAGGCATGTGGATAAGGGTGATCCAGTTGACATTGTTCCTATGGACTTTCAGAATGCGTTTGACAAGGTCCCACACCAAAGGCTCTTGAATAAACTTGCCAGTCATAGAATAAAGGGACAGGTCTTTTCCTGGATCAGCAACTGGCTAAGGAACAGGAAACAGAGGGTAGCACTAAATGGACATTTCTCCAAGTGGAGGGAGGTAAAGAGTGGGGTCTCCCAAGGTTCAGTACTGGGACCCCTGCTTTTCATCCTCTTCATAAATGATCAAAAAGTAGGAGTAAATAGCAAGGTAGTCAAATTTGCTGATGACACTCAATTATACAGGGTAGTAAAAACTGAGAGAGATTGTGAGGAACTCCACAGGAATCTCTTGTCACTGGGGGAGTGTGAAAAGTACAGAGTGATACACGTTAGGGCAAAAAAAAAACCCAATTACATTTATAAACTGATAGGGTCAGAACTCTCTGCAACAAATCAGGAAAAGGACATTTGTGTCTTGGTGGACAGCTCAATGAAGGTGTCAACTCAATGAGCCACAGCAGTGAAAAAAGCAAACTCATTGCTAGGGATCATGTCAGCAAGTGTCATTTTGCCTCTTTATAAATCTATGATGAGGGCCCATCTGGAGTATTGTGTACAGTTCTGGTCACCATACCTCCAGTAGGATATTATGGAAATGGAAAAAGTGCAGAGGAGGGCAACCAGAATGATTAGGGTTCTGGAACACCTTCCATACTATCTGAGGCTGCAATGGCTGGGCCTCTTCACTCTTGAATGACAGTGTCTAAGAGGTGATCTGATTGACGTTTATAAAATCATACATGGTCTGGACAAAGTAGATAAGGAAAAAACTGTTTTCCCTATCACAAAACACTAGAACTAGGGGGCACTCCATGAAACTTTTGGGTGCTAGATCGCAAGTAAGAGAACATACATTTTCACCCAGAGGATCACTGGTCTCTGCAACTCTCTGCCAGAAGAAGTGGTGACAGCTGTCAGCCTTGACAGCTTTAAGAAAGCATTAGACAAGTTCATGGAGAACAAGGGTATCAATGGCTATCATTATGGTTGCCTAAGGACAACCTCTGGGTTGGAGAGATAGGCAGGATATCTCTCAATGCCAGTTCAAGAGAATTGTAAGCAGGTGAAGACATCTGCTTGGGAACACCCTGAAGCAAATGGTGAACAGCTGTGTGAGACAGAGTGCTGGACTGGATGGGCTGTTCTTATATATCACAAAAGTTTCATATACAGTAGATGCTACACAAGATCCTGTCTATAAGAGAATCAAACAGACCAGGGAAATAGATGAATGGAGTCTGTCTCTGCTTAACTCAGTAGAAGCAATACAACTCCCTTGTAACATGATTACTGACAAGCCACCAGACACTTGCTTTCAATCCCATGCTCATTTATCTATCTTTGGGGTGGTAAGAGATTTTTGTGAAATATCCTTGCCCAAGTGATCTTCACTCAACCGAAAGACACTTAAAACCCTGATTTGATCAAAAGTGTGCAACTGGAAAGAAACAGAAGCCGGATTTGAATGGTTTAGGGCCAGCAATGTCAGGATAAACCCTCCTGTGTTGCAACTTCATAAAAAACAATATAGAGCACTAATCAGGGAGAAAAAAGAATGAGATGGCCACAATCAATCTCAACAGTGAGAGCTAAAATTTCTCCTTGTTTCTGATTATTCACAGCAGGCAGTCTTCAGACAGACATTCCAAGGATGTCACATCACATCTCTGCTCCATCCTGGGATTCCTCCTGCCAATTATTGTATATAGGAGAGTCAGCTTACACCTGTTCCTTAGATGTTAGTATTTAAAAAAATATTCCTATCTGACCAGCAGTTACAGTGACAGAAATTAAAAAGGCTCATAACCCAGTTAAAAATAGGGAAGGACCCTGAGGTAGATGTGATTCCACCAGAAATAATAATAATAATAATAATAATAATAATAATAATAATAATAATAATAATAATAATAATAATAATAATAATAATAATAATAATAATAGCTTTATTATGGTCAAAGACCAAAAACACCAAACAATCCACAATAATCACATACAATTCAAATTTTGAAATAAGTAAAAAATTAGACAGTCTTCCATTAACATATTAATAAATAAACCCTTACTTACAGATTCATAAATTACATGCTCTACTAAGCTGTCTATATCCTTAAAATAAGATAAAACCATGGCCAGGTTTGTGGTATAGAGGTATTATTATCTATCTTGGATGCAACCCAAACATCTGTTTGCGAGTTACTATTGCTGCCTCACAGAATTTAGCCACTTTTCTTGTAACATCATGGGTATCATCAGAAAGTAGCAGTTGTACATAAAATCCCTCTGTTGTTCCTGGAAATGTGAAGATAATAGGAGATAGGAGCTCCATGCAGATATCCCGATAGCAAGAACAATATAGGAGCACATGTTCAACTGTTTCAATTTGGTCATTATTGCATGGGCAAATACAGTCTGATGGAAGCAAACCTTGAAACCTTCCCTCCAAAAGCTTAGAAGGTAGTACATTGAATCTAGCCAGTATAAATGCCCTTCTGGCATTAGATGAAATAAGACTGGCTAAGTATGGAGATATGGTAAAAGCAGATTTCAATCAATATTGATTGATGGGAGCCATGGCTGGCAGCATTCTTTACTTGGGCTGACCAGATATGTTCATCATTAGTCCTTTATAGAGATGGGCATGAATAATAAAAAATGGTGATTCTTTTGGTTTGGTTCATTTTGTTTTTAATTATTTATTTTGAAAAATTCATTTTGTTGGTTTGTTGGATTGTTATTTTTTTTTCCCACTTTGCGCAATTTAATCCATTTGGGAAAAACATTCAAAAAATAAAATAAAATAAACTCAGACGTTGACAACAACTGCACAAACTGGACTGGCCGCATCCTCATCCTCTTCATCCACATCCTCATCTTCAATCAAAAACACATCATCAATACCAGGCAGTGGTGGCAGCGGCAGTGAGCATTCCTGGCCCCTGTGGCGGGGTCTTTTTGAGGCATTGGCTTGGGGCCTGTGCCTGTCCCTCCCCCCAGCACTGACTGCGCAGCCCCTGGGGCAGGGTTAGCTCTGGTTTTATTTTTCTTAATTTTTTCTTTATTTTAGGGTGCCATCCCGGCCACCCCTGGGGCTGGGTTGGCACTCCTTTTTTATTTATTTTATTGTATTTTATTCTATAGGTTTTTTTTACTGCCGACCACATGGCCCATGCTACAACTGTAGCATGGACTGGTCGGCTTTTTTTTTTTTTTTTTTTTTTTTTGCTGGGTGCAGGGTGGTTCCGTGGCCCGTGGGCCACGTCCGGTGCTCGCGGGCGATACTGGTTCCGCACACAGATCGGATGTTATTTATTTATTTATTTATTTATTTATTTATTTATTTATTTATTTATTTATTTAGCCTTCTGCGGCCCATTAAAAAAAAGCAAAGTGTTCTGCTTATATACCGCCCCATACTACTACAAGTAGTCTCTGGGCAGTTTACAATTTTAATTACAGAGTGCAGGCTACACATTGCCCCCCCCCAGCAAGCTGGGTACTCATTTTACCGACCTCGGAAGGATGGAAGGCTGAGTGAACCTTGAGCCTGCTACCGGGGACTGAACCCAGGTCGTGAGCACAGTTTTACTTGCAGTACAGTCATTTAACTAGGGCACCATGAGGCTCAATCCATGGGCTGGATTGAGTGTTTTATTTTTATTTTTATTATTACAGTGGACCCTTGTATAACAAACAGCTTGTATAACATAAAATCTGTACAACATAAAAAATTCCAGAGATAGGGGAAATTTGCTTAACATATTCGCCTATGGGGAAAATCCGTACAACATAAAATGGGATTACTTGATTTTCAATGCATTCCTATGGTAATTTGTATAAAGGAAAATTTGCTTAACATAATTTCATTTGGAAAGAATTAATTCCTTTATACAAGGTACCACTGTATTTTATTTGCTGGCTGTGGCCAGTTCTGTGGCCTGTGGGCCAGTACCGGGCCCGCACACCAGATCGGATAGGGTTTTTTAAAAAAAAAAATTCAAGCACCAATTGTGCGGCCCCTGAGGCCAGGTCGGTGCTGGTTTTATTTTTTATATTTTTTCTTTATTTTTGGGCACCAACCCGGCAACCCCTGGGGCCAGGTCCGCACTCCTTTTTATTTTTATTTTTTTATTATTTTTGCTACGCTACAGCTGTAGTGTGGGCTGGTCAGCTTTTTTTTCTGGTTGCGCCTCCTGCAGCCAGGAAGACTGGACCTTTGACCAGGAAGGACCAACACCAGGTAGGAGACATCTCCGGCGCCTCCATTAACAAAATGAAATGAACCAAACCATTTTTTTGTTTGGTTCCTTTTGTTCTAAATCCACTCTGGGGTTTGTTATTCATTTTGTTACATAACAAAACAAATAACAAATAATGAAACAAGCTAAAAGTTCATTTCATGCCCATTTCTACTCCTATATATAATGAAGGAGCCTTGTCTGACTCCTTGTTTATGCCCAATCCATAACTTTGGTTAGTGTAGTTAGCAAACTCTATGCTACGCACCTTTGGTGGAAGTTTTGAGATGGGCCAGAGCATAACAATATTTTATATGGATTAATAAGCTGTGTTTAGGACTGGTCACTCCACTCTTGATCAGTGCCTGATAATAAAGTTCATGGCAGAGAGAGGAGGCACTAGGAGTTGCAGGGCATTTTATGCTACATTTCTTGACAGCACCCCCTTGGATAGTTTATGAGTAGAGAGAGATGGACACAAAATGAAAAATGGCACGCTGTCATGATACGTTTCGTGACATAACAAAATGACACATAGCATTTTGTTACAAAATGAAACAAAATGAACATTTTAAACTGTTTTTAGCTGTCAAAACCAACTGGATTGCAGTGGCCAGAGCGGAAGAACAGGGTTTTGAATTTTGCACAGCTCTCTGGTGTTTCTAAGCTTTAAAGGCCACCCACATAGTAGTCACAATCATTGTTTGGCACAATTTGTGTTATTTGCATCAAAGCATCTTTGTTGAGGCATTTTTTTGCACAGCTGTGCTGAACTTTCTCCAAGAATCCTTTTCTCTCTTTTTATCTTTTATTTCACTAATACGTCACTCTCTCCCTGATTGTAGGCATGATTGCAAAGTATGTTTCGATTATTACAAAAAGCCTATGTCAGGTTGCTTTTAAAAACCTGGCCACCTTTTCTTTCTGTCTGTTTTCTTCCAGAAGTGCTATGTACAGTTTTGCTGGAATCTCATTTTCTGAAACTGGCACACTGTGGATATCCCAGAAAGCTTTGAAAAACCACAAATAACAGAGTTCAAAACATTGGGATGTGAGGTTGTGGGGATTGATTTTCTCTTTAATATCATGTTTGTGTTTTGAAACCACATCAGTATGTGATAGCAGCATTGTCTGTTCCTGAATGTAGGTCAAACAGTTGTCAGATTTATACAGTTTGAGGGTTACAAACGTAAGCTCTTTCTGCCATAGAAAAATACAAATGGGGACTTATCGTAGAAGACATGTTAGCAAATATGGCACTGGGATCTTTAAAAATGGAAATATGAGTAGGGCTGCAGTGTATCTAACTGTGTAAAATCTGCTCTGCAGTGAGCTTGAAAGACTACAGAGTAGAAGTACACAGTGTTGATGGATTATTCCCAGCAAGCTTTTAGTCTGTAAATGTATTCATGCAGTCCTAGAAGTGACCATGAAATATTTCAATACATTGATTTTATGGCATTTCAGCAAGTGAGATGCTTACAAAGTCATTTTTAGTAAGAGGGAAATTAGACAGTGAAAACTGCAAAAGAACAAAGAATGAAACACATTCAGCCTGCTTATATTTTAAAAATAAACAAAAATGTAAGCTTTAATAATTATATATAATAAGATTATTTATAAAATTCAGCATTGACAACTAATAATGGGTAGAACTAAGAACTATGAGCCATAATTTTTTTTTCAGAAGTCCTACTTAGTGCCTCTGGATTGACTAGTAGCTTAATCATATTACCACTAGGAATAAGGAAATATGCTAGTGTAGGTTTGTCTTCATGTCTCCTTTTGTGTACCCTTTTCTCTAATGTAAAGTTGCTATGATTGCTTTAAAACTGCAATGTGATATCCAAAGGAGTGTGAGTATTTAAAAAAAGGTAAATGTTGTTGGGAGTATTTAAGCAAAGCAAAGTGTTCAGCTTATATACTGCCCCATACCACTACAAGTAGTCTCTGGGCGGTTTACAATTATTATTTTTAATTACAGTGTGCAGGCTACACATTGCCCCCCGCCAGCAAGCTGGGTACTCATTTTACTGACCTCGGAAGGATGGAAGGCTGAGTGAACCTTGAGCCTGCTACCAGGGATTTAACCCAGGTCGTGAACACAGTTTTACCTGCAGTACAGGCATTTAACCACTGCGCCACGAGGCTCATTGCCTTTGTCTTTAATCATAGAATAAATGAGTATCTCCTATCTTATAACTGTGCATATCATCCTCACCCACCCCCACTCTAGTATAGAACTTGGTACTTAACCCTGTTAAATTTTATTCTGTTATTTTTAGCCCAGTGCTCAAGCCTATTTAGTTATTTTTGAATTTTGCTTCTGTCTTCCAGGGTATTAGCTATTCCACCCAATTATGTGGCAAAACAGATTCCCTATCTTTGGGATAATGGAAGCAGCAACTGCAGCCCATAATGCCAGGGGCAATAAATTAACACTAAGGAACTAACAGCCAACTGCCTGGGAAAACCTTAATGGTAATCAGTTTTTTAAAAAAGTAAATATTTATATGGGGAGGCGCTGCATTTTCACAATAGGAAAGGGGGGAATGTTTGATACAGCTTTTGTGTTAATAGGCTGTGTTGAATGGGTATTAAAGTATCTTTAGCATAATATCTTAATCTCAAAAACATATTAAAAAGAATAAAGAACAAATATTAAATTTATTTATTTATTTATTTATTTATTTATTTATTTATTTATTTATTTATTTATTTATTTTTCACACTTATATACCGCACCTGTTTCCCACAAAGGGGACTCAGGGTGGTTTACAACAATAAAGGTAAAACAAGTAAAGTCAATAAAACAGCTAAAACAGTAGTATCCAAGAATAAATTGGCGGTTTTTTTAAAAAAAAAAACAAACTGGATCCCTAGACGTCGCTGAAGGCGTCCTGAAAAAGTAGGGTCTTAAGATTTCTCTTAAAGGACGCCAGCGACGGAGCCTGCCGTAATTCACTGGGAAGCTTATTCCAGATGGTTGGTGCCACTACCGAGAAGGCCTGTCCGCAAGTGCTCGTTTTTGCCAGGACCCTGCGTGTCATAGAACCTGAATGTGAAGGGTTAAATGCTGAAGAACAGCAGGAGGAGCCTTGCAGTTCAACTCAGCAGGCAGCTGAGTCTGAGGACACAGCTGAGGGCACATCTCCTCCTCCTATGAGGGCTAGGAACAGGATCCTGCAAAGAAGAACTAACAGGAGATCCAGGGAAAGGATCTTTAATGATAGGCGTAGAATTAGATCTGAAAGCCCTGAGTTCTAGCAGGAGCCTTGCCAGAGATATGGGTGTGTTCCCTGGTTTAGGATAAAGCTAGCAAGTTTATCCTGAAACCTCTGTGGGAGCAACGCATCACTTACCTTGTCACCACATTCCTGTGTGTATCCAGACTCTGTTTCCTGACCTTGGACCGGCTTTCTGATTATGGCGTTCTCTGTTTCCTGACCTTGGTCCGGCTTTCTGACTACGACGTTTCTCTGTACCCTTGAACTTGGCATTTGGCTCTGTAAGGTATTTTGGCTTTGATTTGGACTGTACCATCGAGCCCCTCCATTATTGCCCCCCCGGGCAGGTGGGCAAAATAGCTGCTGCAATGCAGTAGCTAATACAATGCAGTAGAGCATTCTAAGCAGCAAGCATGCCATATGAAGAATTGATAATTCAGATGGCAATGAGACCATAAATGCAGAGTACAATCTACGCATTTACACGCTGAGGATAAGCTAAGACCTCAGAGTACTTTTGTTTATATCTCTGTGAGTGGCATTACAGATTTGTTCAGGAACAAAAAAGGATTTCACAGCAGCAACATCATTGCAAAGCAATTAAAATGTGCATTGAAATGATTAAAAGCTGTATAACTAGATGGATCTCCAGACATTTAAAAGTGAAATGCCTGAGGAAAAAAATGTTATTTACACATTAACAGAAAACCATATGCTGGCCCACACTTTGATGAGCACAGAAACCACACCACCCAGACAGCATAACTGTAAGCTAGATAGAGAAGCAGGCCTTGTCAACCCAGTACTCTCTTGAAGTATCTTTTTTAAAAAGAGATTTTAGGAATCCTTCCTTTTTCTTTACAAAGCATAAACAAAATATGTGTCTGTATGCTTGAGGTGATATTACTGTGCTCATATCCACCTTTGAACCCACCTGTTAGGATCAGTATGCTGCTAGACACAATAGACTATTAAAATAACTGCCTTGCATCAGAAGGCTACTAATATAGGAGCATCTGAACACATGAGCTGTTTCCTGAGGCTTCCTCTAAAATATAAGCTAAGAACATAACTGTCAAGTTTTATTTGGACCCAGCTGGGACAGGAGGGGGTGAGGTATAATGTACAAAAACACATGTACAAAAACACAAAAAAACCCTCCCCTCCCCCTCCGGCGCAGGGCTCCTGATTGCAGAAAACCACAGACACACAAGGCAAGTTTCCAATTTGAAAATAAAGGATCGTGGTCACAGTATTCCCGCCCATACCACCTATCGAGCATGCTCAATAGCTGCCCCCAACATGGCAGCACCCATATACCTACCCATAACATGCCTACCACCATTTGTCACATGGTCACAGTATCCCCACTCCTATCACCTATTGAGCATGCTCGATGCTTCAAGCATGCTCAATAGCTGTCCCCAACAAGGCACTGCCCATGCAGTAACCCCTAACATGACCACCGCCACCCATGTCATTCTGAGGATTTTATAAAAATTATAAAATCTTTGGATTTACATGAAAATACTATTACAGGATGATGGCAGGAAAGATGCCTAAAAATGGGATTTCCCAGCTAATACAGGAGACTTGACAGGTATGGCTAAAAGATTGAAACATTTGAACACTTAGTCTGAAACCAGAGAACCATGGAGATTTTTAAAAATAAACAAAATAAACAAAAATGTATAGGCCAAGTATCAGCATGAAGAAAGAGACTAGAATGCCCTAATCACCAAAGAACAAGCAGAAAGCAGAACTGCATCAACCCTTCTCTCTCTCCTCCCCCAATCAAAATGGATTTGTATGTCTTGTAGTGTCAAATGAAGCTGGGTAAGGGAGTGGGGGCAGTGTATGACACATGTTCCTTTGTTTGAAAAATGGGGATGTGAAACCCAGTACTTAAGGAGCAGCTTTTACAACTGTCCTTCCTGTATCTTACAAGACTTCTGCCCTGGCTGCAACACCATCTACAGTAGCCATGGATTTTAAAAACATCTAAATTACATCCTGGTAAATATTTTACCATGTTTGAACTTCTGGGACCTGCTTTGAAGAAGAGTTATTTAAACTCGAAAGCTTGCAATGTTCCTTGTTTTTTTATTTTTAATAGTGGCCTATAGATGTATTACCTGTAACCTATTTTTGCAAGTGTGTTTTGTGATGGCCATGTAGCTCAACCCCCTTTTTGCTTTATCCATAATTATCTGGATGGGTACCAGAAGTGGCTGCCATTATGCTATAAGACTGCCAGTTGTCTTCTTTTCATTATAGTTCCTGGCAAAATGGTGTTGTCCCCAACCCTGGTCACTCAATGAAATCCCTTAATGTCAATCACATACGTGTGTTTCTGCCCCTCTGGAAGGCTCTCCTTATGACAGTGAGCTAGGACTAATTGAAAAATCATGATAATCATGTGAATGAGAGCACGCCAGAGGGAAAATATAAATAGGATTTTTTAAAATGATATCCTGCTATCAAGAAGCCTATACAATTTAAAGCTCCTAAATGTTTTTTCTTCTTTTTCTGGGAAGGAAATTATCTGCTCCATGCTGCAATATAGCACATCAAGTCCTTCGAAGATCAAAGTAGCTTCAACAATAATGTCCACACACAGCTCCCTCCTGTCTCTCCTGGACCCTCAGGTGTTTCTGCTTAATGTGATCCAGTGCGGAGAATGGAAAGAATGCTATTTTCCTCGAAAAACAAAGCACATTTGGGTTGTGGTTTTTTTGGGCTGTTTGGACGTGCTCTGGAAGTTTTTCTTCCTGAAGTTTCACCAGTATATGTGGCCGGCATATTCAGAGGGCAAAGAGCTCAGGGGAGCTAGAATTTCTCTCTGTGCTCTGGGGTATAGAATGAGTGAGATTGTGGGTTTTTAAAGTTGTGGGAAAGGGAGGAACTTTTCCTATTCAGACAAACTGAAACTGTGAAGCTGAATTCCTCAGCACTGAACTCAGCCATCTGAATTGGGCCCTACAGGCAAATGGCTATTCCAAGAATGAAATCAAAAGATCCATCAAACTGAAAGCAACAACACTGAACTTAGACAAAGGCTGCACATAAGTTTTGTAATGTTCCTAAGCCCATCTCCCAAGATTACAAATAGTAGCTGGAGTGTACCCTGTTCAAGCTGCCATGGATGAAGCCCCAATTGAGAAGGAATGGGTGCCAAAATGAAGTTCTGCCAAACCCAACCACTTGAAGACTGCTCTAGTGATTTTTCTGAATGGAAACCTGGTCAATGGTACCCCATCTCTATGACAAAACAGAAAAACTTTCCTTTCCCCTCAAAGCTCTAGGCCTTTACCAGGCAGATGTCCATTATCAAGCACTGCCCCAATGCCACCCCACACATTTACCCATCTGGTCAGTCTTGGACCTGAACAGGTTATTCCTAGCACCATCTTCCTGCATCAGCAGATTGGTGATCTGCAATGTGGGCCTGACACATCCTCCCTACCTGAGGCCACCAATTCACCAACCCTATACACCCCAATGAATGCCACCATGGCAGCTGCCTCGAACAATGCGACCTCGTAACTATCTGTATATATCTTTCCCCATTCCCTGCTCATGTTGGCTAATATTCCCGAGGTAATTCGGAAGTGGTCATCCACTGCTCTAAGCCCTCTCCCTGCCCCAGCCATAATTTTACATATTTTAAAATCATTGGTTGAGTCCCGGCAACCCTGCAATTTGGCATAGAAGTCTAACATCGCCAGTTTCCCCTGCAAAGATCTGGAGGCCAAACCCTATCTCTTCAGGTAAACTAGAAAATGCTGCAGATGTTCATACGGGATGGGCCAAATGTGCTATAAATGAAAACCCTCTCTAAAACCTCATAACTCTTTCACTGTTGCATTATACCCCCTTCTAGTTGGGGGGGGCAGTGTTAGGCCTAATGCTCCCTCTGCCTCCTGACACCAATTTACCATACCTCATCCTGCAGGTTGATGGGCAGGTCGGATGCTTCTGGGGCCAGTGCCTTGAAACGCTCAACCTGTTGGCAGGATGTTGCATCGGTGATGCTGTTGTCCAAACCTGGAATGTGCTGAGTATCGACCACAATGAGTATGCCGCCCACTACCCGACCAATCAAAATGGACAATTAAAACATCAAAATACAATAAAATTAGAATAATAAAAACATGTAAATGCAATAAATAAATACATTAAAAACACCACTAAAATTGCCATCAGGACCCACAATCACATAACCCTCATGCACATAACCCTCATGTACCTAGAGCTGAGGACATTCCAAATATATTCTACCACCATATTGTCACACCTGAAAAGCAATGTTGAATTTTACCACTCTTCAGCCCAAAGCCAGAGAGCTCCCACTATGGGGAACAATTTCAGGAAGGTCAATCCCCTGGCGATGCCTTGCTGTTTCCATTCCGCTGGCCATGTACCAAAGCTCCATTTCCCCTTCCAATATATCCCATAGCCCAGTGATCCAGTGATAACCATCTGCATTTCGAACTTGGCACCCAAATGGATATCCATGTGCCAGAATGATAGGTACACCATGCAGGTACACCTTCATACCCACCATGACCCTGGTCCTATGCATGGGTTTCTTCAAACCACACATGGCTGTACACAACCTCCAAAGGAAAGCCCTTCCAGGGGTGACAACCTTGCATGCAAAATTAAGGTGGCCTATTACTTCCTGCAACTCTTTCAGAGTAACTTCTGGCATGGCTCATCAGACCCTTGACCTGGTTCCTCAGATTGATAAGCTTATCCTCCGGTAGGTGACAAGATTGCTCCCACATATTTATTTCTACCCCTAGGACGGTTAGGCATGTTGCTGGCCCCTCGGTCTTCTCATAAGCCAATGCCAATCCCAACTCACTTGCAAGGCTCAAAAGGTCTCCAAAATGAACCTACATTTACTAATTCCCTTTTCACAAAAAAATGTAATCAAGATAGTGGGCTGTACTAGCTAAATGTGTAAGGTTCCTTAACTTCCACTTTATAAATGTGCTGAACTTTTCAAATGTAGCACATGAAACAGAGCAGCCAAATGGCAAGTCTCTGTCCATGTAAAACTCCCCTTGAAACTGAAATCCTAACAACTCGAAATCAGCTGGGTGGGCCAGAAGCAGCTGAAACGCCAATTTAATATTGCATTTTGCCATCTCCATCCCACCCCGTAGGCCCTAATCGTTCAAATCACTGCATCAAATGAGGTGTACCTAACAGTGCACAGCCTCCCCAGGCAATGGGGCCCTTCGTGTAGTCCTCTCCCCAGACTGCCACCCCCACTACCTTTGGGGAGGTGCTGATGCACCCCCACCACACTCCAGAAGCCCACAGCCACTGATCAGGCTTGCTGATCCACTGGCCAGCCCAGCGGGCACAGTTATTGCCACCTGCTGAGGCTCAAGTGCACAAGCACCCACAAAAGCAAACTCACAGGGTGATGGTGGAGCAAAAGCACCCCCACAAACAGCCATAGGGCCGGGCAATGATGACTGTGTCCCAAACAAAATGGTGCCAGGCACCGAATCAAAATAGCACCTGCCACATTCCTCCTTGAGCCGTGCCTCAGCAACCTCCACCAGGAACACATGACCCAAGAGAGGCTCTGGGTGGGGAAATGTCCTGTTTTATACAGGACAGCATGCCCCATCCTGCCCAAAATCTCAATCCTCCAGGGGAAGATTTTTGTCACTTTGCCTGAGAGGGCAAAGCGCCACCGCCTGTCAGATAAGCCTCCAGCAGAGGCCACCTTTGCCTGTGTTCACCCCCAAAATATTATTCTGGCCTATCTCTGAATTAAAATGTGCCTCCCCCAATCCTCCAAAATAATCCACACAGAAATGGAAACATTTTTATCTCTAAAACCATTTCCTCTCAAAAGATGAGCCCATAAACATGTTTTACTACCCTTTTATTCTTCTTCTCTGTTTCAAGATTCATCATTTAGGAAGAGTTTGGGATTAGATTTTGAGCTACACATTAGTCCAAACGTTGTGTTTAACATGTCCATATCTATATCAGAATTTGCAAATACCAGGCTCCTCAAACATCATCAAACTTGGGTAGGTAGAGATCTTCTGCTTATTTGCTAAGTAATTTGACTGGCATCTAAACAGCACCAAGAGACAGGAAAAGAGAATAGGGCAAAGAGAAGTGCATCAAATTTAAATTGCAGAAAGGTGCCATGATTTCTGTCTCCAAGATACAGCCACCTCCAAGTGCTGGCAGCTGCATGTACAAAGCCTCAGTGTAAAATGAAAATAATCCTCATCTAGCTGTCAGCTACAATTGATTGGCTGATTTGGAAGGAATGTCAGACCCAGTTTGGAATAATGAATGATCTTCTTAAACATCATATATTTGTGCATGTGCATGTGTATGTGTATGTTACTATATTTAAATATGTGGTTTGGAAAAACAATAAAATCTCATTTGAAGAGGAGCTAGCTAAATGGGTTAAACTATGGAAGATGAAGATAAAAGTAATCACACTAATCATAGATTTATTTATTTATTTATTTATTTATTTATTTATTTATTTATTTATTTATTGGATTTACATCCCACCCCTCTTGTGGCAAGTCATTGCTCTGGGAAGCTACAAAAATGGACAAAGAATTAAAATAATAAATGCACAAAAAAACTCCTCAAAACATCCGCTCTCATGGGCATCACTAAATCACAAGATTTCAAAATTAAAACAATATCAGGTGACACAATAAATCAACACCATAAAGCCAACACTTTATGTCAGAAATAAAACCAATAAGGTTTCCAAATGTCTCAGTTAAGGTCTTTGGAAACTACTACTACTACTACTACTACTTCAAGGTCTGAGGGACTGAAGGACTCTTCTGAGCTTCACATAATGTTTGGCAGCTCCATTTAAGGTTGTTCATTTACCATGTTCATTATGTTTTCCCTTTCTTTTTCATCTCATTTCACTTGTCACTCTTCATTTGACTTACCAAATTCATCCGCCAAACTTTCTCCATCCCTGCTCTATTGAGGTAAACATATGTTACTGTTTTATTTATTTATTTATTCATTTATTATATTTCGATACCATGCTATCTAGCAACAGAGACCACTCTGGGAGGTTTACAGAATTAACCAATAAAAAATAAAAAATAACATACAATATATATGTATAAACAATACAATATAATAAACACAATAAACATAACTAAATCAAATCAAATCCATGGTGGACAAGAGGGCAAATGAACTAAAGGTGGAACAAGAGAGGGTGAATGAGCAGCAAGTCATAACAGAATAAACTAATAGTCATGGAAAGCCTTTCTATATAGCCACGTCTTAAGACGTTTCTTAAAAATAGACAGCATGTGAGCCAAATAAATCTCAGGCAGGAGTTGGTTCCAAAGTTGAGGGGCCACCACTGCAAAAGTTCCTCATTAGTGACTTACAAACCTCCATCTGAGACAATTGGGTACAATAGGCAGTACTTAGTGATTGGAGCCACTCTGACAGATAATTTCTCCCTTCAAGAGGCACCAACTAAATTGAAGCACAGATAAAGAGATGCACTGATATAACCAAACAATTCCTTCTCTAGATGTTACCATTTGCTGCCTATTATTTCAGTTAAACCTTTGGACTATAAGACAATGTACACTCATTCCTACATAACTCTCAGTCAGTTACCAATTAAGCACACTGTAGATGTTGCCTGCTTACCTCTACCACTTCACTATATTACTCTAAACTAAAGGCTGTCATTTTGGGCGCAAATCTCCATGGCAACAGAGACTATTTCTGTCAGATAAAATGTTATGTTTCTAGTGATAACTTCCCTCTGTCTTGGCATGACATAAGTTGCACTTCAAGACTTCCATTTGTTGTTGAAATAATAGGATAAACACTCCCTCAAGACTTCCCTTTCCAGAGTGACTTTGAAATCTTTCTCTTTTATACCTGTGACTGAGTAATAAATACAAGTCATGTCCCCAAAGTGTAACATTATGCTGCAACATTCTAGTGTGATATTCCAATAGGCTGTCTTTAGGCAAACATCAAAAGACTTCTGATCATGTCTTTCACATTTTCCACAAAAATGTGACACACATTGTTTCATTTTTTTAAAGGGTTCTCTTTCACTTGCTAGGTTGAGCAATAACTTTTGTGGCTTGTTCAAGGGGAAAGTAGAGAAATAAAATTTATTTATTTATTTATTTATATAGCTTGTATGCCGCCCACTACCCAAAGGTCTCTGGGCGGCTCACAATCAAAGTAAACAGTTCAAATAATTAAAACATCAAATTGCAATAAAAATACAACAATAAAACATTTAAATACAATAAATACAATGTATTAAAATACCATACTAAAATCACCATCAGGATCCACAATAATCAGTTTAAAAACTTCTGGAACAGCACTGTTTTTACCTGGAGCTGGAATGTCATCAGTGTTGGTGCCAGGCGGGTCCCGCTTGGGAGGGCATTCCAAAATCTGGGGGCAGCTGCCGAAAAGGCCCTGTTCCTACAAGCCATCCCTTTCACCTCCTTGAGGGATGGCTCTTTCAGGAGGGCCCTCTGGCTGGATCTTAATTCCCAGGTAGGTTCATATGGAAGGAGACAGTCCTTCAGGGATCTAGGTCCTA
This sequence comes from Phrynocephalus forsythii, assembly GCA_029282475.1. NCBI lineage: Eukaryota > Metazoa > Chordata > Lepidosauria > Squamata > Agamidae > Phrynocephalus > Phrynocephalus forsythii. The sequence goes on from JAPFRF010000005.1 coordinate 17,841,765, forward strand.
AGCCGTTTAGGGCTTTATATGTCAAAACAAGCACTTTGAATTCAGCTCGGGCAGCAACTGGTAACCAATGAAGGTTATACAGAATTGGCGTAATGTGTTCCTTGGCGGCCGTGCCACTCACCAGCCACGCAGCACGATTCTGCACCAGTTGTAATTGCCGGACCGTCTTCAAAGGCAGCCCCACGTAAAGCGCATTGCAGTAATCAATACGGGATGTTACTAGTGCATGTGTAACTGTCATGAGGCTCTGTTCATCTAGGTAGGGGCGCAGTTGATATATTTTCCACAGCTGAAGAAAGACACCCCTGGCCACTGAGTCCACCTGGGCTTCCAGAGTTTGACCGGGGTCCAGGAGCACCCCCAAGCTATGGACCCTGTCCCATAGGGGGAGTGCAACCCCATCCAGGACAGGGAAATGGCCCTCTAACTTGTCCGGCGAAGCACCTACTAACAGCACTTCCGTCTTGTCTGGATTGAGTTTCAATTTATTAACCCTCATCCAGTCCATTATCTGGTCCAGACACAAGTTCAGAACAGAAACTGCCTCACCTGGATTGGTGGAAAATGAGAGGTAGAGCTGAGTATCGTCAGCATATTGCTGACTCCTCAGCCCAAACCTCCTGATGACCTCTCCCGGCAGTTCCATGTTAATTGGCTACTTCTTGTGAAAAGCTATGGTGAATATGGAATAAGAACTTATACACATAGTGACATCCAGTCTTATTTATGAAAGAAACACACTGAAGCCATGATCACTGTAATTCTGATGGATTTAAATGGCTCTTCTCTAATTATAGATAAGGCTAAATCCAACAGCATCAAACATTTTGGAGCACTCAAGAGGAATTGTAGGGGGCTGGATTAAAACATCCCTCTACTCCCAAACACCATAACCCAGATAAAACCCTGGAAAGATTTTCCTCACTCTTCCTCACCACATGTAAAATACTTCAAAGGTATCCCTTCAAGTGCATGAGAAAATATTTCTGTTTTTAAAATAACACTGGATAATTACTTCTGGGGTACTAAGTAGAATTCATCACTAGCATTTACAATGGTGAAAGAAATACCACCATCATAAATAACATTGGCACATCTCCCTCCTCTTCTTCTCCCTTCTCCATCTATCTCACCATCTTATCTCAATGGTTCATACCACTCTCTTGCCCCATCCTTCTCCCTCCCTACATCTCACTTCAACTTCTGCACTGACTCTGCCCGATCTCTGTGGAGAGTAGTGGGAATAATTGCAAGCATGCCTGTAATTAGAGATGGGCACGACTTGAAAAAAAATTTTCGAGTTGTCGTTAGTCGGGCCAGTTCCGTTTTGGGTTGTTTCTGTTTTTCACGAAAATTCGCAAAAATTAGTCGGATCATTTTTTTGTTTTTTCATTTTCATTAGTACTGGTTTTTGGGGGGGGAGCGGGATCCTGGAGGCACCTCTGTGGGGTGGGTGCCTCCTCTGGCCCGCTATAAAGGGAAAGCGGGCTCCTGGAGGCACCCGTGGGTGCCTCCTATCCTCACCCACTAGGAAGGGGAAGCAGGCTCCAAGAGACCCCTCAACATGGGGGTCTCCCCTCCTCAACTGCTGCTGCAAAATGCATGCATAGCCATATGGATATGCATACCAGTTGCAGACAGTGAGACTAGTGATGGCAGTGAACCCAGAGCCATAGGTTGATGCCTAAGGCTCTCGCACCACCATGTCTCACAAAGAAGGGAATTGTACTTGCGTGTAGTGCAATGCAAGTAGATCTGGCTTAGGGTTAAGGTGGGTTAGTGCAAGGGCTAGGGTTAGGCTAGTGACGGGTAAGGTTACGGTGGGCTAGTGGGTTGCACCTCTGGGTGCCTCTCTGACCCACTAAGAAGACAGTCTGTGACGTATGGGAAAGTAAGGAGTCAAGGATTAGGGTTAGGGTTAGGGGGCTAGGGCAGGTTTTAGGGGGCTTTTGGCACTTCCCAGAAGTCTCCATGGCCAAGTGGCCATGCAATTGGTGGGATGGCTCCAAAAATTTGCATGGTCGTCCACTCCCACATGGCTGGCCACTCAGCCAGCCCATCATTGCGCAGGTGTAAATAAAATAAAATAAAATAAAATCAATGGAGGACAGAGGAGGAGAGGAGAGACATTTTGTTGCAAGAAAAAACCCACTGCTACTGTGAAAAATCTGGCAGTTTATAAATTTTCGCGTGTTTCTGTTGTGCTTGTGTGTTTTTGGACCACGATTTCAAAAACAATATTGCCTTCACTGCCCCATTTTGGATCCCCTGCCCACACCGCATGGCATGGCGAGTCCAGCTGCCCAGGACGGGGGGGAGGCGGGACCCCCCCTCCAGAAACCACCCCTCCGGTAGGTGCCCTGCGCCCTTAGTCAAGCAGGCATTTTTCCGCCTGCTTTTTTGGCCCGGGAGTGGGTGGGGGGAGAGTTTAAAAGTTTTTTCCTGTGCCGTCCATGCCGCTTGCTTGCGCTTTAATTGCGGCGGCCGGCGGCGAGACTGGGCTTTTTGCTGGCTGCGAGCCTGCAGCGAGTCCCACCAGAGCAGCCCAGGATGGGGGATGGGGGGGAGGCCAGGGACCTCCAGAAACAACCCCTCTGGTAGGTGCCCTGAGGCATGGCAGGCATTTTTCCGCCTGCTTTTTGGCCGGGAACCAGTTTTTTTTACTTTTAAAAACCTTTTTTCTGTGCCGCGTGGTATCGCGCGATCGCGCAATGCAAGGAACAAGCATGACAAATCAGACCAAAATTGTTCGTTCGTCGGTTCGAGCTCGAAGTCTGGCGGAGTAATTCCCATTACCGTTTCCGTAGAGTAACGGATACGAGTAACGGAAACGGAAACAGGAATACCGCTAAATTGTGCCTATCTCTACCTGTAATATTTTCCACGGAGGCTTGGATCCTTCATGGTCTTTAAAGTCATACATGGTGGACAGGGTTGCTCATTTGGGCACTTTAAGGCTGTTCAGAAATCAATGGAGTGCTGCCTTTTCAAGGGAGATGAAGCTGCTTCTGTTATTCCATTGCCTGAAATGAACTGACTAAAGGAGGAACTTTATGGCACAGTAGTTAGACTGCTGTACTGCAACCAAAACTGTGCTCATGACCCGAGATTCAATGCAAGATAGCCAGGTCATGGCTCACTCATCCTTCCATCCTTCTGAAGTTAGTAAATGGAACACCCTGCACAATTAAATTTGATCCTGCCTCAGGAGTGCTTCAAGGACTTCATAAGCAGCACACTTTGCTTTTGTTTTACATTCAACAGAAAAGCCCACTCTGTGTAAATTTTTATCAGGTGTTTTAAATTTGTTTGAATTTATTTTAATTAATGATGTTAAGGTATAATCATATTTTAATATTCAGTTCATGATTTACTGTAGTTTTAGACACGTTATTGAATACATGAGTCCCTTCCCCTGGGAGAAAATACTGATATAAAGTACATTAAATAAGTAAGTGAATGAGTAAAGGGACCTAAGCCTTAAAGATTAAAGTTGGGAAAGATGCTGATCAAAGGATGAGTTGATACCTCTGTGGTGGTTATACCAATACGGTAATGCCTCAAATTATGAATGATCTGAATTATGAAAGTTTTGAGTTGTGAAAGGAAATCACCCAGTATGGCCATTTTTTTCTGAGTTATGATGCAGGCGGCGGCAGCTCTGACGTCTCTGTAGCATTAAAGTGCTTGAACCCAGCCTTTTCACAGGCTATTGACAAACACCACTTCTGATTTTCCTTTATCGCTGCCACCTACTAGCTTCACTAGCAAATTAAAGCCTTCAGACTGTTTTTAAGTTGACTAAAATAAAAGAAGTTTATTGATTACAAAGTGGAATCAAAATTATTAATGGTAATGTGTTGAAGTATGAAAAAGAAGAATATTGCTCAAACCCACCCAGGTTTGATGACTAATAAAGCTGAATATATGCACACCCCATCCCTAAGTTTACAAACTCTAAACACTTAATTTTCTTCACAGACACTCTAAAAATCCTATTGCTTCTTTAGAACTATCTGTATTTCTCTTAGATAGTGCCAGACCCTATCTGATTCGCTCTGATTCTATCAGATTCCCTATCTGCAAGTGTAGGTGTTTCTGTAGGTCCCTATCTGCCTAAAACAATGTTGTGCAGAGCCTTAAATCCTCTCAGGCCACTCCGCAGACTCTCTCATTGGTCTACAAACCCAACAATCAGTACAGACACCTCTCATTTATTTAGTTATTTATTTTAGAGCATTTTTATCCCCCCCTTTCTCCTTGGAAAAGGACCCAAGGTGGCATTATTCATTATAGCAGGTAAACACCACACTCCCATCACCACTGCTGCTACTGTTTGCATTGGGGGAGAAGCTGTCAACCTTGCCACCACGTCAGACAGCTCCTTTTCAAGCACCTGAAAGCCAAAGGCTTTAGGGAAGGTTTCCTTTAGCTCTGGAGCACCCAAAAAGGATATGATTGAAGTGATGGTGGGGAGGGTTCAGCTCCTTTTCAGCTTGTCCACACTGTGTTTCCTTTGGCTTTGGAGCACCTGAAAAGGAGCTGAAACCTTCAATCAGCTCCTTTTTGGAGCAATCAGCAAGGGGAGCATAATGGGGGAGGGGTGACTTTGGTGTATCTTTCCCCAAGAGGCCTCGCCTCCTTGCCACCCTGCTTTTCAGCTTTCAAGTGCCTGAAAAGGAGGGATCCACTCTGGGGTTCCCAACTATGTTATATGTGGGATCACCTTCCCTCCTCTTTGACTGGGAGTTGGCTGCTTCATCTTCCCAGACAAAGAACAGGAAAGGGGACCTGACATAACTGGAGAACACCAGAGTGGGGATGGAGGTAGAGTGGGTCACCAAATTGGGGAGGCTGTCCTAACCCAGCAAAGCAGGGGAAAAGCTTCCGTCCTTTGCTGGCTTGGGGGGGGGGACCCATCAATCAACTGGTAGCAAAGGCTCTGGAGCTGTCAAAATCAGCTGCTTTTGGAGGCGCACTAACAGCCAGCTGATTTTGACAGCTCAGTGGTAGTGATGGGCATGAAACGGAACTATAGTATTTCATTTTGTTTCAATCTTCATTTTGTTTTGTTTAATTAATAACATATTTTTAAAAGAATTTTCATCATGAAACAAAATGCTTCATAAGTCTATACATAACAAGGAGCTTTCCTTTATAAAAATTTAACAGGGAGACTACTGCCCTAGATCAAAGACCCTCAAACCTTCCAATCAATTTGATTTCAAACAAAGAACCCTCTGTAAACAAGCTAGAAAGCTAATAGCTAACTGCTGCATGGAGAAAGCTGGGAGATAAACTCAACAGCTGATTGGTGTGGCAAGGGAAGGAAAGAAAATATTTTTTAAAATAACCTCCACAGTCCTACTTAAAAGGAAAGGAAAACAATCAGTTTAAATCAACTTGCAGATACAGCCAGCAGCTCCTGGGCTGGCTAGCTTCAGGCAGGTCAAGATTGGAGATAAGCTGTTTCAATAGCTAAGGCATGGGAAGAAAGGAAAACAAATCAATCAGTTTTTTTTTAAAAAAACCTCCTGTTTTCAAGATGTCTGGATCAAGAGGCTAGGACAAATTGTTTCATTTCCTAAACAAAAATGGTATTTTGTTTCATTTCTTGATGACACACTGTTTGCTGTTTCATTTCATTTTGTAAGGTTTCGTAAGCTTACAAAATGATGAAACAGTGTGTCATTTTTCATAAGGTGGCCATCCCTACTCAGCAGCCTTGGCTTACTGTTGATTGAGGGGGAGTCCTGCCAACCCAGCAAAGAGGTGAAGCTCTTCCCCTGCTTTGCTAGGTTGAGACAGGCTTCCCATAGGAATGCACTGAAAACTAATTTTAAAAATTGCATTGGAACGGATTAATTTTGTAATTCGTGGCATTACTGTGTTTGATCATGAGTAAAGTTACAGATAGGTCTAGGGATACACTTTCAAATATACATGTAAGGAAAATAACCACAAAAGAGGCTCTTCCCACCCCCACTTTCCCCCTGTTCTTTGATTTTTGAAAAACAGCCTCTTAACAGAAGAACTCAAGATGGCGGGCGGCAGCAGCTCCCTTACGTTCTCGCTCCTGCATCTGAGCGTTGTTATGTTTTTTGGGATTTTGCTGCCTGGATTTTTGATTTTCTTTTAATTTTGTTCCGCCGGAGATGCCTGGTGAGGGGACCGCCATGTTTGCAGGGACTCATATACCGACTGTGTCGGGTTGTGGGCGGTACGCTTGTAACCGTGGGGTTAGTCGGATAAGAAGAACACGGGTCAGGCAACTTGTGCCTGTCCCTCGTTCTGACCCCCCGGCTTCCTGCCATGTGTCCAGGAGTCACTCCCCCAGCGCCCCCAACCTTTCCTGCCTACTGTTGAATGCCAGGTCTGTCCACAATAAGATCCCCGTCATATATGATACCATCTCTGACGGGCGGGCTGACCTGGCCTTCATTACCGAGACCTGGGTGGGCGATGATGGGGGGGCTTCGCTCTCCCAGCTTTGCCCGCCTGGGTATCTGGTTCAGGGGGTGGGAAGGTTGGGGGGTAAGAAGGGAGGGGGAGTCGCCATCGTCTATCGGGACTCTTTGCATGTTAGCAGGACCTCGACATTGGTTAGCCAGGGTCTAGAATGCCTTCTCTTGTCAGTGGGGCAGCGGGACAGATTTGGCATTGTGCTGGGCTACCGTGCTCCCCGCAACCCAGCCCAATCCCTACCAGAGCTCGCGGAGTTCATTGCGGCTGCGCTATTGGGGTCCCCGCGCCTTTTGGTGGTGGGTGACTTCAATGTGCATGCCGGCGGTGGACTTTCGGTGCAGCTCTGGAATTCATGGAAACCATGGCTTCCATGGGTCTGTCCCAGCATGTTTTATGTCCCACACACAAGTCTGGCCATACCCTGGATTTGGTGTTTTCCTCCATGTCGGGGATTTCGAGTCTGGAGGTGGGGGATCTCATCTCCCTACCTGTGTCATGGTCGGACCACCACCTGCTTTCTTTCTCATTGGCGATTGCGACTCCTCCTCGCGGGGACCAGCGGCCTTTTGTTTTGGCCCGCCCCCGAAGGCTTATGGACCCTCAACGGTTCCAGGAGGCCTTCGGGGAGTATCCTGGCGGACTGACTGGCGCTCCGGCCGAGGTTGTGGCTAACCATTGGTTTGAGACAGCTGCCCACACCATAGACCGGATCGCCCCTAAGCGCCTTCTCCGGTGCCGAGCCGGACTTCCCGTGGTTCACGGAGGAGCTACGGGCAATGAAGCAGGTGAGGAGAAGGTTAGAGCGCAGCTGGAGAAAAACCCGGACGGCTAGTAATAAGGCTGCTGTTGATTCCCAGACTAGTCGCTATTCCAACGCGATCACGGAGGCCAAGTCATCGTTTTTCTCCGTGAGAATTGGTGAGGCCTCGAACCGACAGGCGGAGCTTTTCCGGGTGGTTCGGGACCTCACCAATCCTAGTCTGGCTAGGCCTCCTCCTACTGATTTCAGTAGTGAGAATTTTGCAGCCTTCTTTAGATCAAAGATTGAGGCCATCCGTGCGGCTTTGACTCCGGTTGTGGTAGCACTGCCTCGGCCTCCCCGGTTGCCGGACCGCCTTCGTCGCCTCGGTTGGAGGAGCTTGGGCCTGTTTCTGCTGTCGAGGCCTCTAAGGCTATGGCGCACTGCCGGCCGGCGTCCACTCCTTTCGACCCTTGCCCTTCCTGGCTTATTAAAGCTGCCAGTGGGACTATGGCCGAATGGGCTTCTGCCATCGCCACCGCCTCCTTCGGCGAGGGGGTTTTTCCCTCCCGCCTGAAGGAGACGGTGGTTAAGCCCATTCTTAAGAAGCCGGGCCTTGCGGCGGACGATTTGGGAAACTACCGTCCGATCGCTAATGTCCCGTTTATGGGCAAGGTCATCGAGAGGTGGCGGCGGTCCGGCTGCAGTCGTACCTTGAGGATCGGCAGTGCCTCGACCCGTGCCAGTCGGGGTTTCGGGGACCGAAACAGCTTTGGTCGCCCTGCAAGATGACCTGCTCCGGGCGGCCGACAGGGGTTGCTCTACCCTGTTGGTCCTCCTGGATCTGTCAGCGGCCTTTGATACCGTCGACCATGGTATCCTACTGGATTGGCTCTCTGAGGTTGGAATCGGGGCACTGCTCGCAGTTGGCTCCGATCCTTCCTGGAGGGCCGTCCCCAGTATGTTCAGCACGGAGGAGTTGTCGGCCCCGTGGGTTCTCCCTTGTGGGGTCCCGCAGGCTTCGTCGCTCTCGCCGTTGCTGTTTAACATCTATGTAAGGCCGTTGGCTGGGGTCATCATTAGGAGTTTTGGAGTGTGCAGTCATCAGTACGCTGATGACACGCAGCTCTATCTCTCCTTTTCCACCTCTGCAGTGGAAGCTGTGAGGATCCTTGATGGGTGCCTGGACGCCGTGCTGGCCTGGACCGGGCGAACAGGCTTAAGCTCAACCCCGGGAAGACGGAGGTCATGTTCTTTGGGGTTCGCCGTCTGGGTACGGTGGCCCTTTTCCCTCTCTGGGGGGAGTTTCCCTCCGGCCTGTGGAGAGGGTGCGGAATCTGGGCGTGGTCCTGGACCCGGCGCTGACCATGGAGGCCCAGGTGGCGTCGGTTACCAGGGCCGCGTATTACCATCTACGCCAAATCGCCCAGATCCGCCCGTACCTGGATGGTGACTCTCTGAGGACAGTGGTCCAGGCGCTGGTGATCTCGAGGCTGGACTACTGCAACGCCCTCTACATGGGGTTGCCCTTGACTCTTCTCCGGCGCTTGCAGCGGGTCCAGAATGCGGCGGCCAGGCTGGTGGTTGGTGTGCGTCGTTATGATCACATCACCCCAGTCCTGGTCCGCTTGCACTGGTTGCCCGTTGCGGCCCGGATTAGATTCAAGGTCTTGGTTTTAGTTTATAAAACCCTCCATGGCTTGGGTCCGGACTACCTGGCAGAGCGTATCGCTCAGCGATCCATCTCGGCCCGACCAGTTCGGCAAGCGCAACGGGTTGCCACCCCACGAGAGGCCCGGAAGTCGGTTACCCGGAACCGGGCCTTCTCTGTGGCAGCCCCGTCCTTATGGAACTCCATCCCCAGCGAAGTGCGCTCTGCAGAGTCCCTGCAGGCCTTTCGAAAAGCGGTAAAAACTTATTTATTTCGAGAGGCCTTTGGCGAACCCTGATCTCTCTTTCTCCCTTTTTTTTTTTTTTTTGTGTGTGTGAAGGTCCCGCCATCTTAATGTCCAAGCGGCTATACTTTGTGTATAATGTTTGTGCACGCTTGGTTTATAGTTATCATTGTTGGTTTTAGATGCAATGGTTTTTAGTGATTATTTACTTGTTGTGTTATATATTATTGTTCCGTGTTCATTGGCGCTTGCTCGTCATGTAAGCCGCTTAGAGTTTCGAAAGAAAGATAAGCGGGGTATAAATATAAAAATAAAATAAATAAAAAATAAATTAACATGAATGATTCATTTAAACAAAAGAGGCCTACATGAAAGCTTCATGTTCTTTCTTATTTTGCTTTTCAGTTAACCTTTTTTTCACCCTTTGTCTATCAAATCACCCAGGAAATTTTTCAATCAATAGTATTATGACAGCTGCCATCAGCCATCAATCAGGATTAGAGATGGGCACGACCATGAATTTTTTTTTCGAGTTGTCATTTTTCGGGACGGGTCGATTTCGGGTCGTTTCCATTTGTCACGAAATTTTTCAAAAAATTGTCGTTTCGTCGTGTCGTTTGTCGTTTGTCGTTTCCACCGCGATTTAGCGCGATTTGACGTCCCAGTCCCGGACGTCCCATTGGCATCCCCGCGCAATCAGGGCGGGTGCGCTAGGTGTTTTTGCGCTCTAGGCAGCGGGTGGGGGGCGGGGGCCGGGAGGTGCGGGCGGGCAGCGGTGGCGGGGGGGCATGGGCAGGCGGCAACAGCGGCAGGGGGGAGATTATAGTCAATATATATTTTTAAAATAAATCCACACCTCCCCCCAGTCAAACCTAAACCAATATCAGAAAAAAAATCCTGACAAACTGCAGGAACATAAAGGAATAAACTGTGTTGCTATTCCCCACAGCAGACAGGGAATGAAATATTTCCTAAAAATTCAATTGAATCAATTATTCCCTCCCTGCCTGCCTAACTGAAATCTAAAGGCTCCGCGAAATCGAAACTAGTCTAGCACAGCAGCCAGCTACAACCCTCTCCACCCACATCCAAACCCGGACTGCGAGTGTTCTCGGAGTGCCTCGCCTTTTTATACCTTCTGGCACATCCAGAAGTGTCAGTCAAAACCTGGCCATGTGATTGGTGGAATGGGTCCAAAAATTTGCATGGTCCCATCCCATGCCAGCCCATCATTGCGCATGTGTAAAAAAATAAAAATAAAATAAAATAAAATAAAATCAATGGAGACGTTTTGTTGCAAGAAAAACCCACTGCTGCTACTATAAAAAATCAGGCACATAAAATAGTTAATTTTTGCATGTTTCTGTGGTGCTTTGGTGGGTTTTTGGACCACAATTTAAAAAAAATATTGCGGTCACCATTTTGGATCCCCCCGCACCGCATAGCAAATGGAGACGCCACCGAGGATGCCCCCTCCCAGCCTGGTACCAGCAGCCCAGGACAGGAGGGGGGAGGCTGGAGTGGGGACCCCCCCCAGAAACCACCCCTCTGGTAGGTGCCCTCAGGCAGGCATATTTTCGCCTGCTTTTTTGGCCGGGAATCGGGGGTTTTTCCTTTTAAAACTTTTTTTCTGTGCCGCTTGCGCTTGGCACCACGCGATCGCCGCGCGATGCCAGGAACGACAACAACAAATCAGACCCAATTTTTCTTTTTTTGGTTCGAGTTCGAGTTCTGATGGCTTAATTGTCATTACCGTTTCCGTTGCGTAACGGCCAAGTCGTGCCCATGTCTAATCAGGATGTCTCGGAGTGGAAATGTTCAAGCTAGATTGAGTCCAATGAAGGCAGTGCTTTGCTTCACTCTTTCTTGTGGAAACTCACGTGCTGATTTCTGTTGCCCTTCATCTTTCATTGTGTTGCCTGCCTGGCTAACTGACTCAGAAGAAAAATCAGTAATTTGAGGGGGAGACATTTATTTTATTTTATATTAAACTTAATTTGCTTGCTAGTTTTTCTTTTTTTTGGAAATTGTATGTTGTGCTTTTATTTTACTTGCTTGTTTTTACACTTTTTGGGCCATATTTACTCCTGTGTATGGGCTGTACTTGTGTGCTTTTCTTCTTAAGTAAATGTTTTAAATTGTTTGTTTAATTTGCTTTTAGTTTATTCTATTAAAGGTATAAACTGTGGTACCTTTTTGGGTCAGTTTTCTATCTTATAAACAACTGTTTGTTTTGGAACAAATTTATTCTTTGATGTATACCTTTTTTTGAAGATCTTTTAAAGGGTCCTATATAGCTTTTGGACTACTCGTGCCATTAAATTGAAATTAGGAAACCCAAAACAAAATAATCTGAATGTGAATTGAAAGGACCAGCACAGGGAAAAATGAGAGAGGCAACATCCCCTAAAGAACCCAAAATGAAACAAATATTATTTTTTCCTTGCAGTTCCTTGGTAGGAAACATTATTGGGTTTATTCCTGTATTGAATAAAGATGACAAATAAAAGTTCCCTCAGAACTTCAAATATCTTGGAATAAATTTAGGTTGTGATGACATCTCTTGTATATCCTGATCACCATGCAAAAATTGAAATATTGTTCATTGTATTTGAGGGATTAAAGGTATATAGCAGTTATGGGAAATTATCGCACCCTCAAGTCACTTTTCTATGGAAATGTCACAGGCACCAATCTATTTTATTGCTTTTTATCTGGCATAGAGAGGAAGGTGGTGAATATGTCTAAAATGTCAGGTAGTATATATGGATGGAGGCAAGAACAATAACTTTTATCTTGAATCCTATAGAGAATTTTAATTTGCCTTATATACTTTGTGGTGAAAGTTACAACATTCATCTCCAATGTGTCTACTCATTTTTGTAAGGCTGTTGCTTTTAATGGAAAATTATATCTGCTTTTATCTGCTTTTTTTTGAAAATACATGTTTAACATTTTTTTCTGTTTATTAAAAAGGAGAGCAAAAAGAAAGAAAAAGAAAGAAATCAAAAAAGAAAAGTTAACTTTCAGAAAGCAAAGCACAAAAGTATGCAAAGGAATTCCAAGTTTCTAATGGTGCAAGAAATGTGTTGTTTCTTGGTAATACCTACAGGGAAGTCTCCTAATTCTTTGTAATCAACATTTCAAAAGGACATTGTAAAGTAAATTTGAACTAATTAGCAGGTTTCTTCCCTTAGGAGAATGGAAGGATTCAAAAAACAGCAATGAAAAATCACTCAGTACTTAAAACAAAAAAAACAAAGCTTCATAAAACCAAAATGCTATCACACACCTGGGTAAGGTATTGATCTGTGAAACAGAACAAAAAAAGAATATGTTTGCCAGCAAGAGTCCATGAGTACACTATAATTTTCAGCTTTTAAAGCAGAGGGTGCATTAATGATTTCTTGACTACCCCATGCTGTTGTGTATATGTACTGACACAAATGTCCAATAATTTATTAGTTTATTATACTCACCTGTGTAATATCCATGGATGGTTAACACACTCCTTTTTCCTCAAATTAAAGAGAGAAATTCCTGAAGGCATTTAAAAAAACCCTGTACCATAATTTCATTATCTCAACTGTATTCAGTCCTTGGGAATGTTTCTTTGCTGAACTGAGGGATTCTGGGAGTCATAGTCTAAAAAAGGGAGTAATTTTGTGATTTCTAATTGTAACTTATCAAATGCCTATCTATCTATCTATCTATCTATCTATCTATCTATCTATCTATCTATCTATCTATCTATCTATCTATCTATCTATCTATGTGCCCTGAATCCATATTACGGCCTCCTCTTACTCTACAGCTCTTTGCATGAATATTCCCATGGAGGGTTTTTTTGAATGCCAGATTTATGCCAAAAAAGTAGTTGAGCTGCATTTATGATGATCTACAAAAGTGGCAAACCCAGAATAAACAGGAGGTGAAGGGGAAGAATAAAAAGTTTGAGTAGTGGGTAGAAGAAAATGTAGTAACTAATTACATACACTGAAGTATTTTAGGACACATTGACTTTTCCATGAGCTATTAATATATGCTATGTGGGATCATTCAAAGGAGACACTCCCTATTCCGGCATTAAGCATGAACACACATAGAATTCAAAGGTAATTCATATTGGCTTCTAGTTATTATTGCATTGTTTTCAAGATGGTTGTAAAATGGCCATTTATAATCTGCTTCAGAATTTTCTCTGGGGCTGATGTTAATTTTATGGGTCTGTAGTTCCTAGGATCCCCCCCTTTTTGCTCTTTTTTATAGATTGAGACAACATTAGCCCTCCTCTGATCACCAAACACTTCATCCATTCTCCATTCTCTAGAAAATAATGTCTAATAAAGCTAAAGTAAGGATTGAACACCTGTGTTTTTTCTTTATAATCTCTCTAAGCTTTTGCGAAGCCATGTTGGGCTTTTTTTCCCTGGCTTCCAACTTTTTTTCTTCTTCCTGGAGTTATTTCTCATTCTTCCTTTAGAATTTCGTTTTCAAGAAACTCCTATCCATCTTGAACTGACTGCTAGGATCTCCTGCCAAGGGGCCTAACTTACCATTGTCCTCAGTTTATTAGAATTGACTTTCCTAAAATGCAGCATATGCATGGAAGCACAGTTTCCCTTTGTTTCTTTTGAACTCAAAAACTCAAGTAGAACATTGTCACCTTTCCCTAGAGTTCTTCTTGCTGCTGCTGCTTCCACCAAGTTGTCTCGGCTTATTAGAATCAAGTCTACAATAACCAATCCTCTCGTTTCTTCCTCCACTTTTTGTAGGAAAAAATTATCAGCCACACAAGCCAGGAAATTCTTAGAAGGGGTGTCCTTGACAGAATTTGACTCTCAAAAGATATCAGGATAACCCTAACCCACTCCCAGTACATCCCGTCTACTTGAAATTCTTATAATTGTTTTTCAAACAAATCAACAGTAGTTTTCAATTATATATTGTAATAACACTTTCAGTCTGCTGTTTGTGGATGATGTATTGTATTAACTAGGTTTTTGTAAACAGGCATACCTCGATTTAATAATTTAATGCATTCTCTGGGACGGTTTGTATTGCAAAAAATCATAATGTGGAAATACATGGGGGCAGAATGCATACTGAGGAAACTTGCTTCAAAAATTCATAAACCAAGATTTTTTTTGGGGGGGGGTGATCATGAACAGAGGAATTATTTTCAATGGATTTCCTTTTGTAAACCAAAAATTTCATTAACAGAGGCATTCATAAAATGAGGTATGCCTGTATTTACTATGTTATTTTGTATTGTATTGTCTTTTTGTTGTAAACCACCCAGAGTGGCCAAAAGGGGAGGTCATCATCATCATCATCATCATCATCATCATCATCACTACATCCACAAAGTATGTTAGTAGGCTCTACTTGCCAAGGAAAATAGGAGGCAGAGGCTTCTTGCAAGTTCATAAAACTGTCAAAGAAGAAAAACAAGGAATATTTGACTATCTCCACCATAGTAAAAATGCTTTGCTGAAGTCAATAGTTACTGAAGGCATAATAAAGGAATATCCAGAAACTAAGCAAGAATTTAAAAGTCAACATGCAAAGCCAAATAGAGAACTGGCATAGTAAAGAACTGCATAGTCAGTTTATAAGAGACACCAATGAAAAGATCAACCAAGAACAAACATGGCTTTGGCTAAGAGTCATGAAGAGTCGGTCATGACTGTAACAACACGATACGACACACACACACACACACACACACACACACACACACACACACACACACACACACACACACACACACACACACACACACACACACACACACACACACACAAAAACTGGAAATGTGTTGATTTAATTTAGATCAATTACCTGAAGTTACAAATTTGCCATTTGAATTTGCCATTAACTCAAATGAAAATAACTTCACTACACTCCCAAACAAAACCATGAAAAATTGAGAATCGTTCAGGAGGTGTTTATGAAAGTTGTTCTCTGCTGCTTTCCACATTAATATTTCAAGACAAGGATGAAGCATTGAATGCAATGTTCAGATAATCTTATATGACCATTTTGTAACGTTGCTTCTTGTTTCTTATATAATTTGCTTCATTTTAAATCAAGCAAATGAAATGTTGCCCAGAGACAAAGCTCCCTATATGTTTCCATCAGTTTGCACATTAAAACCCCACATACTTCAACCAAAGCATTCTTTTTTAATATATATATATATATTCAATGGAAAATTACTGATCACAGACATGTGAATGGCAGGCTTCGCTTCCCCAAGTGATTTTAGGGAACCCTTTGAAATTTGGAAAAGTTGGGGTTTCTGGGGTCAGATATATTAAGCTCCAAAGGAGGTGGGGTTGCTTAATGGAAGGAGCGTGTCTGGCACACTTTACCAATTATAGGGTTAATTGGCAGCTTCCCCCTCAGTGCGCCAATCCACACTCCTTCAATTAAGTAGCCCTGCAGCCCCTTTGGAGTTTAATAATTCCATTCCCTGTATCCCAAACCTCTCCAAATTGGGGGTGCTTCAAGGGGAATGCCTGACAAAGCTCCACTGTAATTTCCATGCTGCTAGCTGCCTGGGATCACTATTTTCAAGCACCTAACATTTCAATTCTAAAAAAAATTGGGTGGACCCCCATTTTGAAGTTGAATAACTCAGCCACCTGAAAACCAAATCTCTCCAAATTTGGAGGGATTAAAGGGGAGATCCTAGGGAAGATACCTATCAAATGTGGTGCATCTAGGGTCTAGGGGACCTGTTTTATAGAGTAATGAATCAGTTAATTACTGATTAGTTTTGTACATTTTTTTAAAAAAATCATTTCTAACAAAATGAAATGAAACATGGGGGAAATGAAATGAAAAAACAAATCTCAATTTTTTTCTATTTTGTGCCCATCCCTAGAATGCAACATTCCCAGATCATGTGCCAGGACCCTGCCTGTCATGGAACCTGAATCTGAAGGGTTAAATTCTGGAGAGCAGCAGGAGGAGCCTTGTAGTTCAACTCAGCAGGCAGCTGAGTCTGAGGATGCAGCTGAGGGCACATCTCCTCCTCCTATAAGGGCTAGGAGCAGGATCCTGCAAAGGAGAACTAATAGGAGAGCTAGGGAAAGGACCTTTAATGATAGATGTAAAATTAGATCTGAAAGCCCTGAGTTCTAGCAGGAGCCTTGCCAGAGATATGGGTGTGCTCCCTGTTTTAGGATAAAGCTAGTAAGTTTACCCTGAACCCTCTGTGGGAGCAGCACATCACTTACCTTGCCACCACGTTCCTGTGTGTTATCCTGACTTTGTTTTCTGACCTTGCACCAGCTTTCTGACTACGGCGTTCTCTGTTTCCTGACCTTGGACCGCCTTCCTGACTATGACGTTTCTCTGTTTCCCTTGAACTTGGCATTTGGCTCTGTAAATTATTCTGGATTGACTTGGACTGTACTTTGTACTTTATCTGGATTACAACTAAAGTTCCTGGCAAAGAACTGAACTTGGCTTGCTGTGTGTTCTGTGTGCGGGGCTTGACATCATGTGTGTCTCCCTTTGTGCTTCTTTCAACCCTCCTTAACAGATCCAAAACCTTGCCAAAATCATGCCTTAAAAGATCATTGTGTGTATAGCCTCACTTACAATGCTGCGTAGAAATGTTTTCCATGAAAAATTGACCTTACAAATTTCTAAGCTATGGGTATTGCTATGTCAATAGAAAAAAGGAGGGAGGAGGAAGCCTGAAGCAATAGCCCAGCTTAATAAGCAGTATACCTTAGATGAATGCCATGTCATTGAAATGGTATATTGAAGTCACCTAATTTCGCAGTCACTGAGCAAACATATAGGATTGTCTTGGATAGATAGCCCGTGGATGTACCATATAATATTAGGCATGTGCAAAAAAGCAGAAGGAATAATTGACTAAGATCTAGAGTAGAGATGGCTATGAATCAAACTACAAACTGAAAATACTCATGAACTCACAATTGTGTTCATTTCATGGATCCCATTTTGCTGAAACAAAACAAAGCACCAAACTTTTTTTCTGCTACATGTGCTCATGCACAGAAACAGCATGTCTAGCTCCTGGAAGGGAAGCCAAACTCCTATTACTCAAGATAGTGGCAGTGATGGATGAAGAGGAGGAAGGACTGAGGCAACAGTGGCAGTGGGAAGGGGCCCGGCAGGTGGCAGAGTGGGTGGAGGTATTAGGTTCCCCCGGCACAAACCAGAAAAAAGATTACCGGTAATGAGAAAACAGTTTGTTTTTCTAGACTTCATGAGTGGTTTCTGGTTCATGGATAGCCACTAAGCACAAACTCTCCTGATTCATCATTTTTCTGGGTCATACCCATCTCTAATCTAGAGTAGAGATGGGCATGAAATGAACTTTTGGTTTGTTTTGTTATTCGTTATTTGTTTCATTATGTAACAAAACGAATAACAAAGTGCCCCCTCTAAGAGAAATGAAATGAAATGAAACAGAAATTTCAATTTCATTTCAGTTAGTTTTGTTTACCGGCATCTCCTACCTAGTTCTGCTTCTGGTCCTGGATGGTCCTTCCTGGTCTGGTGGGTTCTCCTGGCTGCAGGGAGCAGCTGTCCAGGGAAAAAACCTGACTTACCCGTGCTACAGCTGTAGTGTGGGCCATGTGGTCGGCAGTAAAAAAATAAAAAATACAATACAATACAATAATAAAAAAGGAGTGGCAACCTGGCCCCAGGGGCCGTGTGTTCGGCGCTTGAATAAATAAATAAATAAATAAATAAATAAATAAATAAATAAATAAATAAATAAATAAATAAAGCACTGTCCTGGCCCCCTGGGTCACCGGGTTGGTGCTCTAACATAAAGGGGAAAAATTAAAAGAAGTGCTTACCGAGCCTCAGGGGCCGCACGGTTGGCGCTTAAGAAGAAAAAAATGAATAACGAATCAAAACAAACCACTGAAATGAATATTTAAAAAATAATTCATTAAAAATGAAACAAAACAAACTGAACCTTAAAACAAATCTGAAACAAAACGAATTGCCATTTTTTTCAGTTCGTGCCCATCTGTAATCTAGAGCCTTTCTATAGCTGCAGTAAGAAGCAGCTCAAGTTATTCTGCTGTTTTAAACAGGAAAAGAAGTTTTGCAACCTTCCCACTTAGTGCCAGGAGTGAGTGTTGATTGCTGTCAAGGTGGTGCTGGAACCTGTTTTCTTCTAGCCAATTCCCTACCTTCACATCACAGCCACTTCCTGATCCTCAAGACCACAAGGATTATGGGAAGAATTGTCAGTCTCCACAGCCTTTCCTGGAGGAAGCTAGAGGAATATGTCAATAGTAGTAACAGTAAGAGACATTGATAGTTCCACCACTTCCTTGAAGATGTTCATTGTAGGCTGGTTATTATTCATTCATTCATTCATTCATTCATTCATTCAATCATTCATTCATTCAATCATTCATTCATTCATGTATTCCATCTTTCTTCCAATAAAGGGAAACAAGATGGTGTACAAAAATTACAAACTGGCATTTAATTAAAACCATAATAAATTAAGAACATAATATAACAATATAAAGCAAAGCAAAGTGTTCTGCTTATATACCACCCCATACCACTTCAAGTAGTCTCTGGGTGGTTTACAGTTTAATTATGCAGGCTACACATTGCCCCCACCCAGCAAGCTGGGTACTCAGTTTACCAACCTTGGAAGGATGGAAAGCTGAGTCAACCATGAGCCGACTACCTGGGATTGAACCCAATAAATTTATTTATTTTATTTACTATATTTATTTAAAATATTATTTGCTCTTCCTTCTGACCGACCAGGAGCATTCTGTCTTCTATGGAATAAGTTTGGGAATAAGGGCATTTAGAAGATAAAAGCTAATTTGAAAGGAATGCTTTTATCTGCCAGCAGGACTATAAGGATTGGGCCACCTTAGGCTTGTGAGGCATGAACTGGGATAAGCTACCAAAAATGCCCCTTTCCAGGTCCTCATCAAATATGGTGGGACTAAAAGAAGTTATAGCTTAAAGGAACATCAATAGGCAATAAAGACCATCAAGAAAACTAAAAGTTAGCAGAGGGAGCACACCAAAATGCAATCACATAAAGATCTTGTATAAATACTTTTTGGAGGCAGGAGACTAAGGACATGAATGAAAAAAAGTTGAGATACTAATCCATCATGTTTGAACCTACAAAAACTGATGTAATACATCAATAGGATGTACTTTGTCATTTAGGGGGTCCGTTTCTGTTCGTTTCCATTTTTCATGAATTTTTGCAAAAATTGTTTTCATTTTCGTTCATTTCGTTATCGTTATGTTACCATTTATTTCATTTTTTGTGATTTTTTTTTAGCATTTAAAGCAGTTCAATGTATTGCCATAACGAAAACGAAACAGACGACAAATTTTCTGGTGTTTCTGTTCATTTCATTTCATCTTAGAGACAAAATTCGTTTGTCGTTTCATTGCATAATGAAACAAAAAAATGAAAATGGAAATGAAAAATTGTTCGTTTCATGCCCATCTCTAGTGTTGATTATCTCAGAGGCCTCTAGACTGCAATGCCATCCCCTCCACACGTACCGAATTCTGGCCTCTAGACCCCAGCAATTACTAGTTGCTACAAGTTGATGATCTGCATTGGTGACCCATGCTGTGGACCAACATGTTTCTCTGAATGTCCTAATGTTGATTAGTTTAACCCTTTTTTCTCAGATGAAACTGTAAACATACTGATCTCAATGTGTATGCTACGGAATTCAAACTGGTAGCTCTGACCTCTAAAGCCCTCTAAAATTTGAAACCATTTGCAGTGCACACAGTCGTGGAATTCAAAGGTGCTCTCTATGAACTCTAAAGCTCTATGCCACCTGGACAGTCTCAAAGACTCCATACAAGCTTGCATTGCTTTTAAGATGTTCAGGGAAAGCCCAAGTCTCAGTCCTGATACCACCAGAAGCACATGGTACAGAACAGAGTGAGAGAGTCCTTGTCATTTCACTCAGACTCATGTGGTCGAACAAGCTAGGGTAGATTGAATTATTCCCTGAGCTCCTTGCTTTCTGATGATGCCAGCCACAGAGTCTGGCAAAATGTCAGGAAGAAAAACATCCAGAGCACCACCAAACAGCCCAAAAATCTCACAACAACACCTATAAGATTGAAATATTCATTATTGTTCACTGGGTACTTTTTTTATTCAGGTAGGCCTTGGGTCTTTTGCTAAGCGAGAATTTACTTTGACGTTCTGCCTCTTTTATTGCTTTGCTTTTAATGAATTAACTTTTACATCATGCCTTAAACAAGACAGCATTTTTAGCTCTACATTTTAATACTGTTAGCTGCACTGAATGCTTTCTTTCAGAAAAGGCAGTTTACATTAAATTTCAAATGCCTTCACACAGATAGAAAATTTGTTCCCTCTTGTGTACTCAATTGTGAATCAGTGATGATATGATTTTTGCCGCTCCCCTGGCGAGGCATGCATTACATTGATACCAGCAATGGCTAAAGGTGACAAAACCCTGATCTGCTTGTGTGTTTCTGACCAGCTAGCAAGAGATTTTGGGACTGAAAGTTGTCAGTGTTGGAGCAGAATTGTTGTGAAAGGCAGATGTTTTTCAAAGGATGTTAGCAATGATGCGAAACAAAGGGTTGAGGTGAAAGCTTTCAGTGTTAGTAATAATCAAGATTAAAACAATGAAAAGCAAAATCCAGCAGAGATGCTTCAAGAACATATTTTAAAAGTTTTTTTTTTAAATGTGCAGTACTACATTGGTTTATGAGTACCTTGGATTGTGAGTATTTTGTAAACAGCAGAATTTTTACTAAAAATTTGACTTGGTTTTTGAGTGTTGTTCCAGCTTGCAAGCAAGGCCCACCTCATCATGGGCCCTGTGCTTCCTTGTATGGGCCTCTGGGCCATGTGGTGGGCACATGGCGGGCTTCCTGGCCCCAGTGTCAAATGGAAGTCACTTCCAATGCACACGGTGGGCCTGCATGTGGCCTCTGGGACTCACCCCAGACCTGGCACTGCCCGGAACAGGCCTCCAGGCTGCATGGTGGGTCCGCACAAGGCCCAGAGCTGACCAGAAGTGACTTCTGTGCCACACGTTGGGCCTGCAATGGGCCTCCAAAACTCATATTGGGCCTGATGCTGCCAATCCACGGCCTGTCCACAGTCTCCGCAGCATGACCTAGGCTGGATGCTGCCTGTCTGTGGGCTCCGCAGGATGCCCTGGACAGCGCTGGGCCCAGGGTGAGCTGTGAAGGCCACTATGGCTCCTAGCCAATGCAAATTTTCCCATAGGAAATAATAGAAACTGGAACCCCAGAATGGAACAGATAAGTTTCCATTATTTCCTATGGGGAAATTTCCTTTGATAAACAAGCATTTTGGTTTATGAACATGCTTCCGGAATAAATTATGCTCCTAAACCAAAGTACTACTGTATATTTTTGTACTTGGAATAGATTTTGATTTCTTAAAAAGAAGAAATGTTAGATTTTAAATTATAAAGGTGGGAAGTGACCCCAGCCATATCTGATTGGATCTGGTTTCATAATGTTGCCATTTGGTTGTTTCCATTTCACAATGCAGTCACATGTTGGTTGAAATCCTTTTGCTTTGCTACTTATGTGGAAAGCAAATGGCTTTATTTCCGGTCACTTTTACCTGGCAATTAATAAGTCCCCATTAGGATTCTTGAGGGAGTGCCAAGAAAACAAACAAATGTACCTCTGGGAATCCCCGCAGTGACTCATTAATTTCTATCTAGAACTGACTGCATGCTACATTATTTGCCTTCAACATGTGTAGCAAAGCAGAAAGATTTCAGCAACTATAGGATCCCTGATTGGTTGGATTCATTAAGGGAAGCAGAGCATTCTGGGGACCAATTATACTAAAGCTGTGATAAAAATGAATAAAACAATGCTGCAATCAATGAAAATGAAAATTTTAAAAATGCAAAAATGTGGTGGGACAACATATCATCATGACAAAACTTTCTCA
The DNA here is from genome assembly GCA_029282475.1 of Phrynocephalus forsythii. Classification (NCBI taxonomy): domain Eukaryota; kingdom Metazoa; phylum Chordata; class Lepidosauria; order Squamata; family Agamidae; genus Phrynocephalus; species Phrynocephalus forsythii. The sequence continues at coordinate 17,863,858 of JAPFRF010000005.1, forward strand.
ACTTGAAATAAAATCTTGGACAGCACTACATCATCAATTGTGTTTTATTCTGTTAGGCAAAAACAGTTGGCAAAAGTAGAACAACTTTTCTGTACAAATGGTCCAGTGCGCAAATGATTTTATATCCTTCCAGCCATCTCTTTTTAAAATGAAAAGTTTAGGGTGATCTCTTGGTAATTAGAAACGTGTCTTGAGCTGACCTCGGGCACAACCTCTTGTCATCTTAGTATCATGCTGGGTACACAGAACAGTCCTTAGCATATTAAGTGCCTGAATAAAAAAGTTTCCAGGTGAACAGTGTTGTGCACCAAAGGCAAAACAATGACATTTCTTTCAGCTGACCCAGCACAATTTTGAGGTCATCCATGGTCCATGGAGACCAATTATCCAGCCCAATGGGGAAGGACTATATTGTTCAACCTATACAGTTCCCAGTCCATCTCTTTTTTTATTCTGTGACCCACATAAGTAGGGCCTAAGGCACCTTGTTCTCTATGAATAATTATATTTACCATTTTTAACATGACATTTGTTTGATTGTTTTTAAATTTTAAATATTATGTTTAACTGATATAAGTCATGCTTATGATATATGATATAAACAAATTTTCTTTTAAAAGAAAAAGGCTGGATAACAAATGTAAATAAAAAATAGAAAAAAGAGACCCATAATTCTGCTTTGTCTCTTCAGTGATAGAATTATCTTTTCTCAGAAGCTGTTTGAAAGGCAGAAATGCTAAAATAAGAAATTACAGTTTGACTATTTTGGACTACAACAAACAGATTATTTTAGCCAGATGAATTGTAGGCCTCTTTAGCATGTGTTCAGGGGGGCTTATTCCTAGTATGGTGTGCATAAAAGTGCTTCCTCCCTTAGATAAGATAAGGAAAACCATATCTGAGATCCTAGAGATCAGCTATGAGGCCAAATAGAGAGTAACAATACCCTGTTTGATGTAGTACATAGAGCGATCAACTAGGAATCAGGTTATCTAAGTTTAAAACTGCTCATCCATGGAACCTCAACTTGGCTACCATGGGTGAGCACTCAAAAGGGGTGTCATGGGTGAAGTCGCTTCTTAAATATCTGGCCTTGAAAAACTTACTAGGGTCTCTACAAAAATGGAGCTATGCCATGAGAAAAATGCAAATTAATCCACTGTGGATTTTCACCTGGAGGAGTTGAGGAAGTCAAGTTTCCCCTGACAAATTTGCATTAACTGACCATGCAGGGAGAGAGGATAAAACGGACATAACAGCTTTGTTTGCAGCTTGCTAATGCAGCTTTCCTTCAGACCCTCCTGATTTTCAGGAGGCACAGCTGCAGCAGAATTACCTTAATAATCTTCCCAGCAAGGACTGAGTGGCAGTTTCCTCCTATCATTCTCTTCTGCTTTTAATAATTATCCAG